>JAAXCT010000578.1:0-418851 GCA_012490785.1 Eragrostis nindensis | reverse complement strand
CCTTTGGACCGCCGCTACAAAATTGATTTGTAGCGGCAGAAGCGTAGCGGCGGACCAGCGGAACCGCCGCTATAGTAGGTTTTGGTCCGCCGTTGTAGTGCGTTTGTGTTGTTGTGAATTGTTCAGAATAAACTACCTAGACATGTGCTTCATACCAGCGTACTGAACAGATATGTCTCTGTATATCCGTATCGCAGAGAGTGTCGTGATAATCCTCAGTCCGGCCGATACAGTTCTGATACTTGAATGCCACCCACTTGTGCGTTCTTAGCAAAGTCGCACAATCATGGATACTCGTCGCTGCTAACTTTCCACTAGATATTTGCAAACGATATGATGCTTATCTTGTGTATATACGACCGACACCATAAATCTTCGAGGGAATTGAAATCTGTATATTATCGCTTCGGTACTCAATAAATCCTTCTCTATCCTCTTGTTCCTCTTTCTTTGTTGCTGTCATGTTACCATGTCTAAATCACATCATCCTAACAGTTGGGCCGCTCTGTTGTCAAACATAGTGCTTGAGCGCAATCTCAGTTGATGAGAACTTTAATTTGGATGGGGCTTCAGTTCCTTGCCAAAACCATATGTACACGCGTCACCGCCACCACCACTTTGCTATGCTTTCGGACGATGTAACGCCTCATGCCTCATGGACCATGTTTGTTACTCTACTCTGCAGTACTGCGAGCCATCAGCAGCGATGGATTAGCTTTGCATCGCTCGATGGCGACACGATGAAGTTGAGAGGGACTGGTGATGAGCAGACAGGCTTTACCAGCCCACTATCCCCCGCCTCACCTAACCAACGCGAAGGGAGGATCTCCTCAACCGCCGTGGAATCGCCATGCACGCGCGAAATGAAGATCCTCGCACCACTTTTCTGCCGATGGCGGTCGGGCATGAGCTTGATCGGCGCAAAATCTCTCGGCACATGCACGCGCGATCGCGCTCGGTCGGTCCGTGCGCGGCGGATACGAGCGTGGAACGTTCTGGATTCGATTCATCGATTGCAGGTCGACGAACAGGCCGGCAACACGATGGCAGCAGGCACCAAAGGCATAGCGAAAGCGGATCAATTGATTGATCGCACATTGGCACTTGTGGAACACGCTAGAGTTCCCGATCGATCGACGTGACATGTCGGGCGCATCTGGGAGCACCATGCACAGGCACGGCAAGTCGATGGTGGAACCGTGAAGACTTAAGCTAGCGTATCACCACGTGGAGAGTCGGGACTACTAGTCGGTGTTTGTGTTTCCGTACATAGGCCGGCGGGCAAAGTCGTGTAAAACTTCAGCGGTGACGAAGGCCGTGTGTTGTAGCGATGTGAAGTTACAGTGAGTCAAGAAGTACGTCGACGAGAGGGAAGTTTGTGTCACGTACTGACGTACACAAGTGGCGGAGCCAGCAGACATGAAAGAGAGGAGGGGCCAGTTAGGAAAAGAGAATTGTGTAATGAAGAAGTACACAAGTGCTAAAACAATAGTTTTTGATAGACTTTTGGATTTTGGAAGCAAAAATTAGCAACAAATGCACAATTTAGCAAAAAAAAAGTCTGGCTGTTGGTTGAGCAAAATTTGATTGGAGATGTCCAAGTCTTCACTAAATTACATCCGGCAAGGGGGCATAAATATCTTCCACTATCAAACGCTACCTGGGCTAAACAAGTGGGCCGTCACACCTTTTCTTTTGTTACTCCTAGCCTTAACATTTGGCCCATACCAAAACACCACAAAATTGGATTGTTTCAACAAATTAAATATTGAAACAATGGGCAGACAATCCAAACAATCAAAAAAAAATTCGGCTTCATTTTTTAATTATAGGTAATGCAACAATGTACATTAGTGTCAAGTTTCAAATTCTAAAGTATCTTACGAATTGAGATAAAAAATTTGAAAATAATTGTTAAATGGTCAAAGTGTGTCACACATTAGAGTTTCAAAAACCATAGTGTGTTGCAGATGAATTCGATTTTGTTGGTGCGCTGAAAAGAGACAGGGACAAATAAATCCCGCCGCCGCTGGTACACGCCGGCATGCTGTAAGCTTCATGACCATTGGAGCTAGGGAAACCCCAAGGTATGAATGTTTTGGTGATAGGATGAGAACCATGAATGTGACTAACACTCTTTGTGAGATCTTATAGGTCACATATAAAGGAAGCTCCGTCCGTTGGTGGTGAACGCCAACACACCATAAACTTAATGTCAAGGATGATTGGTTGCCTTCATCTACACAAGAACGGACTTGATAGAGTCGCGGAGAAGATATGGATCAAGGCTAAGGACATGCTAGATCCAAGCGAGTGGTGCTTGGTTAGATGTTAGCTTGAGTCCATAGGAAAAACCGGACTATCAAGAGGGTTCGAGGTGGTTCTCTTAGTGCACACTAGTGATAGAGATCATTGGATGCATGGTGAGTCTCTCAGGGGCTAGGGTGGCAGAACAGGATTGAAGGAACCAAGAAGATCAAGTTTTGGAAGCAAGGATCAAGAAGAAGATCGAAGCTTTGAAGACAGAAGAGACCGGACGGTACGGTCAAGGAGACCGGACCATACGGTCTACAGAAGGAATCCAGACAGAAAAGCTGAAGTTTCTGAAAGTGGAGAAGTGGAGACCGGACCATTGAGCGTATGGTACGGTCTCAATTGAGTTATCCAGACACAGAAGCTGAAGTTTCTGGAAGTTGAAGAATGAAGACCGGACCATCGACCGGACGGTACGGTCAGTACCCGGACGGTACGGTCTTACAGGCAGAGAGCAACAGAGAAGGAGAAGTTTCTGTTGGCTGAAGAAGAAGTGGAGACTGGACGGTACGGTCCTAGAGACCGTATGGTACGGTCTACTATGAGAAGTTGCGCAGCACTCCCTGGACGCCGGTCTGCTGAAGACCGGACCGTACGGTCTAATGAGGACCGGATGGTACGGTCAATGGTACGGTCACTTCGCAGACTGGGCACTTTTGGACAACGGCTAGTTTGAGGTTGGTGGCCTATATATAGTCGGTTGTTTACCTCTTTGAGGTGCTCTTGGACCCAGGAAAGAGGGGAGGTGCTGCCAAGAAGCCAAGAGGAAGAAGTGTGAAGCACTTGAGAAGGATTTGGAGTGATCCTAGTGCTTGAGAGAGTAACAAGTTGCATCCTTTGATCTCTAGGCTAGTGTGAGCTTGAGAGAGTCATCTAGAGCTGTTACTCTTGGTCTATGGCAAGGCCTAGTGTAAGCTTCATGACCATTGGAGCTATGGAAACCCCAAGGTATGAATGTTTTGGTGATTGGATGAGAACCATGAATGTGACTAACACTCTTTGTGAGATCTTATAGGTCACATATGAAGAAAGCTCCGTCTGTTGGTGGTGAACGCCAACACACCATGAACTTAATGAAAAGGATGATTGGTTGCCTTCATCGACACAAGAACGAACTTGATGGAGTCGCGGAGAAGATATGGATCAAGGCTAAGGACATGCTAGATCCAAGCGAGTGTTGCTTGGTTAGATGTTAGCTTGAGTCCATAGGAAAAACCGGACTATCAAGAGGGTTCGAGGTGGTTCTCTTAGTACACACTAGTTATAGAGATCATTGGATGCATGGTGAGTCTCTCAGGGGCTAGGGTGGCAGAAGAGAGTTGAAGGAACCAAGAAGATCAAGAAGATCAAGAAGAAGATCGAAGCTGCGAAGGCAGAGGAGACAGGACAGTACGGTCATGGAGACTGTACAATACGGTCTACAGAGGATTTCCAAACAGAGAAGCTGAAGTTTCTGGAAGTAGAGAAATGGAGATCGGACAGTTGACCGGACAGTACGGTCCTAGGGACCGGACAGTACGGTCTCTATTGAGTGTTCCAGACAGAGAAGCTGAAGGTTCTGGAAGTTGAAGAATAGAGACCGGACAGTAGACCGAACAATACGGTCATGAGACCGTACAATACGGTCTTACAGGAGAAGAGCAACAGAGAAGGAGAAGTTTCTGTTGGCTGAAGAAGATGTGGAGACCGGACAGTACGGTCCTAGGGACCGTACAATACGGTCTGGTTTGAGATGAAGGTCAGCACTCCCTGGATGCCGGTCTGGTGAAGACCGGACAATACGGTCAGGATGGAGACCGGACAGTACGGTCCTATTGTACGGTCATCACGCAGACTGGGCACTTTTGGACAACGGCTAGTTTGAGGTTGGAGGCCTATATATAGTCGGTTGTTTACCTCTTTGAGGTGCTCTTGGACCCAGGAAAGAGGGGAGGTGCTGCCAAGAAGCCAAGAGGAAGAAGTGTGAAGCACTTGAGAGGGATTTGGAGTGATCCTAGTGCTTGAGAGAGTAGCAAGTTGCATCCTTTGATCTCTAGGCTAGTGTGGGCTTGAGAGAGTCATCTAGGGCTGTTACTCTTGGTCTATGGCGAGGCCTAGACCGGTTAGGCGTTGGTGTTGAGCTGTCCAAGGAGATTGTGGAAGCCGACACAAGTTTGTACACGGTCTTGGAGCTTTCCGTGCGAAAGAAGCATCACTAGTGGCGCGCCCTTTGGCACGCATCACGTGCGGAGCCTTACCTCCGGAAGAGTACCCGGGATCGAGCCCGGCGGGACGTGCCCGCGACTTCACTCGGAGGGTGAAGTGTGCTCAGGAGGGATCGCCTTCGAGCGGAGGGACGGGGTCGAGATTCCGGCGGGAGTGACCCAACGTGGAGTAGGGGAAGGCGCCATCCTTCCGAGACCACGGGAAAACATCATGAGCATTCTCTATCCCTTCTCCTTTACTACTCGCATTTACTTATCGCACTTCATATGATTGCTTGTAGTACTTGAGTTGTGCTCCTATCTTGCTTGTGTGTTTACCTTGGTACCTACTAGCTTCACTAGATTTGCTTGTTTGCCTTGTTCGTGTGCTTACTTGTTATAGCCTATCTAGTTTGCTCTAAGGACTCTACTTAGTGTGCTTAGTTTCTTGGTTACCTTGTCTCTAGTTATCTTGTTACCTTGCCTTGCCTAGCTTAAGTCTTCCGCTATATATATGTGTTGTGCTAGGTTGCTAGTGTGGTGTGCTTGTGTTATCTATATCCACTAGCTATATAGGTTAAGGATACTCCTTAGTGTGCTTTACCTTACTACTAGAACTACTCGCTAGGAGTTGCTTGGGTGTAAGTGTTTGGAAATAGATTCTAGAGTGCACCGATTCACCCTCCCCCCCCCCCCCTCTCGGTCACACGATCCTTACACTAGACCGGTTAGGCGTTGGTGTTGAGCTGTCCAAGGAGATTGTGGAAGCCGACACAAGTTTGTACACGGTCTTGGAGCTTCCCGTGCGAAAGAAGCATCACTAGTGGAGCGCCCTTTGGCACGCATCAAGTGCGGAGCCTTACCTCCGGAAGAGTACCCGGGAGAGAGCCCGGCAGGACGTGCCCGCGACTTCACTCGGAGGGTGAAGTGGTGATGTGTGCTATAGGAGGGATCACCATCGAGCGGAGGGACGGGGTCAAGACTCCGGCGGGAGTGACCCAATGTGGAGTAGGGGAAGGCGCCATCCTTCCGAGACCATGGGAAAAATCATGAGCATTCTCTATCCCTTCTTCCTTACTACATGCATTTACTTATCGCACTATATATGATTGCTTGTAGTATTTGAGTTGTGCCTATATCTTGCTTGTGTGCTTACCTTGGTTTCTACTAGCTTCATTAGTATTGCTTGTTTGCCTTGCTCGTGTGCTTACTTGTTGTAGCCTATCTAGTAGCTCTAAAGACTCTACTTAGTGTGCCTAGTATCTTTGGTTGCCTTGTCTCTAGTTATCTAGTTGCCTTGCCTTGCCTAGTTTAAGTCTTCTGCTATCTATATATCTTGTGCTAGGTTGCTAGTGTGGTGTGCTTGTGTTATCTATATCCACTAGCTATATAGGTTAAGGATACTCCTTAGTGTGCTTTACCTTGTTACTAGAATTACTTGCTAGGAGTTGCTTGGGTGTTAGTGTTTGAAAATAGATTTAAAGAGTGCACCGATTCACCCCCCCTCTCGGTCACACGATCCTTACACATGCCACCTCCCACTCCCACACATGCGCCGCCAGAGCCACCCTCCCTTGCGCGCCCCCTTATGCTCCCCCTCACATTGGACTGGCATGGCATGTCGAGCAGGGGCTGGTCACCAAGCGGAAGAAGGGCACAACCTCTTCAGCTTTGAGCTTTGACCTGTGCCAAGCCGAGTGCAGAGGTATCTAAATTATTCATAAATAGGAGCCCAGAGTCTTCATGTGATGGAGAACGTCTGATTTGGAGATGCTAAAAAGTTATGCTCAAAACACATTGTTGAACCTATTCTAAGAAAGACACATTGTTGAAAAATGAATAAGTTGGCCACGGAGTGCAAATAGCGTTAGGTTATTATTTATTCAGAGGTGTATAGAAGTTTAACTAATCATCCGCATTTTTACGCTTTTGATTAGTGAAGTACTAGAAACTCAGTAACATGGATTGAAGTATGAACAAGGTTGCTTAAATCATGATGGTCGGCAAATAAATTAATTGGTATGTATGAGGCATGTGCCTTTTAAATATTGTGGATGTGTGAAGCTGTCTATCGTGAAAATTACGTGTGACTTATTCAATAGGCACAACTAATTATGAGGAAATCGGTATACTCATGTTAATGTTATACGACAAGGTGTCTATTTTTCCACTGTGGTATCTCGACATGTCTACCATACAATGAGTGCTTATGTATTTACTTTCACTATGTCTGCCAACACATGTTTTGCATGAACAGATGTCTATATTTCCATTTTGATCTTTTGACATGTGTTCTACACGCACCTCTTCCATATACGAGGGCTGTCTATGTTTCCATTTTGATCTTTTGACATGTGTTCTACACGCACCTCTTACATACAATGGTTGTTTCTGTGTCTACACGTACCTCTTAAATACAACGAGTGTGTTTGTGCTTTCGCTTGTCTTTCAACATGTGTTCTACATGCACATCTACCTTATGACATGTGTCCGTGTTATTACTTTGGTCTTTCAAAGTGAGTTCTGCATGCATGTTTACCATACGACGGGTGTCCATTTTTCCACTTTGGTAATTTCAACGCATGTTCTGCACACACTTGTAGCATACAAGGAATGTATTTGTGTTATCACTTGTCTTTTGACACAAGTTCTGCACGTTTGTGTTTTCATTTTGGGTTTTCGACACAGATTCTACAATCACCTCTCTTGTACGTCGGGTGTGTGTTTCACTTTGATCTTTCGATATGTGTTCTACACACATTTACCTTACAAGGGATGTGTCTGTTTTCACTTAGTCTTGCGACACGTTCTCCATGCACCTCTATCTTACGACACATGTCTGTGTTTTCATTCTGGTAACTCAACATGAATTCTGCACGTAGCGTCTACCATACAACGGGCTTTTGTTTTCCACTTTGGTCTTTCGATACATGTTTATCTGTATATGTGTTGTGTGTATGTGTTTTTTTGAACATGTTAGTACCCTGGAAGATTTTTTTTCCAAATATTTAGGGATGTTTGGTTTTAAGTCACAATTAGCCACATTGTTGTTGCGGTTCCGTCGATGGTGCAAAAAATCAGCGCTGAAGGTGTGACGCGGTAATGGCTTAAGAAACGGAAAGTCTGTAGCGCGGGGTTAGGGGTTTGGGTTAGCCCGGCGCCACCGTAGTCGCAGGCGGCAGGCGGGTAAAGGGTGGGGCCAGCTACAGAGAAGCGTGACGTGAGGTTGACAATGGACACGTGACCGACGGGGCAGGATGACGGGCAGTGTCGAAACGGCAAGGGACACGTGACGCGACGCGGTAGGGTCGAAGCCGTGACGGCGGCATCTTTCATGGAAACCAAAGGACGCCAACAGTTTGTATGGCCTCTATAGATTGCCACATATTGCGACGTGGCAGGCGTTGGCGTGCAACCAAGCTCACTTTTTGTTCCAAATGCAAACACCCATGCAGAGGGTGCTTTTTTAAGTATCAGTGTGTTTTTTGTTTAATATTTGATATTTCTTTTATTTTTAAAAAGAAATATCCTACAAGGTCAACAACGGTGGAAAGGTGGTTTGGTAACTGCACCTAGGTGCTGTTTGGTTGGAAATTGCAAACGCAAACGGTAACGGAATCGAAACACACTGCAATGGTAAACAAATAAGTATCAGAATACATACTTTGTTTGGCTCATCTCTGTAATGTAATCGGAATTACATCTTCCATTGCAAACGAAGCTCGAATCGCACAGGATCTCTGTCGTGCATCCTCATGCTGACCAGCTGCTCTTGAAAGAATCGATTGCGTACAGATTCGCCAGGGGAGCCGCAGCTCTAGCCATGCATCGCCGGACCCTGGTCTCCGCCGCCGCGCTGCACAGATCTGGGCGCGATAAACGGGGAAAGAGGCGGGAGAGGAAGCCGAGGAAGGAAGGGCTGAGGAAGGTGGAGGAGCTGAGGAGGCCGGGAAGAGGGAGGAGGAGCAGAGGAAGGAGGAAGGCGCGCCACCGCTGCCGCCGTTCGTACGACGCGGAGAAGAAGAGCGTTGTCGATTTGATACCCGTGGGGGAGGGAGGGATTCGGGTTTACACAGACAGGTATCCGATTACATGGTAACGGATTACGAGCTAGATTTAACCAAACATTTGTAACGGTTTCTATTACCATCCGCAATCCGAATACCATACAAAATGCTCAACCAAACAGCTGGTAGAATAACTTCACGAAACCCGCACTTTCCGAACATGCCCTCGCGAACCCCCTCCGGTTCCCGCCCAGCCACGTAATTTTCCGTACCCCAGGTGTCAGTTATACGGCCACCCCTGCCATTTCGAAATTTTCGCCACAGGAGTCACCGCGCAAGCCCGCGCCGTAGCCTCGAAGCCACGAACGCTTTTCAAATGTTACATTTACCCCCTTCCTTTCCCAAAACCTTACACCAACCGACATTCTTCGCACAAATCGCTCAAGTCAGGCCTCGATAAACATACTTATTTTCTTTAGGGGGCAAACTGCAATGCACCGTCTATAAGTTCCGTCCCACCCTTCCCATCAGGCCCCGGAAAAAAAATCTCTCGCTTTCGATTTCGCGTGGCGTGAGTCGGTGGGAAGCCAAACCTCGCGAAAGGTAAGCGCCTCCCCTTCTCCCCCCGCGTCCGCCTTATCCGAAACCCACCCCGCCGGCGGTTCGCCCGGTCCGCCGCGCGATTTCGCGGGTCGGCGGCGAGATCTGCCCGATCCACGCCCCGATCTGCTCTGATTCCTTCGGATTTGGCTGCTCTGCAGGGTCTCGTCGTCCACAGCGAAGCGAAGCAGAGGAGATGGCGGGGAAGGGAGGCAAGGGCCTGCTCGCGGCCAAGACGACAGCCGCCAAGTCGGCGGAGAAGGACAAGGGGAAGAAGGCCCCCGTTTCCCGCTCCTCCCGCGCCGGGCTCCAGGTGAGACCACGGGGCCCTCCCCCTCCCTTGGGTGCCCTGCTTCCGTTCCGCGCCACGCTTGCGCTAGGTTTAGGTTTAGATTTGTATACGCGCGCGCGGTTGCTATGCTGCTCGGCGCCGTTTTAGGTTTGTGCGGTTTGGCTGCTGATGCGCGCTAGGTTTTGTAATTCGAACGGTCAGCTGCAAGGAGATGTGTTTCGTCCTGCGAACAACTGTTCGATTCCTGTGCGGCACACATGTGCCGTGTCTTTGCGAAGGTTGCTCTCGCTAGCTGAGGATGGTGTTTGAAATTTTTAGGGTTTTATGGTGTCCTTATAAAATTTTGGATCTGGAGTAGGGGCTGACCGTCTTGCTCTGTTATGCGGTGCTTTAGGTGATTTTATCGTGCTTGTGGAACCGGTACCGCTAGTAATTGTGGGTTGTGGCATGCTTTGCAGTCAGGCTTTGTTAGGGTTTTCGAAATTTGTGATCATAGTCTGAGGGATGAGTGAAATAAAAATTGTGCTGGATGTCGTGATGATATGATTGGTTATCTTGTTAGTATCAATGAAAGTAGCCTGTTACATTACGTGGATGCATTTTGGAATTACTTTCCTTGCTGTGCAAGAAGCTTTGTGATGCTTTGCAATAAGAAATCCTTACATGATGCATGAGTTTGTGTATATTCATAATTTGTCGTTGCGACATAAGTGTTTTTCCGGATTTCTTCTTCGCAACAAGAGTACTGGTTTTGTTGATTGTTTCATTATCTGTTGTTCGATTGATAGAAGTCGTGATCATACCCAGCTACTATCTGCTAGTGTTCCATTGGTGCAAATATGTATGACATGATCATGTGCCTTATGCGTCAACAGTCCATTTTTCTCTTATGTTTCTCCATATGGAATGTATTGTAACTTGGTTTGGTTGATTGGACTGTATTATGTATGTTCTGTTGTCATCATTTTCACTAAAGTGGTTCCTGTTTGTCTTCGCATGCTTGTTACTGAATAAACATTTGTTTTTGACTTCGTAGCATTGTTGATTAGGTGTTACTGTGGTTGCTAGATTTTTGCTTGTGTGATCAACTGAGAACTTTGGTGTTTGAAGCTGATTTTTTCCCCTGTTGTCTTCACTCAGTTGAAGCTGGCTTGCTAATTAGTCTATTTTACTTTTGTTCAGTTCCCTGTTGGCCGTATCCACCGCCAGCTCAAGCAAAGGACTCAGGCAAACGGTCGTGTTGGTGCCACTGCAGCAGTCTACTCTGCTGCCATCTTGGAGTACCTGACTGCCGAGGTTCTGGAGCTGGCTGGAAATGCCAGCAAAGATCTGAAGGTGAAGCGTATCACACCTCGCCACCTGCAGCTGGCTATCCGTGGAGATGAGGAGCTCGACACCCTCATCAAGGGCACCATCGCCGGTGGTGGTGTCATCCCGCACATTCACAAGTCCCTGATCAACAAGTCTTCCAAGGAGTGAAGACTAGGAACATCTCTTAGTTTAAACTGAGCTCATGTGTTGTAAGTCGTTCTCGTGTAGGGTTTAGTTGAGCTCTCTGACAGTGGGTTCTTGTAACTCTTTCATGGTACTGCTTCAGTTATTGGAACTTGTTTGCGTCGAGTTGTTAACTTCAGGAGTGCAAACCTGGATGCTTTAGTTATTGTGACTTTGTTATTTTGGATCATGCCATAGTTTCGTTTTAAGTTTTGCTTGTGTTTGTTGCTTTAGTTTGATGGATCGTATAGGCTGAAATTTGTGGGTGGCGCTGTTCTAATGCCTTGGTTTGTTGCTGAAGTTTTATGGATCGTATAGGCTGAAAATTGTCGTTGATGCTGTTCTAATGCTTTCCTGAAGTTTAGGGTGTGTTCGTTGCATCCCCATTTAAAGTTTAGACCTGTCACATCAAAGAGAATCTTATTATTTAAGAATATTTTTATTCATCTAATGACAAAACCTATGTCACGACCTCCCCTCTAAATCGCGAGACGAATCTAATGAGCCTAATTAATCTAAGTTTCGCTACAGTGATGCTACAGTAACCATCGTCTAATTACTGTTTAATTACCCTCATTAGATTCGTCTCGCGAATTTGAGCGGAGTCCTGAAATTAGTTTTGTAATTAAACTTTATTTGTAATCGTGATATTCGTTGCAAAAACCCTCTAAAGTTTAAACCCCATGCAACGAACACACTCTTAGTTGCCTTTTTTTTAGATAATAGGAAAAGAACAGCATCCCACGCGGCTCCCCTGTGTACTTTATGCAGACGGACCTCGAAGTAGTGCCCAGACTTCTGAGCAACACCAACAGTTTAACTTTTATCCTTCGAGTTCAGAGCAGTGTTGTTGTCTACGTGCTCATACGGCATAGAACGCAGCCGGGTTACACCATTTTGGTCGTTGCCCCCAACATGCCTGGTGACTTGACTTATGGTTCAGTGGCACAGTTCGTTCGGGTTCTTGCAATGCTACTACGACGACCTTCTGTTAACAAATCCGCGCGTGTCATCAGATGTTAACTGCTAGTCTGAGTCCCACGAGGCGCCCCTGTGGGTCAATTCGTGTGTGCAGACCCCGGAGTAGTGTCTAGACTTCAAAGCAACACCAACAGTTTAACATGTCCTCCAGAGTTTAGAGCAGTGTTCTCTCTGTGGGTCGATCCATGTGTGCAGACCCCGGAGCAGTGTCTAGACTTCAGAGCAACACCAACAGTTTAACATGTCCTCCAGAGTTTAGAGCAGTGTTCTCTACTCTTCTATTACGATCGTATCATCAACAGCATCCAACGCCACGGGCTCACACTCATTATTCCCGTCATTTCCCCACATCCACGTGGTGGCTTAACCTAAGGTTCGGTAGTTCGTTCCGGTTGCTATATAATGCTATACTAATTGCTCAGAATAAACTACCTAGACATGTGCTTCATACCGGCGTACCGAACAGATATGTCTCTATATATCCGTATCGCAGAGAGTGTCGTGCAAATCCTCAGTCCGGCCGATACCGTTCTGATACTTGAATGCCGCCCACCTGTGCGTTCTTAGCAAAGGCGCACAATCATGGATACTTGTCGCTGCTAACTTTCCACTAGATCTTTGCAAACGATACGATGCTTATCTTGTGTATATACGACCGACACCATAAATCTTCGAGGGAATTGCAATCTGTATATTATCGCTTCGGCACTAAAATAAATCCTTCTCTATCCTCTTGTTTCCTCCTGGCAATTTTCCCCGTGGTAACGGGTCTCCGCGGGGATCCGACCCGGCGGGGGCGGGGGCGGGGCTGGTTTTTGCCCCGCGGGGCTTGCGGGGCGGGGCCCCGAATCATTGTCGGGTCGGGGACGGGGATATAATTCGTCCCGTGGGGATTTGTGGAGACCCGAAATACTCAGCCCAACTTCAAATACTCGGTCCAGTGGCCCATCTAGAGGAGACAATATATAAACTCAGCTCTTCCTATGCCAAACCCTAACTTTCCTCCCCCCTCTTTCGTCCAAGCCGCCGCCCTCTCTCCTCGCTCTATCGCGCCGCCGTCCTCTCTCTGTCGCGCCGCCGTCCTTCTCGTCTCTGGCCGCCGTCGCCCAAGTCTACCCGACCAACTGCGCGTCTCTGCCGCCGTCACGCTGCGCCTCCACTTGCCCAACCACGTCTCGGCTCTCCACCGCGGCTCCACCACCAGCCGTGCCCTCGCCCGAGGCGGCGCGCCGACCCGCTCCCCTCGCCCGAGGCGACGCCGACACCCTCGCCGTCAGCCACCGCGCGGACCCGACGGGGACCGGGGGTCCGTCGGGGGACGGGGACGGGGGCAGTTTTTCCCCCGTTATGCCTAACGGGGCCGGGGCGGGGGCGGGGATCAGTCTTGGCGGGGCGGGGATGGGGGTCTTCTCCCCGCGGGGATGATCCCCGTTGCCGGGGCGACTCTTGTTCCTCTTTCTTTGCTGCTGTCATGTTACCATGTCCACATCACACCATCCTGTAGTTGGGCCGCTCTGTTGTCAAACATAGTGCTTGAGCGTGATCTCGGTTGATGAACACTTTAATTTGGATGTCGGTTGATGAAAACTTTAATTCGGATGGGGTTTCAATTCCTTGCCGAAACCATATATAAGCACGCTAGCTGCAGCTGTCTCGAATCGACATCTGTACGTACGCGCGTCACCGCCACCACTTTGTTTGCTTTGCTTTTCGGACGATGTAACGCCCCATGGATTGTGACTCTGCAGTACTGTGAGCCATCAGCAGCGATGGTATTAGCTTTGCATTGCTCGATGGTGATACGATGAAGTTGAGAGGGACTGGTGATGACTGATGAGCAGGCAGGCTTTACCGGCCCCCTCTCCCCCGTGTCCACCTAACCAACGCGGAGGGAGGATCTCCTCAACCGCTTCGGAATCGCCATGCACGCGCGAACTGAAGATCCTCGCGCCACTTTTCTTTCGATGGCTGTCGGCATGAGTTCGGCGCGAAATCTCTCGACACATGCACACGCGATCGTGCCCGGTTAGTCCACGCACGGCGAACACGAGCACGGAATGTTCTGGACTCGGCTGCAGGTCAACGAATAGGCCGGAGACGGCAACACAATGGCAGCAGGTACCAAAGGCATAGCGAAAGCGGATCGAATGATCGATCGATTGGTTGATCGCACATTGGCACTGGAGGAATATGCTAGAGTTCGCGATCGATTGATGTGACATGTCATGTCGGGCGCATCTGGGAGCAACATGCACGGCATCTGGGAGCAAAATTTGCCTGAGATGTATAGGTCTTCACTAAATTACATACGGCAAAGGGGGGCATAAATATCTTCTTCCACTATTAAACGCTACCTGCCCTAAACAAGTGGGCCGTTACACCTTTTCTTGACTTACTTCTAGCCTTAACATTTGGCCCATACCAAAACACCACGAAATTAGATTTTTTGCGTGATTTGTTCGACAAATTAAATATTAAAACAATGGGCAGACAATCCAAACAATCGAAAAAAATACGGCTCTATTTTTTATTATATGTAATACAACAATGTATATTAGTGCCGAGTTTCAAATTCTAATATACCTTACGAATTGAGAAAAAAAAGTTAAAAATAATTATGGTCAAAGTGTGTCACACACAAAAGTTTCTAAAATCATAGTGTGTTGCAGACGAATTCGATTTTGTTGGTTTGCTGTGGACGAAACCATCGTTTCTTAGTGTGTCTCAAACAAATTTTCCAATTATTTATGTGTCAAGTAGACCATCCAGTGATACATAACGTTGCAATTTATATGGTTTTGGTTGGTTGCCAAACATTATCACATCAATGTTAGTTGTGCGACAGTGTTTGAGGGCATGTTTGCTTTGAGACTTGAGAAATCTGCCTGGCTCAGGCACCCTCCCTTCGGATGCTTGCGGTTGAGCGTGCTGCCTGGCAGGGCAGCAAGCAAACATACCCTCATTCTTTACCATAACTGCAACCTGCCACACTGATACCACGCATGTCATAAACACATATCATTGTCAAACTTTGCCAATAGTGTGGTAGCATATTGATCGTCACACTTTTGATAAAGTTTGGCAATGATGTGTGACAATGTGTGGTTTAATTCTGGGCATCTATCTTTCCCAGCGTTTAGCTCGTCGGGGAAGGCGCGCAAGATCCATTCACTTTGGTCTTTACACATGTGTTGTACATGCACCTCTACCTTACACCTTGTGTTTGCATGCATATATCTACCTTAGGACGTGTCTTTTAACATGTGTTGTGCACACACCTCTATCATATACAATGGGTGTATGTGTTTTCATTTGATATTTCGACATGCGTTCTTCTTGCACCTCCACGTTATGTCAGGTGTCTCTATTTCAATTTTATCATTTGACATGAGTTTTGCATGCACCTCTACCATACACCACGTCTGTTCATTTTTCCATTTTGATTTTTCAACACGTGTTCTACACACACAACCATACCACGGTTGTGTATGTGTTTTCGCTTGGTCTTTCAATAGTGTTTGCATGCACCTCCACCCGGCAATTTTCCCTGTGAAGGCGGGTCCCCACAGGTCTAAGACCCGATGGGGATGGGGGGGGGGGGCATTTTTCCCCATGGTGCTAGTGGGTCGGGGCTGGGTTTTGAATTTGCCCCGCAGGGAGGCCGTGGAGATCCAAAATAGGCAAAGAATTGAAGCCCAGCAACACAAATGCAGCCCACCCTACCCAGACTGTATATGTTGCCCTCTCCCTAAACCCTATCCAGCCGACTCCTCCTCATCCCACTGGCCTGGCCACCACCTCTCTCATGCTCTCGCAACTCTCTCCTATTCTGCTCAATGCTCAGTCTGGCGACGGCTGGCCCCCGCCCCTCCTCTCTGCAGATCCGACGGGCTCGCCGTCTCGCCAAACCCGACGCCGCCTCACCGCCTCGCCGCTCCCAGCGGGGACAGGGAGGGGGGGCTGCGCCGAAATGCTTAATAGGATCGGGGCGGCGCATGGATGGAATCTGGCAGGGCGGGGATGGGCGGGGGGGGGGGGGGGGGGGGGATGGTGCCCGTTGCCAGGCCGACATGCACCCCCTATCTTACGATGGGTGTTATCATTTTCGCTTTGTTATTTTAACATGTGTCCTGCACACACCAATATCATACATGAGAAATTGCATTATTTGTCCATGTTTTGGATTTGTGTTCTTTATTTGTCCCCATCCAACCTCTCTTCCCTTGTTTATCCAGAAGATAAACTTCAAAACCTTATTTGTCTTTTTTGTCAAACACTCAAGCAAATCAATCATTGAATGTTTCTTTTCCATCCGCACACCGTTATCATTTTCCAAATACCCAAAGTATCATCCCTTCCTTTCTCCTTCATTCCTAGATCGCATGCAGTTTCTGGGTAAAAAGAGACAGGAATAAAGAAATCCCGCCGCAGCTGGTCCATCGGCGGCATGCCACCTCCCACTCCCACACCTACGCCGCCAGAGCCACACTCCCTTGTGCACCCCCTTCCGCCCCCCCCCCCCCCCCCCCCCCCCCCCCCCCCCCCCCCTTCACGTTGGACTGGCATGGCATGCATGTCGAGCAGGGTCTTGTCGCGAAGCGAAAGAAGGGCACAACCTCTTCAGCTTCGACCTGCGCCAAGCCGAGTGCAGAGGTATCTGGATTACTCATAAATAGGAGCCAAGAGTCTTCATGTGGTGGAGAACGTCTGATTTGGAGATGGTAAAAAGTTATTCTCAAAACACATTGTTGAAAAATTTAGGTTATTATTTATTCAGAGGTGTAAAAAAGTTTAACGAATCATCCGCATTTTTACGTTTTTGATCATTGAAGTACTAGAAACTCAGCAACACGGATTGAAGTATGAACAAGGTTGCTTAAATCATGATGGTCAGCAAATTAATCAATTGGTAAGTATGAGACATGTGCTTCATAAATATTACGGATGTGTGAAGCTGTCCATCGTGAAAATTACGTGTGACTTATTCAATCAGCACAATTATGAGGCAAAACGGTATACTCATGTTAATGTTATACGACAAGGTGTCCATTTTTCCACTGTGGTATCTCGACATGTCTACCATACAATGAGTGTGTATGTATTTTCACTTGGTGTGGCAACACATGTTTTGCATGGACATTGTAAGATGAGATTTTTTACGGTCCCTTATAAAAAAAAATAGGTTGATTTATCTTTGTTGCTGTGAGCCTGTGATCTCCGTTTATAGTGAGATCAGAGCATTTTCTATTAATGGCACATAATTCATGTTTTGATCAGGAAAGGGAACGTGATGATATGTTGGCCTAGTGCTGATCAATTAAAAATGCAGTGCAACTATCTCCAAAATATTCGATGGTAATTGTTTGAGCTCAGTGATTAAGCAATTGTGTTCGACATTGCAATCAGGCTGACAAGTCAGGAATAGCATGCATGACTGGGCCTTTATAAAATATTCAATTGAAGTGATTATTTACATATGCTCTCAGCTATGAAGGATCCGTGAGAATACTCAGTCTGGGCTCATGGCTAGTAAAGCCCGGCATGATTGCCATCGGCCTGTCACAATCTCACAGCCCAAATTAGCTGTAAATACATGTACGTATGATCATACGTATACGGCCTAATGCAATGCGCTGACGAGAAGTTTCTAGTCAAACTCGATGCACGCCTCCCTCGATCTGCTGCTGAAGATGCATACCCAACCAGCTAAATCACTTAACGATGTGACCATGCATAGCTGGGCCATCATCTCAGTGATCAGTGTCGGCAGCTGAGGGTCCACAGATAATAAGCAAGTTTGAACTTTGAGTACGCCCGCAACCTATATATGCCAACGCAAAGAAATTTAAGGATTTCTTCCGCGTAAAACAAATGGCACGCCCAGTGGGACATGATTCTCCTCCCATCTTTGTTGTTGATCGGTCATCGGAAGCATCTCCTCTTCCATCCTGGTGGGTAGCCTTATACAGGTGAAGTTGGAACCTGTTCTTTGCACTGGCTTAGCATAACGTGGAGAGTAAGCTACCAGATTGAATTTGAATGGTGCATACTTCACAGTTTCAAACATCCTGGATAAGGTCTGCTGGGGCAAAGGGCTGAAGACCCTACAATACATGGTGTAGACCAAATCAAGTCTATGTGCTCTATTCTTATGAAAGAAAATGTTCGGGTTCATAAGAGGCAGCAGAAAAAATTTCTCCCTTAGAGGAATGTGCATTGCAGCAACAGGTGGACACTTTGTAATTGCCAACTCCCTTCTGCAACGTAGCCAGTACTACGTTTTATCAGGTGAATCATTTGAAGTTTCATACTGCCTTAAAATGTCCAAACTTTGAAGCTGCAGGGGCAGGCGAGGACCATGTCCTGCCATGAGAAGTTTTGAACCAAGTAAATGGGCTCTGATGTTGTTGAAAGGCAAGAGAATAGCCAGGCTGTTAAGACGGAGTAGCAAGATTTCTCTCTTGCAGGAATTTGCACTGCGACTGTACAGGTCAACAGGTCGATCATGCATTTCAGCAAACTAAGTACAAAGGAAATTTTCAAGCATGCTTGCTGACACAGGGGCAAGGAAGAATGAGTTCGATGCACCCATCTCACTTGTTTTGCAGGCCTGTCTAGCTGCCATGAAACGGCCGATTATAACGTGGGAGATATTTTCATGTCCTTCAGAAAGAGCACAAACATTCAATCTCCCTGCAGGTTTTAACAGTTATTGATACGTGTTGTCTTCCAACACTATTGATCTAAGGCTCTTCCATGAGTTAGGATATTTGATTTTTTTTTTCTTCATTCAGTGCAACATAAAGCTTGTTGATAGAAAAAAAAAAGAGCATCGTTTCTACTGAAGTGAAAAAAAAAGGGAAAAGGCAATGACCAGAGGCCTTTTGGTCACTTTTAAGTGTCCATGCTACTCAAAGGCTTGGCTGAAGGGCTCAATATATATCAGCTTGACAGGTCAGGTCTCGCTTCGATGAACATATTGATGAGCCATATATCATCCCTTTGAAGAGTGGACCTTTTGTAATCCCTAATCTTATCTAAGAGAAATATGGCATTGGAATAGCGGCCAGTAAAAGAAAACATTTAGCATTATACAGTTTGTTCTGGGAGGCGAATATTACAGGGTTTGTTAAGTGTACTGTTACAAAGGAGCTAGCACTTTTCAGAAATCTCGTTTTCCAAGAAGCACAGTTCATTACAGCAAGGGGATTATGCACTGCTGCAAATTACATACAGGGAAATTGCATTTAGATGTGCCGATGCAGGGGCAGGAAACAAGCGGCATGCCATGACCTGTGACCCTGCAGGCCTTATTTAGTTGCTTAAATTTTGTTATAGCATGAAACATGATAGATTTCAGGTTGGCTGAATAAGACGCGATATTCTCTCTCCTTGCAGTGTCATACAAACTCTATGAATGGAATTGCGCATCACTGCTACAACACTTTAGTGCCCAGCTTACTCAAAGTCAGCACTCCGAGGTGGTGATGTATGGACGAGAGAGCTGAGCTTAGTGGTTATGCCGTTGAGCCTTATACCCTCCCTGGATGTGAATATTATATATGTTCTTGCTTTTTGTAAAAAAAAAAAAAGGGGGGGACATTGCAGTGGCGACAAGTGAAAGAGCCCATGCAGCAAGAGGTGATTATCTCATCACCAGAAGGGACAGGTACTATGGGCAGTTGCATACAAGGATATTGTGCCCTCATATAGGCACCTTGAAAAAAAATAGGGGGAAAGGGAAATACTAAGTCAGAGGGATACAGAGTTCCTCTGATATCAAGATGCATCATGGGCAAAGCACTATTTAGTGCTGATTGCAATGCATTACGACATTGCAGTTAAAAAGTCAAATGGCAGTTTGACGCATCAGCCATATGAAACTAGGTCACAGTTTGACAGCAAGGTGGTCAGATTATTCACGTATTCTGACTGAGCATAATATTATCGACATATCCAGTGCAGTGGAGAATACTTATCATGATCTTAGATCTATAGAACATCAGAAAAGAAATAAGTTCTGATGATGCACCAAGGATGCAGGTGCCGATGGCCAAATAGGGCAAACAATCTGAGAAGGCTCACTTTGATGACCATACCAATGTCAAAGCCTTGCCTGAAAGGCCTAGTATACATCAGCCTGAGAAGTCTCACTTTGAGGACCATATCGATGAGCCTTAAGTCGTCATCTGAGAAGTGAGCGTTATGTAGTCCTGCTCCTATTAAAAAGAAAAGGCCAGTGCAGCAGCAACAAGTCAAAGGAAACATCTAGCGTTATAAAGCTTATTTAGGGAGATGGACATTACAGGGTAACAATAAAAAAAAAAGTCTCATTTTTTTTTTCGAGGAGCACAGGGAGTATAAGCTGTTGCAGATGAGCAAGCCGTACTCTCATGCTTCCGAAAAGGTATTCAAGCTCAAATAGAAAAGGAGTAGTCAACTTGTCAAATGAGCCACTTACTCTTCATAACATTATGGATAAATACTATCAGATTAGAGTGATGCAGGGGAGCTCCAACATCACGATACATTATGGATAAAGTACTCTAAATGTTGCTTGTAGCACATTGGGTGCATTCAGGTGACAACTCAAATTGCAGGTTGACTTGAATGATGAAAGTGGCGGGGGTAAGGTATTGGCCCATAAAAATTAGGTGACAGGTTTACAACAAATTGGCCGACTTTATCACAGATTACAGCCGGGTACAAACTACAAAATTTCCGTCATATCCAGAGCAATGAGAATGCTCAAGAATGCTTGGATTTAACCATAGGTCCATCGCACCAAAAAGGGCAGAAGTTCTTGTGTCGTAGTACAAAGGATGCGTGCGTCAACTGCTAGCCAGTGGAACCATCAAACAATTAGGAAAGACTTTGTACGGTTAATCACGGGAGCTTATGCTGACAAGTTCAGTTTTCTGCAACAATGCCACCAGGTGTGCAAAATGGTCTTACTGGCAACTGAAATGTTGCTTTACTGTTTCGATGTTCTCGTGAGAACCAACGCACAGTCATAGGAGCTAGCACCAATGTTGAAAATCTTTTCTCATTTCCACCTTCAGAAACTTAGGCAGGGGCAACAGTTGACTTTTCCTTCCTAAGTATAATTTTGAAAACAGGGACTCCAAACCAAAGATGTCACAATAGAAAAAGCTCATAAGCAAGCTCTGTTTTTGTATCTACTTAATTAGACATAGCAGAAATTCCCATAAATCTGATTCCTCTTCGTGATATTCATGGGCTCTTCTCTAACGAGCTCATTGACCACGAGAAAACAGACAATCACTCTTCCATGGATTTGTGGGAAACCGTCAGTGAACTTTTTTAGCAATTAGTGGCAGGAGTTCTACCCTTTCACTATAAACAGGGAGAAGTCCAATGAACAGGGTGTGTACCTATTGTATGCCAGGAGAGACAGGAAATAAAAAAAAAAAAGGAAAGCTGTTGTCGGATTATGAACAGGGGTGCAACAGGGAGCTCTAGAGCCTAATCACTTAATCCGTCAAAGTCCACGCCACGCACCATGCCTGAACATCCGGCTTGATGATGATCCCAGGCTGTGAGGCCGTGAGTGCTTTGTTATTGAAGGAGCGTCAGCGTGCCTCCTTCCACAAGTTCCAAACCACGTAAATAACAGCTTGGGCATACTCCTTTGCATGTGGCTCGCCAGGTGGACCTAACGTAGCCTCCCACCACTGCATGGGTAGTGCAGATTGAGGTGCGGAGCGGCAAGGCGGGCGTTCATGGTTTGTCTGGCCACCGTTCTTGATGATGCAGTCTGCAGTCCAAGCCTTGTTTTGCAGGATGAGCCATTTTTGTGGCAGTGTGCCTCATGTCTCATGGCAATGCTGTAGAGTAGAGAATGGGGCAGATTGGTGCTAGTTGCAGAGTAATGTGACCAGCAAATGTACAAAGCAGTCACTATGTCATCAAAAGATGGGCATGAGTTGCATCTTTCTCAGGCCAATGAGTCTCAAAGGTTTCGAGGTGTAACTCACTTACCATCCTATGTGTTATGTCCACTTCTTACACAATGGTGTCAGACAGGTGCACTTGACTACAAATGCGAACAGCCGATTCAGGAGGATATTGAATCTGTATGCTATACCCAAAAAAAAAAAAGGGTCCAGTGTTCAGTCTGCTGATAATATGAGGCCCTGATCAAACAGTTGCTCTTGGTCGAAAAATGGAACTAGTGCCATGTTCATTTAGGCATGAGGTTTCCTATTAAAACAGAGCGTGGAAATTACAACACTTTTGAGAAATGGGAATGCACCCACATGTTCAGAGATGATTGCAAGAATGCATTGAAGGTTGCCATGCAAATTTCGAGATTATTTAAAGACAGGTGCCTTGCCAATGCCCAGGAGCAAGCGATCAGCCATGCAACAATAACACATTTCTGCTGACTTCGGCAATTCAGCCTACGGAGTTCAGAGATTTCATTAATCTGATTTTCTTCATAGTGATATGCACATGCCACGGATTCCCTTATTATGAGATTTTTTTTATCTTTATATGGAAGAATCTTCAAAGTAATTCACAGTGCTGGACAGTAGTTATTGAGTATTGCCACAAGGGGAAGGTACTTGCTTTCACTTGCATAATGCAAATAGCCAATTGGTTACAGAGCTTCAGGCATGGGGCAAATCGTATATACATACGCGCACTTCAAAATATTTAAAATACACCTGCTCGTGACGTGGATGGCGCTGAAAGTGACAAGATGAGTTGTGGTATAGCCACTTATGAGCCATGGGCATGCAATCAATGTTTAATGGCTGACCCCTGACAGGTACAAAAACGGCATGGCAATGCCATAGAACTACCTAGAAAGAAATCTGAGAGGCGAGCAGCAATATTCTGAGTATATTGCTTCTGAGAGGAACATGAGTCTATAATTCGGATGCAGGTCATTCCACAAATTTTCTTAGGTATATTTCTAGCATAATGCACATGGCTCGTGAGTTCTTTTATGCAATCTTTTGCATGGGACAAGTATTCCCAAATCAATTATATGAATAGCCAAGAGTACTCCGAGTAGCACATTTGAGGAATATAAAGTAGCATAAAGAACATTCCCAGAAGAGAATAAGATTTTTCAGGTGTAAAACACTATCGCTGAGCCTTATTATGGTTCAAAATTTGAGACTGACATGGATGTTCCATCCAGTAATTCTGCTCCTCGTTCCACTGGTGTTGTTGCAAACAGGTAAATTGATGAAGCCGTATGAATGGGAGTTTTGTGAGCCAACAGTTAGCCATGTTAAAAAAAGGGGTACAAGCTGCAACCAAGTGCTTATTAATAGTATGGTTTTCTTTGCATCCATAATTCAAACAACACAGCTCGGAGCGCTACAGAGCCCGAATTTTGTCTGGAGCATTAGGCAGCTGCCCAAGGAGCATCCCCATCTCAGCACTGAGTCATCAGAGTCAGGTGAAACCCGTAACAGATCCATGCCCCTGCTACAAGTGGTTTCGACAGGTTTTCAGCATTGGTAGTACTGGGGCATATATAGCTTATCATTGATGACCTCAAAGTTTGATAAAAGCAGGGCCTCTGACTTCTTAAGGTCTGCTTTGGCAAAGCCAACGAGAATCAGATAGTACACGGTTATCAGGTTTATTAAAATAGATTACAAAGATATTGACTCTTCGCTAACTGCAAATTCAGCTTTATGAAAGGCAGCAGGGTTAGAGCTCCCGGTAGTCATGCGCAGAAAGCTTCTGAAGTGGATTACAGGCTAATAACAAATTTACAAGTTACATACTTGTATGGTTGGCTAGAAAGGCATCTGTTTTTTTCTACATACAAGATACAACCTCTCATTTAGGCTTTATAAAGAAGATCTAATTGATTTTTTCTCGGCAGTCCAGATCATACATGAACATAGCTTTGCTGCCTTTTTGCTAAAAAATTCCATATAGTATTGAAATTATATGTGCTCTATTTAGTTGGTTGAAATCCCTGGCTCTAGAGTTCGTGAAGGAGGGTCAGAATGTGCAGAGCTTTATAGTAGCATCGATGGCACGCCACACTCGACATGCATGCACCATAGGTTACCTTTGAATGCATGGTTCGAAACCCAAACACAGGAAGGAGAAATGAACATATTAACTCCGTATCACGTTGTTATGTTTGACGATATTCATCCATTCAGGTCATCAGGATGGTTATACTTGAGTCCAAACATTAAACACCCTCGAAGTGTATTGCAATATACTGCATTCTGATCAGTGGAATGATCGAAGCAAATGTCATGGCACCTAAGTTTTTCCACGAGGCACGCCTCTTTTCCCTTGGTGTGTTTGAGCATCCTTCTCAACAGAGTGAAATGAGCATCCACTGGAATTGATTTAAATCAAGTTTCGAAGGCCTAGGACAGGAAGCCTCTTGCCTCTTACATACGGTGGAGATGAAAGAGTCTCTTGTTCATCTCTGTCTGTCACTGTGCAATGTGACAGCATGCATTAAGCACAGCTTGTGCTGTTTTCCTTTTCTTTTCCTTTTCTTTTTCAGGTTTGTCAATCAGCCAATATATGAATCATGTTTTCTGCCTCTGCTGGCTGGCACCATCACGGTCGCAGTAGAGTCAAGAATATCCTTGGACGTGGCATGGTCTTTCGCCACAGCCAAGTAATATTGGGAGCAGTGAAGCATGCCAGTGCGGTACACGTGGAGCTGTGAAACCCTTCAACTATATTGGCTGGCACCGTAGCAGCAAAAATGGTCGCAATAGAGTTGATAAAGTGACTTGGGTTGTGGTATGGTCTTTCGCTACAATTCAGGAACCAATCTGAGGACAGTAGTCATACGGAAATGTGGTGGAAGCTCTGGCTGGCACCTGTTATGGTCGCAGAGATGTTCCTTGAGATAGGCATGGTATTTCGCCAAAGAAAAGGATCACCATCACTTTAGCAACACTGAACTCAGATACCCTATTGGCTGGCACCTATTACGGTCACAGTAGGGTGATAATTTCTACACCGTAAGGCAGTCATGGCATGGTCTTTCGCTATGATCTTGCTAGATCTCAATAATCTACGATACGACAAAGGAAACATGGCATGGTTTTTCGCTATGGTTCTAATAGTCAGCCCTCGAAAAGGTCAATAATCTAGCATATCCACAGCAGCCATAGAAGGGTTTTTCTCTATGAGCTTGTCATTTTGCTGGTCTGCACTTCTACAACAAAAACATGGTGTGGTCATTTCTTCAGGATCTCAACACTACAAAGATTTATTATTCTACATATATAATACACATATGGTTCTTCATCAAGGCCTCACCATCAACTCCAGTTGTCGACACGCTGTATATGGCAAGTCATCCTCCTCATGGCCAGCATAGTAACAAAGCATAGTGTTGAACAGAGACATCTCAAAGTTTGTGATATCAGATTTTTAGTCTACTGTATATGTGGCATGATTTTAGATCCGACGAATTGTCTAAATTCTACAAGAGTGCCCTGCTGTCTAATGATTTCAGTGTGGAAACTAAAATGAGCGTTATACCAGGGAAGAAGGTAGCGGTCTAGGGACGTATACTTCCAAAAAGGTTCTATTTGCAAGCGGCGTCCAATTTCTTCAGAGCAAAGAAAAAAAAATTAGGCAATATAATGACAAAATTCAAGAGTTGGTCATACAGGTAGAAGTTTAGTCAAAGCATCAAAGTATATATTCAGCATTTTTTTTTCAAGCACAGTCGATAGCTAAGGCACTTGTTTGGCTGGGAGAGCAATAATATTTACACCACAATTCTTAAAAAGGAAATGTTAAGCTCCTTAATGAGGCCGTGCACGTGATATTCTTTGTTTCGCCAAGTCGAGTCTGGCTTGCTACGCATCCGAACTCAACTTAGCGAGGGGCATTTGTAAGATGAAATTTTTTACGGTCCCTTATAAAAAAAATAGGTTGATTTATCTTTGTTGCTGTGAGCCTGTGATCTCCGTTTATAGTGAGATCAGAGCATTTTCTATTAATGGCACATAATTCATGTTTTGGTCAGGAAAGGGAACGTGATGATATGTTGGCCTAGTGCTGATCAATTAAAAATGCAGTGCAACTATCTCCAAAATATTCGATGGTAATTGTTTGAGCTCAGTGATTAAGCAATTGTGTTCGACATTGCAATCAGGCTGACAAGTCAGGAATAGCATGCATGACTGGGCCTTTATAAAATATTCAATTGAAGTGATTATTTACATATGCTCTCAGCTATGAAGGATCCGTGAGAATACTCAGTCTGGGCTCATGGCTAGTAAAGCCCGGCATGATTGCCATCGGCCTGTCACAATCTCACAGCCCAAATTAGCTGTAAATACATGTACGTATGATCATACGTATACGGCCTAATGCAATGCGCTGACGAGAAGTTTCTAGTCAAACTTGATGCACGCCTCCCTCGATCTGCTGCTGAAGATGCATACCCAACCAGCTAAATCACTTAACGATGTGACCATGCATAGCTGGGCCATCATCTCAGTGATCAGTGTCGGCAGCTGAGGGTCCACAGATAATAAGCAAGTTTGAACTTTGAGTACGCCCGCAACCTATATATGCCAACGCAAAGAAATTTAAGGATTTCTTCCGCGTAAAACAGACATATGTCTATATCTTACTTTGGTCTTTTGACATGAGTTCTAACACACACCTCTTCCATACGAGGGCTGTCTATGTTTCCATTTTGGTCTTTTGACATGTGTTCTACACGCACCTCTTACATACAATGGTTGTTTGTGTCTACACGTATCTCTTAAATACGAGTGTGTTTGTGCTTTCGCTTGTCTTTCAACATGTGTTTTACATGCACATCTACCCTATGACATGTGTTCGTTGTTGACAGTCGTTAAATCATAAAATGACCGTCAACTCGGCGAGTAAAAGGTAGACACTAATGTTTTATGCATTAAACTAATAAAGTTGCATAAGTTTTGGATGTAATCTTATTTTGCAAGGTATATAGAATAATCTAGAGAAAAATAGACCTGTGACAACAAAAACACAGGCCGGTCGGCCCTGCCCATAGGCCGGCCGGCCAACTCTGGCCCTCGGTGGCCTAGTCCTTCCTCCAGTTAGCTGTACACAGGTCTACCACGTAGAAACAAAAGTCAATCTAGAGTTTTCCACCGACGTTCTACAAGGTGGGTCCAATGAGCCAAAACTTGGCCCTTACTCCTCTTCTGCCGCTCTCACGACGCCACCGACTCAAGAACCGACACCAGGAGTCGATCAGGAGCGTCCACAGGTGAGGCGGTGGCGAACCGCCACAATGGGCGGCCGGCCGGCCTACCTTGGCGGCCCCGCCACTCTAGCTTTGGGCATAAATACTCCCTTGCTCTGATGAAGATATAAATAGCCTCGTCCAGCTCAGAAGCAACTCGTACCTCATGCAAGAATCACTTCACTTGTGTTGTTTAGAATATGATTAGTATTTTAGTCATGGGAGTTAGAGTAGAAGTGAGAGCTTCGCTCGGAGTTTCGGAGTTCTCTTCGGAGTCTGGGTAAAGTTCTCTTGTATATTTTCTTTTGTTAGATTTTCTTTAACATATTTATTTTCTTATTTATTTAATTTAGTTTTCTTTTTAGTTTACATTTATTTATTTAAATAATTATTATAGAAAAATTCTTGTGTTGGAGCCATGTCTGTGCATGGTAATTGTGAATGAGTTGCTTGAGGACTGGCAGTGGGACATAATTGCCATATTGTCACGTGTCCCACACAATTTATTCGGAGTTATTATTCACGGCCGGTTTGCTCTTTCCTGGGGGAGTAAGCTAGTTAGGATAGTTGCTTGTATAGTTTAAAGAATTATTCTAGACGTGAGTTTGCCCTCAACCTCACGGGATGATATGGTAGTCGCGAGTGCATGTGACAGCTGCATCGGTCTCTGTAGTCTACCACGTTCGGATTTGAATGTGTAGGGCCTAGACGCAGTCCGTTGACCGGATACGTTGAACCTAGTTACCGGGTTGCGTGTCTTGGCATCGGCCGTGTCCGGATGCACTTAAATGAATCTGTAATGAAAGCTTAAGGAAATAATTATAGACTATTGTGAAACTAAATGCTAACCCTTAGGCTAATTAATACCTTCTTCTCGTTGTTCTCCCAAACTAATTGCTAACTCCTTGTTATCTGCATCGATGGATCTTTTTTCTGAATACCACACATATCATATATATATACACCCTTGCTTTAGTCTAGTTTGCAAGTTATAAATAATAGATATTTCTTTGTCAACTCATGATATTCTTAGCCCTGCTTCCCTGAGGAAAATATAAATACGATAACCTTAGAATATTCACGGGTGAAATACTACAATGGTGTTCTGTAAGCTTGCGGAAATTGAATTAAATTTTTTTACGTAAGAAACACCAACATCCGTGTTCTTACTTTGGTCTTTCGAGATGAGTTCTGCATGCATGTTTACCATACGTCGGGTGTCCATTTTTCCATTTTAATATTTCAACGCATGTTCTACACACACTTGAACCATACAAGGAATGTATTTGTGTTATCACTTGGTCTTTTGACACAAGTTCTACATGTTTGTGTTTTCATTTTGATTTTTCGACATGAATTCTACAATCATCTCTCTCTTATGTCGGGTGTCTGTGTGTTTCACTTTGATCTTTCGATATGTGTTCTACACGCATTTGTACCTTACAAGGAGTGTGTTCGTATTTTCACTTAGTCTCGCGACACGTTCTTCATGCACCTCTATCTTACGACACATGTCTGTGTTTTCATTCTGGTAACTCAATATGAGTTCTGCATGCAGCGTCTACCATACAACGGGCTTTTGTTTTTCACTTTGGTCTTCCGATACATGTTTATCTGTATATGTGTTGTGTGTATGTGTTTTTTTGGCATGTTAGTACCTCGGAAGATTTTTTTTAAAAAAAGATATTTAGGGATGTTTGGTTTTAAGCCACAATTAGCCACATCGTTGTTGCGATGCCGTCGATGGTGCAAAAAATTAGCGCTGAAGCTGTGACGCGGTAATGGCTTAAGAAACGGAAAGTCTATAGCGCGGGGTAAGAGGTTTGGGATAAACTGGCGCTACCGTAATCGCGGGCGGCAGGCGGGCAAAGGGTGGGGTCAGCTACGGAGAAGCGCGGCACGAGGTTGACAATGGACATGTGACCGACGGGGCAGGACGATGGGCGGCTGTCGAAACAGCAAGGGATACGTGCGCAGCGAGGTAGGGCTCACGCGATCACGACCTGAGAGACCCGTGACGGCGGCAACTTTCGCAGAAACCAAAGGACACCAACAGTTTGCATGACCTTCATAGATTGCCACATATTACGACGTGTCAGCCATTGGCGTGCAACCATGCTCGCTTTTTGTTTTTCTACGCGGTGTTCAATAATAACACCCATGCAGAGGGTGCTTTGCATTGTGCTTTTTTAGTATCAGTGTGCTTTGTTTATAATATTTGATATTTCTTTTATTATTAGAAAGAAAAATCCTGCAACGTCAACGACGGTAGAAGGGTGGTTTGATTACTGCACCTAATAACTTCACGAAACGATAAGTCTTGCGCAACCGGCCGCGCTATAGCATGATCGCGCGACCCCTACATCAGTGTGTGGCCTGCTATTGAGAGGAAAAGCTGACGCTGATGTCATCGCATTAACTACTCGATTCTGAACTTTAAAATAGCATAGCTCCCTTATTTGATGTCCGTTTTCAATTTCGTTTCTACTGTTGTGTTCTACATAACGAGACGAACAAAACTAGATCCCATATGCATATATTTTAAAAAATTATTTTTACCAACATAAATTGCTACTATAGATATAACACAAATTGCTACACACAATTTACTGTACACATTAAATTATCACATCGTCTTTATATATAAGCTGCTACTCATACATTGTCTTTGTATATCATATATCAGTTGTTACTCATACATTAACTAAAGTGGTTATGCGCCATACTGATTTCTATCAAAAAATACGTCATGGATAAGAAACAAGCTTAGTTTTATATTTTCCTAGCAACCTATGTAGTACACCATATTGCATCTTTTTTTAAATGTTGTGATATTAACTATTTAATACAGATTGTGAAAATTTTAATATATTATGTAACACCAACTTATATAATATATTGTGTAAGAATAATATTTTGTATGATAGTAACTTATGAATATACAAGGTACATATACAAAATACTATGCTTGTATCTACACAAGTGGGTACTACCATATCAAGATAAGTTGCTACTAGATTCGAGTCACGACAAAATTTTGCATTTAGTATAATTTAAAAACTATTACTATGCCTATAACTTAAGTTGTTACTATCTCTACTATATAAGTTGCTATAGATTTTTAAATTTACAAGGTAGCAAATCATGTTATAAATCTAGTAGCAACTTTTGTGATATTGCAAAACATGCAAAAGAGTTTAGAACCTATGCAAGTGGGATCTAGTTTTGTTAGTCTTCTTACGTAGAATGCAACGGTGAAAACGAAATCGAAAACGGACCTAGTATGAGAGAGTTATGGTATTTTAAAATTTTTAGATCATGTAATTAATGCAATGACGTCACCTGACAGCAACGTCCGTGTCCGTGGGCATGGGTTGCTCTTTTTCTCTACCGAAGGAGGACACGTGTTGACTTTTGGATGGAAGGATTAAGGGGGTGTTCGTTTCTCTAGGCCTAATTTTAGGCCGCCTAGAATCTTGTCATTTAAGGGTATTAAATAAAGTCTAATTAAAAAACTAACTACAGAACCTTGTATTAATTCGCGAGACGAATCTAATGAGGGTAATTAAAGCGTGATTAGACGATGGTTACTGTAGCATCACTGTAGCAAAACATAGCTTAATTAGGCTCATTAGATTCGTCTCGCAAATTAGCCCATATCTATAAAAAAGTTTTATAATTAAACTTATTTAAGACGTCTAAATAGCAAAATTAGTTTTAATGTGACCTCTAGACCTAAATTGCCGAACAGGCACTAAGATTAAAGACAGATGGCAACTAGTGGTATTGGACGCGCGCTCCCCTGTAGCGCGTACGGACGCGCCATAGCCTCTCCCTTCACGAAATCCCGCGCGCTTTCCGAACACTCCCTCGCGAAACCCCTCCGGTTCCCGCCTAAACCCCTCCGGTTCCCGCCCAGCCACGTTTATACGGCCACCACTGCCATTTCGAAATTTTCGCCACAGAAGTCACCAGCGCAAGCCCGCGCCCGTCCCCTCGAAGCCACGAGCCCTTTTCGAATGTTACATTTACCCCCTTCCTTTCCCAAACGTTACACCAACCGACATTCTTCACACAAATCGCTCAAGTCAGGCCTCGATAAACATACTTATTTTCTTTAGGGGGCAAACTGCAATGCGTCGTCTATAAGTTCCGTCCCACCCTGCCCACCCGGCCGGCCCCGGAAAAAAAATCTCTCGCTTTCGATTTCGCGTGGCGTGAGTCGGTGGGAAGCCAAACCTCGCGAAAGGTAAGCGCCTCCCCTTCTCCCCCCGCGTCCGCCTTATCCGAAACCCACCCCGCCGGCGGTTCGCCCGGTCCGCCGCGCGATTTCGCGGGTCGGCGGCGAGATCTGCCCGATCCACGCCCCGATCTGCTCTGATTCCTTCGGATTTGGCTGCTCTGCAGGGTCTCGTCGTCCACAGCGAAGCGAAGCAGAGGAGATGGCGGGGAAGGGAGGCAAGGGCCTGCTCGCGGCCAAGACGACAGCCGCCAAGTCGGCGGAGAAGGACAAGGGGAAGAAGGCCCCCGTTTCCCGCTCCTCCCGCGCCGGGCTCCAGGTGAGACCACCGGGCCCTCCCCCTCCCTTGGGTGCCCTGCTTCCGTTCCGCGCCACGCTTGCGCTAGGTTTAGGTTTAGATTTGTATACGCGCGCGCGGTTGCTATGCTGCTCGGCGCCGTTTTAGGTTTGTGCGGTTTGGCTGCTGATGCGCGCTAGGTTTTGTAATTCGAGCGGTCAGCTGCAAGGAGGTGCGTTTCCTCCTGTGAACAACTGTTCGGTTCCTGTGTGGCACACATGTGCCGTGCCTTTGCGAAGGTTGCGCCCGTTAGCTGAGGTCGGTGTTTGAAATTTTTAGGGTTTTATGGTGTCCTTAGAAAATTTTGGATCTGGAGTAGGGGCTGACCGTCTTGCTCTGTTATGCGGTGCTTTAGGTGATTTTATCGTGCTTGTGGAACCGGTACCGCTAGTAATTGTTGGTTGTGGCATGCTTTGCAGTCAGGCTATGTTAGGGTTTTCGAAATTTGTGATCATAGTCTGAGGGATGAGTGAAATAAAAATTGTGCTGGATGTCGTGATGATATGATTGGTTATCTTGTTAGTATCAATGAAAGTAGCCTGTTACATTACGTGGATGCATTTTGGAATTACTTTCCTTGCTGTGCAAGAAGCTTTGTGATGCTTTGCAAAAAGAAATCCTTACATGATGCATGAGTTTGTATATATTCATAATTTGTCGTCGCAACATAAGTGTTTTTCTGGATTTCTTCTTCGCAACAAGAGTACTGGTTTTGTTGATTGTTTCATTATCTGTTGTTCGATTAATAGAAGTCGTGATCATACCCAGCTACTGTCTGCTAGTGTTCCATTGGTGCAAATATGTATGACATGATCATGTGCCATATGTGTCAACAGTCCATTTTTCTCTTATGTTTCTCCATATGGAATGTATTGTAACTTGGTTTGGTTGATTGGACTGTATTATGTATGTTCTGTTGTCATCATTTTCACTAAAGTGGTTCCTGTTTGTCATTGCATGCTTGTTACTGAATAAACATTTGTTTTTGACTTCGTAGCATTGTTGATTAGGTGTTACTGTGGTTGCTAGATTTTTGCTTGTGTGATCAACTGAGAACTTTGGTGTTTGAAGCTGATTTTTTCCCCTGTTGTCTTCACTCAGTTGAAGCTGGTTTGCTAATTAGTCTATTTTACTTTTGTTCAGTTCCCTGTTGGCCGTATCCACCGCCAGCTCAAGCAAAGGACTCAGGCAAACGGTCGCGTTGGTGCCACTGCAGCAGTCTACTCTGCTGCTATCTTGGAGTACCTGACGGCCGAGGTTCTGGAGCTGGCTGGAAATGCCAGCAAAGATCTGAAGGTGAAGCGTATCACGCCTCGCCACTTGCAGCTGGCTATCCGCGGAGATGAGGAGCTCGACACCCTCATCAAGGGCACCATCGCCGGTGGTGGTGTCATCCCGCACATTCACAAGTCCCTGATCAACAAGTCTTCCAAGGAGTGAAGACTAGGAACATCTCTTAGTTTAAACTGAGCTCATCTGTTGTAAGTCGTTCTCGTGTAGGGTTTAGTTGAGCTCTCAGACAGTGGGTTCTTGTAACTCTTTCATGGTACTGCTTCAGTTATTGGAACTTGTTTGCGTCGAGTTGTTAACTTCAGGAGTGCAAACCTGGATGCGTTAGTTATTGTGACATTGTTATTTTGGATCATGCCATAGTTTTGTTTTAAGTTTGCTTGTGTTTGTTCCTGAAGTTTGATGGATCGTATAGGCTGAAATTTGTGGCTGACGCTGTTCTAGTGCCTTGGTTTGTTGCTGAAGTTTGATGGATCGTATAGGCTGAAATTTGCGATGATGCTGTTCTAATGCCTTTCTGAAGTGTAGTTGTTGCCTGTACAGTTCTGTTTATCAAGTTCGTTCTGTTCTTGAATAGAACACATCCATCCATGTGAGGATTTGAAATTGTGAACCTTCAACCAGTCTGAGCTTTGCGATGTCTTGTTTATTTCGATGCTACAATGTTGCTGGGCTAGCTGATGAGGCAATTTCTCACCACGTATGTTCCCCGATTGACCAGTTTTCCCAGGAATTTCTCAATAGCAGAAGCATCTGGATCTGGTAACCTCATTTTGTTTCTTCGATAAAGCTCTCGAAGCTGACTGGATCCAACTAGATGCGAATAAGAAGTCACTTCACTTATTATTAGGAGGTGTACTAATTTGTTTCCAAGTTTGGAGTTGCCTACTGCAAGCTAGAAGCAACGCCATGTCATTCTGCATCGGAAGTCAACTACGATATCAGTATCCAAATAATCTTGTCCCCATTTGCCCTCCTGAGGAACTCACATTGTAGCTGCATCCTTGGACAACATCTACATCACCGGAATTACACCGAGCATCCCGAAGGTACCACGTGTGCGCCGCAATTCACTTGCTCTTCACTGCACCTGGATACCAGCGAGGATTTGCGTGGCACAAATCGTGCCGAGTCCGCGTTTCACTGCTTGGACAGTGGTCGCTGTCCTGAGCAGGATGCGCGGGAAAGCGCAGGAAATGATTAGGAAAACCATGAGACCGCCAAGTTTTCCACAAGCCGCACCGCCCAGCTTGTGGTCTCCTTTATTTTCCCCAGTTTCCTATGGCACGATGCTTCCGGCCGCTTTCCTCCTCGCCTCCCGGTGCCTATATCTAGCTGCGCCTTGCACTGGCACTGCTTGTTCACCTACCTTCATCTTCTTCTTTCGCCTCCTCTCATTGTTCCAGTGGTGTAGCATTCCATGGAAGGGCAAGGGCTGACGGGAGAGCAGATGGTTGCGTTCAAGGAGGCCTTCTCTCTCTTCGACAAAAATGGCGACGGTTTGTCCCCCTTCGATCCTCATGTACAGGCTCACGTTCTAGTGGGATTGTATCTTTAATTTGTTCTCTCTTCATCAGCTATTGTTGTATTCTGATTGCAATGCTAGTGTTCCTTAACTGGGTAACCTTGTGTGTATGATCCGTTGTTCTTCTCAGTCCTGGATTGATAAGATATAACCATGCACCGCATAAGCCATGGTTTTCCTTTTTAATCACAAGAAAGCCTCGTTGCTGAGGCATGAACGTTCTCTTAACTGAATATTCATCAACATGAAGCAGTTAGCTGTACCGTGAATCATTTGATAGTTCAGACTTCAGAGTTTTTCTTTTTAATATACTGTTCTCGTGTAACTTTGTGCGGTGTCAACTGTCAAGCAATAGATGGACCCCTCCTTTTCTCGGAGATGGTTCCTTGAAAGTTCTTTTGCTGTCCAGTGACCATAATGTGCTGTATTTCTACTAATTTCTGAGCTTATTTTGGTCAAAGAACCCTTATGTTTCCGACAAAAATGATATGCTTTGCCAAATCGCTATTGCTTCAGTGTTGGTTTTCAGAGGGATATCCGACTAATCTCTCTATGAAAAGTTGTCACCAAGTTCCTCAAGTAATCCAAAGTGCGTCTTTGGAAACTATTCTTTTTTCATGGTTGTGAAGAAGTGGTGATATTATTGGCCACTTAACTTTATGTTCCACACATAGTTAACTAGCCAATCACGCTCCAGCTTCTGACGTGTCTGTCTTAGTCAAAAGTTGTGACCATGCTTTCCACTTGTTGTCGTCTTGGACTATTGGTCCTACTAGGATATGCACAGAGACCTGTGTGCAAGCAGCAGCATCCAATTAGACGCTTATTGCCATTAGTTGACAGGTGGGATCTAATAACTTGTGCCACTTGTAGGATGCATCACCATGGAAGAGCTAGCTGCAGTGACTCGCTCCCTCGGCCTTGATCCAAGTGATCAGGAGCTCACCGACATGATGAGAGAAGTCGATACCGATGGCAATGGGATCATTGATTTTCAGGAGTTCCTGAGCCTCATTGCCAGGAAGATGAAGGTGAAGCATTTCCTCTTATGGATACTTCATTTTTTTTTCGTGAAGTTACTAACATCATCTCGTGTTATTTTGCTTTCGTTGCCGATTGCAGGATGGCGACGGCGATGAAGAGTTGAAGGAGGCTTTTGAAGTCCTAGATAAAGATCAGAATGGTTTTATCTCCCCTACTGAGGTAGACTAGCGCCTTAGAAGTTCATATCATTTAATTCCAAGCTATTCTCAACTACTGCTTACCTTTTTCTTGTGGGTGTACGCAGCTGAGGGCAGTGATGGTCAGTCTTGGGGAGAAGATGACTGATGAGGAAGTTGAGCAGATGATCAAAGAAGCGGATACTGATGGCGATGGGCAGGTGAACTATGATGAGTTTGTGCTTATGATGAAAAATGCTGAACGGAAGATATCTGGATGAAGGGATGCGAAACCAATAGTTCATAGATTGTATGCGTCTGTTACTATTGACTGTAAATTCCAGCTGTATCTCAGTATTGTGATTGTACGACAAATTTGTGTGTAGCTTGCAGTTTGTAAGGTTGTGATATGGCTTTGAAAGCATTGCTAGGCTGTGGTTTGTACAGAACCAGAATGTTAACTGTGTAATATGTAGGAGTGCTATATGTAAAGGTTCAAGTACACATGTTCGTTGGTTCTTGAAGTTGATTAAGATTTTTATGTTGTCCTTTCTAATTTCTTTTGGCCATTTAGTTTATTCTGAACCAGGAAACATTTCCTTTCCTTTTTCTTCTGGAATCTAAATGAGGTTTATGTGAATACAGCCAACAGTGAAGTCCCCCAATAAAAGGGTCACGGTTATCAAAACATGAGGTTAACTCTAGAACAGCTAATGCTCATTGATAAAAGAAAATATTTTTATGCTTACATGCTGAAGGATGCTAGTAGTAATCATCATATCATCAATCCAAGCATGAACAATATTGGGATGTGAAACTTAAGACCTTTAATCTTCTGCTTCACAAAGAGACCAGAGCAAATATATCAAGCCTTATATGAATACATTACCATATTGTATATATACAATCTGACAGAGGATACAGAAACTATCCTTATTGACACCAAACGCATGACGGGTTCCAGTGCAACACTGGCAGCAGATAGGACACATACAGTACAAAACCACACGGTCATGTCTGAATCAAGCCCAATGTTTTTAAGTTTTACATCCAGTACACACCCATATAACATTGGTTCTATGTCGCAAAGAACCATTTACCATATATAACAGTAACCATTGCTTGAACCATGTTTCAGCTTCTAGGCTGCAACTGGTTCACGCAGTTTGCTGCTACCCTCCGATGGCACCAAGCTATCATAGTATTCGACGAGGACTTTCCATCCGCCCGGGCACATAAAACCATCTGGAGGACTCTCACGGTTCTTGGCAAGAGTGCGCATCTGTACAACAAGGTGGACTTGTTAGGATTTAGGATACAACAGATTGGTGCCGAAACATTATATGTGCCAAAATTACTGAGGAATTACCTTTGTGCCAGAGATGAACAGGAAATCATCTTTCCTCGATGGATCGAAGAAATCCATTTTCTTTTGCTTCGTGTCATATGCAGCCACCTGATCCAAAATAACAATCATGAGCCATGAGAAAACATAATAAATAAAATATATATGAATAATTGAATGCTGTCATTGACGTAAAGATTGGCATTTGCCAAGATGCACAACAAACTGATTACATGCAAACAAGATGCTAGGACAGAAACGATGACAGACCTTGAAAGGAAGGATGTTAAGCCTCTCGAGGCCAGGAGCCATACTTAAAACCTTTTTTCCATGATCAGCATCATAAAGGTCCCTTTTCTCTGTGGGATGGCCCATTCCAGCAGGGTCTCTCCCAACAATATAGAAATTTGCTCCAGCATTAATGCGAGCCTTAGCATGCCACTGAACCTCAGTCGGCCCAGCGTAATGCATTGGAGAGGGGAAGATTGCAACAACTGTGGATTCTGGGTTGAGGACACCTGCCTCAAGAACCTAGCAAGAATCACGAAGGGTATTAGGACAATGCCAGCGAACAAAGTCTTGTTATAAAAAAAGGAATATGTTGTTATTCTTGTACAAGATTTAAATTGTTCTTCTACTGTGATTTAGATTAGTTGTTTCCATCAAAATATGAAGCTTATTTCTAATTCGTAACCTAGTTGGTTACTAAAGAGCAGACTGGAATCAACTAAATAAAGCAAGGGGAAGGGTATAACTATCATAACTAAATACCTTTTCATGCTGCTTCATCCTCCAACTAAGAGGCACATCATCTGCTTTTGTAAATCCGCCCAATGGATGGAGCAGAAGAACAGGGTTTTTGTAACCCATCTCAAGAAGGCGTCTGCGTGTGTCAGTCATAAGCAAAGCGTGCCCATTGTGTACAGGGTTGCGAAGCTGGAAGGCAAATACTGCATCAGCATTGCGCCTAGCAAACTCTTCACGCAGCTGTGCCGGAGACAAGCGGTACTGATCAAGACCATCATTGTACTTGATTGGTTCTATAACCTCCAAGTCTCCACCAATCAACCAGTCACCAGCATTGGTAATCGCCTCCTCTGCATAAGGCAATCCAGGTGCAGTTGTTCCCCAAGTGCGCGCTATTCTTTCTTCCTTATTATGCTTGTAGATCTCAATGCTGGAAAAAGAGGGAAACAGAGTGTTACAGCAGGAAGTGCAAAATCAATAAAATAAAGAACAACACCTACGCCCTATCCATATATGAGGATTGTTATGAACAAGAACAGAAAATGATCATTCTCGTAACGATGAGATGACAATCTACATCAAGGACACGTGTCTTCTCATGACTTGAAATAGCAAAAGCGAAGAGACGTGCACGGTTGACATTATTACGTCACTTTATACATTTGGTAACTACAACTATAAACTGACATTCCACTTTCGTTTCCGTTGATTTGACTTTGACGTATACAAAAATTTGTCAACAAATAACAGATAAAATAATTTGCGCGATACAATGACATAGTATCACACGCCACTCATGTATCTACATTGCTACAGGGAACTAAAATACTCGAACACAGAAACTGATGATAGTAAATATCAAATAGAGGAAACGAACCACGACTTAGTATAATACGACCGAGGGTATAGCATGTGTGACAGAAATACAGCGAATCGGCTGACAACGACCAACATATAGAGTAATACAGATATCCCAATATGGTGCGACAACAGTCGTAGCTATCCTAGTACAACTGACAAAAGGGGAAATTGCCGACCAACAAAATTACTTTGAGCCTTAGGATAAAACCACTCTGAAGACACAAGTTGACTATAACCATAATTACCTCTATATCATGAAGTGACCTGCTATTGACCAAATTATTATTGGCAAGACAAATCAGTGTGCTATAGAATACATTCTCGGGTGGGACAAGCTCTGTACCTCCCAAAATGTAGGAAGGCACAAACCTGATACCTTCATATCAATGCATGTTTCTAGCTAAAGGAACTAACCATGAACCTAATTCAACATAAATGGAGCCCCACAATTCGATCCCAAACAGAAATTGTCTTTGGGACAGCCCACAAAGTGATCAGATGCCAGCCAGGGTGTTCTAATCTATCCTTACCAATGCACACAAGGGGGACACATGAAACGTCTAAAAGCGAGCAGCAACAGGACAAAGAAAGAAACGAGAAAGAGGGGAAATTTGTCTCACTCGCTGAGGACGGCGATGGGGCGGTCGCGGTCGTCGACGAGCGCGACGCGCGTGGCGCCGTCGGCCTGGATGGCCCGGCGCTGGGCATCCCCGAGGGCGAGGACGATGGGGACGGACATGTTGACCATCCTGCCATCCTCGCCGCGGATGGCGTTAAAATGAAGTGCTTGGAGGAACTCGGCTTCGCGCATGAAGCCGCGCAGGGGGCTGGCCCAGCCTTCGCTGAGCACGTGCACCCACTCCTTGTCCACCCGGGCGAGGCGCACCCGGTGCGGCAGCGCCGCCGCCTCCCGCCGCAGCGCCGCGCGCCGGCCGCCCTCCTCGGGCGCCACCAGGTCCACCAGCCGCCCGCCGTCGGGCTCGATCAGGCTGGCCCGGCACCGCACCCCGCGCCGCGCCGTCGCCGTCGCCGCCACCGCCACCGCCGCCTTGGTGCCCTGGCTCCCCACCGCTCCCGGAACGCGCACCCGCACCGGCGCCACGGCGCGGTCGCCGCCGCCGCCCGGCTGCTGCAGCATCGCGAGCTGCGGGAGCCTGGCGAGGAAGGCGGCCTGCGTCGCCATGGCTGTGCTAGCTTAACTGCTTCTTGATTATTCCGTCGCAGCTCCTCCACGACCACCCCCTCCTCTTTATAATGCGGGTGCTTTTCTAGTTCCGTTTCGTTTTGTATTGAGCCTGGCCACCACCTGACCTTCGCGGTGGCTGCTGCGGCGTGAGCTTGGTCGGGTGGGGTGGGAAGGGCCGGATTAGAAAAAGCAGGAGTTGAACCTGGATGGGATTGCGGGGCGGAGGGCGGTGAACGTGGACGGGGCGCGTGGGGTAATGGGGGTCGAGGAGGACGGATCAGTGCAAGGGGGCGTGCGATGCGCCGGCTGCTTGCTTTTTGGCGTTGTTTAAGGGTGGTGAGGTTGGATTTGGACTGGTGTTAGTGCTACAACTTTCTAACGTATGAACTTATGTATCCTAGCGAGGGCTGGATTCTCTGCGCTGCCACGACTGTGTAGCACATCGGTGATGGGAACATGGTAAGCACCTCGCACCCTTTGCAATAGTACTATGCTCCAGCTCGAGTTGATAATTCTAATTCCATGGTTTATTCCTTTCTTGTAAGATATTAAAGCACAAACATGCACATCAAGAAAATAAAGTATGTGTTCCATACAACGTATCTAGTCCAAAATAATAATAATAATAATGAAAATTTAATGCTAAGAGGAGAATATTTGGCAAAGGCAACCACCTTATTTTCCCATGGCAAACTTGAAAATAGCAAAACAATTTTGATTTCGGTTTTCACATAGCAAACTCAACTTATACGATATCTAGATTCTGGCCAGTACTATTTTAATCTCTCTTCTAATTATCATCTACTACTGATTGATTGCTTTGGCATATGAGTATAACCATCTTCCTTATCTTGGAAATTCTTGATTGCTTTGGATCATGCTGTCATAATCTTATCACTAAAAAGTTTTCAACACAAAAAAAAAATCATTGCTAAAAGATAGGTGCCATCATTCTTGAAGAAAAGTGGGACCACCTCAATAGGTCGGATTATAACCCTCTTTATATAGTCCGCAAAGTCCTAAACAAGGATTGCACGACATAAGAAGTTGACAAACAAAGATGCGAGTCAGAATTAACACCAAAGCTCATGTCCTACTCATTTAGGCAACTTTAGAGAAAACATGGAAGATAATACTTATTGGAAAATAACAAATCCTCGCCGAATCAAATCCAGGACCACAATTAATTTCGGTAGTATTAGTTAACAAGAGAAGATTTTATTAGTCATTGTCATATTTCGTTGACAAGTTGACAAGTGGCTCTCTCCAACCACACATGGTGTCACGGTACCTCAATACAAACAATCTTCCTGGTACTTTTGGATGATTAATTTGCATATTTATTTACACCAGTCTCCTCATGGTTCTGTGGGTATTTCTTACCAACAAGTTCTCTCTTTCTTTTTTCACTTGCGGAGTCGCAGTGCATGCCTTTGCGTAGTGCGGAGAGAGGTGTTACCACTAATTAGGTAGCGTCTTGCGCCATTAGTAAGAGGCAGGCCGAAAAGAACCTTTATCGATGGCCGGGATGACCACAACAACAGTGCTACAGAAACAGAACTTTTACTTATATTCGTTTCCCTTCTTTTTCTCAATATATCGCTCCAAGAACTGCCTGCTATTTCTTATGTCGCATGGGAGACAAATAAGTAATCTGTTTATTCAACCATAGTATTAAAGTATCCTTCGCATGCCTGTTGATGCTCTCGTTCTCAAATGAAAATGCTCGTGTTGATTGCCGGCAGCTGAGCCGTCAGCTGTCACGGACTGCCTGCCTCATGATGTCGACCAAGGTGAGCTACCGTATAGTAACAATGAAATGGCGAAGGCTCAGATGACGAGATGAAGTCAACATCAGTGGAGATAGCCCGCAGGAGCAAAATCGCCGAAAATGGTGCAGGGTTCAAGCATGCGAGAAATATTTTCTTGTGATGAGATAGAGTAGCAGTGCGAACCAAACTCTCTCTGCAACCGATCGCGCTCTGTAGTTAGGAGAGCAAAGCAAGCGAACGCATGGCCCTGGTGTTGCACCACCCGCCCGGAAAACAACACGGTGTCAGTCGCAACGGGCACGTGACGAGAGACCTGACTGGAGCATTGCGTGCAGACGACAGCCTCGCACGTGTGTCCGTCCTGTTGTGCTGAGATCGGACTCTGACGGACACGGGCGCGTGGCGTGAGGTGGGCACAGAGCATCCTCCCGGGCGAGCCGTGCGCGCTCGTGGCGCCAGGAGGAGAGCTAGCTCCACGACGAGATGCGCGCGCGGGGATCGAGCAGCAGCCGGCGCCGCGACATCACAGGAGCAGCCACGCGTTACGGCCGGTGGCTCGCGCCGGCGGTCCACCTGCCCAGCGAGTGAGCTACTAGTACCCCTCCGTTCGTCGCTGTTCTGCTGTTGGCTCGCGCTCGGGCACATCACCTCGCGTCGTTTCGCCACCATCTCGAGCGCGTGATGGTTTTCTCCAGTTTGGTGCGGGCGACGGCCGCGATCTCGCGGCGCCCCGACGGCCAGCGTGAACCCCACCAATCGTCGCCTGTAGCTCCACCCGCGCGCTATCTTCGGGTATTTTGAGGTTGCAAGTTTGTCGCGGATCTGCCCATCGTGGTCCTTGTGGCAACGCGTTGATGGATGCACGCACACCGTGATCTGGACGGGGCAAAGGTTGGATCACGCACGTTCTTGCACGGGCCAGTCTGTCATCATCAAACAGAGCAAGAACAATTTAATAAAAAAACCCGGCGCGATCGAGAGCAAGAACGTGCTGGAGTGGAGTACTTGGTTAGCGTGGCACGTCTCATGGTCAAGGCGACGACCGGGTGGGCAGCCAGCGGCGATGGTGATGGGAAGCGGAGCGGCCGCCGGACGCGTCAGCTCTGTAGCCACGGTCCCGCATGATGATGCACGCGAACCACACGCCCAATCGCTGGTTGAGTCCCGGAGTCAAGCTAGCGAGCGAGATGGCGTAGGCAGAAGCAGGTATGTCAGGGCTGACGCCGGGGGCAAGAACTCCCGACGACGCCCGCGCCGCGCCCAAGCTCCACCTGTTGCCGCAAGCACCCCAACGGCATCGGTGCTAGTAGGTCCGGTGGGTGGGGGGCCGTCCTCCACCTTCGAGCTTTCTTTTTGACAGTGGCTCCTTTACATTATATTCATTCAAGCAACGTGTGATCAGCACTGGTACCAAATTACGGAAGGGGATCAAGCCGCAGCCCGCAGGCACGCACAACAATTACACGACTTTGGGGGGTCAATGAAACCTCGACAAATACCAGCCAGAAAGTGTGCCAAGGAAGTGCTATTTGCTTAGATTGAAACGATCTCAACAAAGATTAATCCAAACTGAAGGTTTTAGGCTACAAACTGCTGGCGATCAGTACAAATCATATTGTCGCTTCCTAAGCTGCAGGGGGTGCCTCTGGAGCCGCCCTATGGCTCCACCCCCATGTCCCTCTGGAGCTGACGCTTAGAGCTTGTTTGTTTCAGCTTCTGCTGGCTTTTTTACAATTAGAAAAGCCAGCAGAAGCTTCAGCAGAAGCTTAAACAAACATAGTTTTGAAAAGTTGGCTTTTATAATGCTGAAAAGCTAACTTCTGATTAAATGAATGAAAAGCTAAAAAGCTCACCCAGAGCTATTTTTTCTGGCTTTTGGTGTGCATAAAAGCTAAAAATGTATTACAAAAGCCAACAATCAAAATCCAAATAGCTAGTTTTTCAACTATCTAACAGTCAGCTTACTGTTGATAAATATTAATAATATATTGTCTCACACTAAAAAAATGCAAGGATCCTACAGATTGAAAGAGGCTAGTCATGTCATGCCTTCTTTGGTGTTTTCCCTTATTTTACCCAAAAAAAATGTAACCAAGAGTTCTTATTTTTACTTTAAATATTTTCATAAAGAAACATTATGTAAAGTTTTCAAGAAAATACAGATATAGTTAGGGAAAAGTATAGGAATCAATCTTTTATTTTATAAGAAGTCTCACGAGAAAAGATATTATATAGAATCAAGATATAGACGCCACTATGTATGCAATGAATGAAACATAAGTCTTTTTTATATGGCTATATCATAGAATTAATTATTCCAATATCTTAAGAAAAATGCCTCTAACTCTCCTATTCTGAATCTGAATCTTTTATTCAAGTTTATAGCCCTTTATATTTCATATTTACACTGCACATGTAGCAAACAAGTAATTAGCGACAATGAATATATCTCAACGCAATATCAACACATTTCTCACAAATATTTGAGTATTATAAATATGCAATGTAGGGACAAAACTTGAATGCTATGATCCTTGTACACCCATCTCTAAAATTCTATACCCATTACAGATCTCGGTGTAAGATAGGAGATTTATAGATCTATTTTGACTGGTACTAGGTTGTGGGAGTCGAGTGATTTTACCTATTCTTTTTCTTATAAGAATGGGACAAAGCAACCATTATTGTATAGATAGAACTAAAGCAAAACAGATCGTAGAGAGGTAAATACAGGAGGATTTCTGTCTGATTAGGTATGTCAATATTTTTTATATGGTAGAGGTGCTCGAATTTAACACTGAAGATCTTCACACATATATCCGATTATTGTCATAGCTACCTTTGATATCATGAAAATTAATGCTTCAGCTTTAAGCTAGTATTCTGATGGCTTTTAATGCTTGCAACTTTTTCTCATTTTTTCCTTTTTCTCTATCTTGATTTCATGTGGAATCATTTATGGCCTATAGCAGAATCGTCTTTTCCTTGCTAGTTGATTTATTACACGTATTGGATGTTTGTTTATACTTGTCTGTATCAACAATTGATATTGATTTCTAATGAAGACTTGGTTAGTTTGTTTTCTGATAATTGTGGTGTCAACGGGCAATGGCTTAATTTTGTATTGACAATTTATAGTTTATACCCATCTAGCCTAAGTTGTAGGCTTTTATTCTTTTCGTTTTTTGCATGTGCTAAAATCAACCGACAAAAAATGATTTTTTTATGGTTTGGAGTGAGACCACGGTGGGTGGGCGCTGGGCGTTGTAATAATTGGTATGAATTTCGGAAAGGGGCCAAATGCTATCTATGTCTTATGTCAAGAATGGAACAATATCCTTGGATCCAAGCTGGTTGGAGGCTGAAAACTGTAGATCACTTCATTTGTGTTTTAAAAAGTTGGTTTCACGTTTTTTATATGGATATTCAAATTATTAATATGCACTTCTTTTATACAATTTTCGACCACTACAATTAATTATTTGTCACCAAAGAAAACCATATACTTCGTGATAAAGCACGAACTAATGTTTTTCATCCTTTTTCCAGAAAAATAAGGCGTGGGCCTTATTGAACCAAGGCCCAGCTAGCCTCAGTCACAGGCTCACAGCACGTTGATCCGGGCCTAGCTGATCCGGTCAGTTGACTTGGCCGAGGTCAAGCATGGTGGGGCTTGCAGGGGAGCTCGCCGGAGCGCGTCTGCGCTCGGCCGTGGAGGCCAATTGCGGCACGGCTGCGCCATACGAGGGCACGAGCGTGACCAGGAGGCGATGGGGCAGTCCTCCCCAGGGTGCTGCACGCACAATGGCAGCGAATGGAGCTTTGGCCTGCGGCCAGAACCCGTCCAAGGTGTGAGCAGAGCACGCAGGAGAGCGAGAGGGAGGCGATGCGGGGACACGGATGAGGAGCATGCAGCACCTTTGATCCGTGAGGCTCGGGAGCGTAAATTTATTTGCTTGTAGCGGCCGGCAATGGTGGGTGGCGGCGGCCGGCGGAGCTTGACAGTAAAGTAACGAGCTTGGACCTGAAGCGTCGCCTACAGACGACACGCCAGCAGCATGTGTCCCCTGTGGTGCTCAAGATCGGACTCTGACGGGCAGGGCCCCAGGCCAGGCGCGTGAGGTGGGCAGAGCAGAGCGTCCTTCCCGCGAGCCGTGTGCGCGCTCGAGCAAGGATCTCCACGACGTGATGGATGCGCGCGGAAACGGATTGAGCACTAGCCGGCGCCGCTACAGAAGCTCACCCAGGAGACAGCAGCACGCGCTCCACCTGCCCGGCGCGCGTGAGCTACCCCGCCGCCCGTCCCTGCTCGTTCGGTCGTTCCGCGCGCGTTCACGCCTGTCCGACCGGTCGGGAGCGCTCTCGCTCTCGCCCTACGGAATGACGATAGGTCTCCCCTTCGGTTTAGGTGCGGGAGGCTGCCGCGACCTCGAGCTCGACCGGACGGGCAGCGTGAACCACACAGTCACACACACTTCCGTTACACCGGTGACTTGTCTTGTCTCGAGGCGGCTCCTGGCCGTGGTCCTTGCGGCATCACATAGATGGACGCACCATGAGCTGTGCGCGTTCCCGATCTGGACCGGCCAGGCTGGCCGCACCTGTTGCTGAAATGACGTTGAATCACGAATGATCTACACTTCCTCTTCATCATCGAACAGTGGATCTGTGCGGGCAAGCATGGATCGACGACTCGTTCGAGAGACGAGAACGCGTTGGTACTATATTGGTAGCGGTAGCGCTTCACGTCTCATTTTTAAGGAGGCCATGGCCAGCAAGGGAGCCAGCAACAAATGGTGACCGGAAGAATAAGTGGAGCGCGGCGCTGGACGCGTCAGCCTGCAGCCGTGGCCACGCGCGCGCCAGCAGGCTACCGTCATCGGCCCTACTACTCGCCGAGGAGCCCGAACCGTGGACCGTGGCCTCCGCGCACGGCGTCAAGCTAGCGAGCTGGCTGGCGCCGGGCAAGTATGTGAGGGCTGACGCCGGTGCCCCACTCCCCAGGTCGTGGTGGCGCCCAAGAAAAGTTCCCAACTCATGTTTGCTTGACATATGCCACATTTCGAACAACTACGGAACTGCCGTGCAGCAAATCTGCTGTGTCACTAATATGCTGAGGCACATGAACGACATCACTAATATGAACTGCATGTAGTGGCAGAGGAAGAAAAGCAACAATAAGCGCAATGGTGCTTACACCAATCGGATTCTGAAAAATTGTGTTCTCTAAAATGTTTCTTAAATAAATACTAATAAAAATATCCATGGAGTTTTACACATAAATATTACATATAGAATTATCTTATTTACAGTTCAAGAACCTATAGCAGCCTTTCCCTTCTTTTACAATGACCTACCTTGCCGTAACATTTTGATTGTCACCTAAAATAATCCTTCTCTCGTAAATAAATATCATGTGATAAATATAAAACTCAATTGTAGAAACAGAAAATTATAATTAAAACTAATTTAAACTTTTTAATGATATTTCACAAAAAAAGATATTTATAGAAACAACAGTGGCACCAACAAACCTATGAGTTATTTTATATTGAAGCCCAAAGCATTAATCATTTTCATATGTTGCTAACTACAACCATGATTTGCTATTCTAGATGTACATTTTCAAAATGTTAACTATGATGTCACTGTTAATGTCTTTGCTATATTATTGTTTTTCTTGGAAATTTATATAAGAACATATTGTTTCTTGGATCAAAATTCGAAAGCTAAAATGTTGTTACAACTAATTCTAAAAGTTTACTAAAGAAAACAAACGCATGGTTGTTACTTCATTTACTAAGTGCTACAAGGGAGCCTACCACTGCACATTTTAGAGTAATGTACATCCATACCTTATTGCCAAACAGATAAACTTAAAAGTGACAATAGTGAAAATTATCGTGGCAACCATAAAAATGATGTATGCGCGCGTGTTGATGGTCACCGATAGAGCAAATGACCATGGACAATCCTATAAATGACGTATAAGTGTCCATTGAATCCAAGAGTTCATATTCGAGACATTTTTTGTTCATTTTTTAACAGACCAAAGGGCCTTGCATAGAGCTAGAGGCACAAAGAGCAAGTAACTCTATCCACTTCTTTATGTAGCGCGATAAAGCGAAATTGGTCATTCTGGCTACATTACGTTAGTCATGTCGTAGCACAAAGCCAAAATTGAAGTTGGCTTTCATCCACTTCAAAATTTTTCTGATGAGTTGTGTTTTGTCCTGTTAATAACAACAACATTGAGAAGATTGTTAATTCTTTTTTGAGGAAACGAGAAGCTTGTTAATAACACCCAATATGGATAACATTAGAGGGGGAGACGGGAAAAAATAACGAAATCGAAGATAAAATCTTCAGTACACAATGCAGCATCGAGATGGATATGCGCACCTTATGACTACTGTGTCGCGTCGTGCGATCATCGAGCCTGTCCCTCCGCCTTATCAGCTTCCATCTTGTGCCCAAAGGGAAGGAGTGAAACTGTCACAGCATGATCTAACCAACAACCATAGAAGCCTGACACAGCACCACGGCCGTGCCATGTTCCGTCCCATGGACGCTCGTCGCAAAACCAGCCCGCATTTGCGCAAACCGAGTTGGTTTTGTCTGACGAACACCGCAGGCACAAGTGCTCAACATTACATGAGCAATGGCACAACTGCGGGCGCCGCCCACACAAGTTAGATCATGCTGGCAGCTTCACTCGTTCTCTTGGGCACCCGCAATCTACTCTGACTTGTCAGCTTCACCTTGAGCTCAATGCGGAGCCGCCGGAGCATCAAGACTCGGCTTTGCTTCCTCTCCCCGAAGTCGAGGGTGAAGTAGCGAGAGGATCACACCACATGGCCGTCCGCTTGCCGCTTATATAGCCAGATCGCCGGGGCAGAGATCACATGGGCCGATGGGCGCCGCGCGGCTCGCGGTCAAAGACGGTGCCCGCTCGACACCGTAAACTATCCTCTCCCTGTCGCTGACCCTGCGATGGGATCCTAGACGCGATGCCAGCCAACCCGCGGCCGGCCGGCCGCGCGGGGCGGCCAATCGGCGCGAAGTCAAACGCGCGGCGGCACATGCCAAGGAGGAAGCGCGGGCGTCGTGGTGCGCCGCGGGAGGTGGCGAACATGGCCTTGGCCTGCCGAGGCATCGACACGAATTGACTGCGCATCTTGTCCTGGCATGCATACAAATTCGATCTCGAGAAGACAAATAGCAGCGTTTTACATATATAAAAAAACAGGGGTATAGGCTAGAACTGGAGATTGGTCCATGCACGATAGTCAAAGATCAGGGCTCTGCAGGACGTAGGCAATGCTTAATCTTAGAATACTGGGGTTTTCAGAACGGTGTGTAGGGACCTCAGCATCTTGGGTGAACGACCAGCCCAACAGCGTAATCTCAGCTGAACCTGCGGGCATTGGGAACTGGGAATCATTTCAGTTGAATATACAACGGAGAATGACCATATTTACGGCACATAAGACGACCAAACAGCAGCCAAATGTAAAGAAGAGAGTTCACGAAGAGCCAAATGTAAAGAAGAGAGTTCATGAAGAGCTGGTGCTGAATAGGCTGATAAACCAGCATTAAGTAACCTCACGAAACAATTACATGCATATTGGTTTGTTCAAGAGAGGAAATGAAAGTCTATAGACAAAACTGACAAATCAGATTGATACAAGGACCGTAGCCACCAGTGTACCATCGACTTACGTTTTACATTTGGATGGTATCGTGATGATATAAACTTGCGACGCCCCTGCCTCCTATGTATGGAGATTAGTATATGAGACATAGAATAGTACGAATACAGTGGGCAACGTCAATGTTTTGAAACACGACGAAGAAACTGTTTCTGTATTACTGAAATAATAAAGAAATACAGTGGTCTAACAGCTGAGAAAAAAAATCAGTATAAATAACCTCGCGATACAGTTACATAACTCAGCAGTAAAAAAAAACTGCACAGATTACCTATGGGCTGACAGTTAGACACAAAAATAAAAATACACATACAGAAGGCGGATGCAGCAGTCTAGCAGACTTGGGACGGTGAATGGCCTAAATTAATAACTTATTAAACACCATCATAATATGACGGCGATAATGAGAAAAATAAATGGATGACATGACATAAGATACATGATCAGACAACGACTGACTACTACTCTACAACAACAGGTGAGCCGGGATGCCGTGCTGCTACAAAACTGACTTGACTCGAGAGGAGCTCTGGCGACGTAGGTTGATGCTGTGGTTCAACTTCCCATATTCTGCCTGGCCACCATCCAAAGACCAACTCATGAATAGAAGTAACATGGCCAGAATACTGCTCGCGGCTTACCAACGATGAGGTCGGCCAGATCTTTGACCTGCTGAAACTGTCCAGCTTAACCTGCCACGGTCTGCCTCCAAGCGTTCACCATAAGATTTCTTATGGTCCAGGATCCGAAGATTCACCTCATATCATAACATGTTGGTAAGGAGCACAATGAATTGTAAATCTGCTCAGCTTTTGGGCGCTTGGAGGCATTTCCCCTGGTGCACTGGTAGAAGAGATCTATTAGGTGTCTTAATTTATCTGCATGAGAATCAGATGTGATCCCCAACTTCAGCCTCGTAACTGGCTCATCTACTGTCCAGAATGCTTCTAATTCCTGAGTTAGCCTTGGCCTTTCTTTCTTCATCTTAAGGCATAAGATTACAGAGACAGTTAGGCACTCGTAAACCTATATGTATCAGAAATTACAAAAATAATAGCTTTCTTCTGACAAAAAAGGAGCCTTACCAATATGAGGTCATATATTTCTGAGTCAGGTAGTCCCTGGTAGGGTATCCGAAGTGTAAGCATCTCCAACAAAAAACACCCAAATGACCAGATATCCACTTCCTGCATCAGGGAAATATTAAATTGCATCAATCAAACCTGTTGGTCATTTCAGTAACATAACATCCAAACCATGATTATACAAATAATATTCACCACAAGTACATAGCGTGACATATTTGATGTCTCAGCCTCATAGTGAAATTGATGCTAGATTTGAAATAATGGCATACTCAGCTAAAACATAGCTTAATTCAGACTATAGAGAATACTAATATAAAATAACTTCCTCAGCTAGCATGCAGAACTAAAGAATAAACATTGCAAACAAAAGAATACGACAGAGTTTTTATATCAAATAAATGCTTACCAGCCCATATTGGTGTTTTTCATGCATGGCTTGAACAACCTCGGGAGCCATCCAGCAAGGTGTCCCAATACAAACATTCGGTGGATGTGCACCCAAGTGGGCAATACAGCATGTATGGGACAAAGAATGCAAAGGTACGGATCTATCAAAATCAGTGAGCTTGACTAACGGTGTGCCAGCACTTTTAGAATTCAGATCAACCAATACATTCTCACTTTTTATGTCCCGGTGAATAACAAGTTTCTTGTGTAGCTCCGACAATGCACAAGCAACTTCCCTGGCAATGTAAAATGCTAGGTCAATAGATACATGCTTCTTGCCCTCTTTCAGTAACTTTGTCAAATAGCCCTGATGAGAAAGTGACAGTTTCAGTAAATTCGAAAGAAACATCACAGCAGTGGTTTTGAAATAATACAAAGTCATAAGAACCACATATGATTTTACCTTCAGAGAACCTCCATTTACATACTCCATCAAAATTACAGACTGCAATATCCTGTATTCTTTACCACCATCATCTTGAACCCACTTAGAAGAAAATTGGTGTCCATATATGTCCACTATGGATTTGTGCTTCCTAAAAGCATCCAGCATTCTTACTTCTCCAAGAAGTTTGTATTCAAAATTTTTAATTTCATCACTTGAAGCACTGCGTGTGTCTAAATATCGCACCTGTTCACAATAATGTCAAGTAACTTATCAAGAAAAATGACACCACATAAAAGGATCAAAGAGATGAAGAGGGACAACCCTACCTTTGCTGCAGCATCAACAGCACCAATTTTACAGTGATAGACAGAACTCGAAGCTGTAACTTCAATTTCTTTGCACAGTGAAACAGAAGGGAAGGAGCACCGAATAGTATAGCTCTCATCGTCAAGCGGATCATTTAGGCGACAGAGCGGAAAATACCTGAAAGAGCATGGAGATAATAGGTTAATCAAACTTAAGGTGACCATCTTGGATTAATAAAGAACCAGAAAGTAGCATGTATACTTGTTCTCAATGCCTCACCGTAACAGCACAACTAATGTGCATGCAATAAGAGATCAGCAGATAAGACCCCCTACTATCAGGTGAAAACAATGTAAAGGAATAAAAAGAGTATTTACCAGCAATAGCTAATTTTGCAAAGAACTTAAGACACAGGCAATATGTTTGTAGTTTCATGGAGCATATCACATTAATACAACATTGTAATGGCAGATGCACTATTTTTCATTCTATTGAGTAGACATCAGAGCATTTTATTTCGCGTGTTGACTTTATGAATCTAAATCACTAGTTAGACTACCTATGATACAAGTATCTAAAGGCTGAAAACTAGCTGCTTTAGCAAAATGCCACGAGGAGTTGGCTATTTTTCTGCTTGATACAACATCTACACAACACTAAAACAGAGCAACTCAATGCTGCATGTTGCAGTTCTAATTGGAATGATGAATTGCATGCAAACACAAGACACGGAAATTAGCAAAGAGAAAAAAGCACTAATGGGTTCTTAAGAAATTGTAATACCAGAAGCTGCTTACCGGCAGAAGTATTCTGGATCTGTCTCTTCCTTTATGTTGGTGGGGTAACATGCATCAACAATCATCCTTACCCAGCCATTCCCTTTTCTAACAGGAACAACATTCCAAGCATGAGGTGTGTAATCAAGATGCCCCCTCACAAGCTCACAAGGAATAGGTGGATCAGCTCGATCGCACAGATACTGCAAAGAATATAGTTGCAATGTTCAAAGAGCAAACACAGAAGTGTTAGTAAAGATGGGAACAAAGGGGTTACCTTCATTAAGACAGCTCGGTGCCGACAAACACCAAATTGCAGCGCCCCTATAGGTACAATACCCGAATTTCTCCTTTCCTTGATGATATGTATCGATCTAACACAGAGACCATTAACATTGAAGTGCTCGGCAAGAGAATTTGTCTGCTTCGAAGCTTCACTGCTGTCACATACAGTTCCAATGCAACAGGTACAAATGAAAGGTTGCTCCTTCCTCAAGCTAACAATAGCTCTCCGTGTTCTCCCAAGAAAATCACTTCGATCACAACCTCCAAAGCAGTCAGAAACAAACAAAGCAAGTACCGATGCCCTCAGCAAATCATGGCCTGTATCTTCATCTGTTTCGAAAGAGCTAGGTCTTTTCAAACTAGATAACAACAATTGTGCTGAAGAAGCAATTGCATCCAATTCTTCATCTTTTTCTCTGAGTTAAACAAAAGAAAATTAATTTAGAACATAAACATATGTAGAAACCATATTATGGATAGAAATAAGCACTAACCTGTCCAAAAGAATTACTTCACGTGCATTTAGTCCAAAACTTCTCTCGTACCCCTCTAGGGACATGAAGGGCATATCACGCCCCGCATCATAAAAGCCATCTGGTAGATGATCATCTATGCTGCAAAATGACTCCACACTATACTTATATGATATTTTTGAGCACTCGTCAATTGGCCTAGGGAATTTGCTAGGTTTAGGATTGCTGTCCATATCAGGGTGCCTTTTAGATTTTGAAGTACACTTTGATGTCTCTGAAGAGTTCTCTTGAACAATTTCACCAACATCATGGGCAGAGGAAGCAGTATCCTCTAGTTCATTTTCAACACTATGGATCCTTCCTCTGCTGAAAGTTGGTTCCACACTGATACATGAATTGTTATCACGGAAATTTCTCATATTCATTCTAGGTTTCTCCTCACTAGGATGGTCCTGTAACATCATGCCACTATCTTTCATAAGCCCATCAAAGTCATCATCGATTATAGAAGATACATCATCGGATATAGAACTTGTTTCTTTCAAAGAATCATGTACAGAAGCTTCTTCATCGATTCTTTTTATCTCTGATTTGTTTTCCATATCATCCAAATTAAACAGATATTCGTCTTCGGCCATGTTCACAGCCATTTCATCAATGTATTTCGTATTGAGCTTGCTCCTGCTTGAGTCTAAACGCTCCTGGCGAGCTCTCTGTTGCAGACAATCCCGTCTCTTCCAGCCCTTCTTCATCTTCTGTGGAGCATGATGTTTTGAATTTGGGGAAGCTTCTGGGTGTGAGCATGAATGTGCACCGTCAGAACCACGACTCAAAGTTCTAGATTCTGCCAAACTTATCCTGCCTTCTACACATGAACACTGTAGCTTGCCACCCTTTGCGGCATTTTCATTGTTGCCCCTCATGTCACAGCATACCCATGTCGGAATCTCATATGAGTGGGACAGCCTATTAAACTTGAAACGAAGAGAAAGTGTCAGTCTATGATATTTGAATTTCAACAGAGCATCAACGACAAAAATTAAATAGAAAACAATCATATTAGTATAAAGAACAGTGATTTCCACCCCCTAAATCCAACACATTATCATATCTCTTTCTTATTGCTAAATACACCACACACTTCTTCCTTCAAATATTCGTTAGATTTAGTGGTAAAACACATAAATATGTTGAACCTATTCTTGTACATGACCCTACAAGGAAAACAAACAAGACGACTTGAAAGAAGAAAAAGGAAAACAAACATTTAATTATTTTACTTCTGAGTGAAGGAATAGCAAATAGCAAACATACCTGAAGGTTTAAATACTGCAGCATAAGCATAGAAGCAAATTTAACCGATCCAAGAGAACTCAATCTATTGTTTGACAAGTCAAGACTTTCAAGACATCTCAAAGAGGAGATTTCCGGAGGTAGATCCACCAGCTTATTGTTGGTCACTTTAAGGAACTTCAGGGCACTCAGCTCAATTATACAATTAGGCAAGTTCTTCAGTTTGTTGAAAGATAGATCAAGTTCTTGAAGGTTCCTGAGGGAGCCAATCTCAGGAGGGAGGTACCTGTAGATTGTTTATAAAGAAATAAGGTATCATCAATTCTTGGCTCTACAGGGGAACTTTAATAATAAGTAACTCGATATAGCATAAAAAGTTAAGTAATAACTAGAACAGCTATCGTACCACTTCCTTATCAATGTTCCAAACCACCACTTCCGAGTAACCAAATGCTATACAGCAATAATCATAATTTATAACTTCAAGTATCTTACCTAAATCACCTAGTCTTATTTACCGAGACAGATAAGCTAAGAAGCTAATTTATTCAACTAACCACTTACAAACAAGAACATCTGCATGCTATGAGAAATAAGACAAGATATCAGAATTTGGGATTTATAAGAAAATTTTGGCAAAACCTGAATAGTTCCAGTGCAATTAAGGGATTTAGTCAAACAGTACATTCATAAAAAAGGTGGCACCTGGACTTTGGCCACAAAAATGCAAATATGGACAATGATTTATAACATAATAAAACTGTAACATTTTTAAAGCAATTTTCAAAAGAAAGGACCCATTTATGTGTCTGTTCCAAATACCCATGATGATATCAAAGACCAATGTTCACAAAGTTTGGCAGCACATATCAACAAAAAGCGACTGGAAGGAGTATTATCATTCTTTTTTCTTATTTCTAGTGCAATATAAGGAGGAAAGATAGTAAAAGCTGCCATCAGAGATACAGATAAGCATTGGAACGGATAGTTAATTAAGTGCAGATTCGATGTATAAAACTTATGTGCTGTACTGAGACTTGGATGTCGTACTAAGAGTTTGATAAACCAAGATGTTATGATTTTCTGAATGAAACTGGGTTCTACAGAAACAATTGGGAAACTGCATATAAGCATACCACAACACAGCATCAGCAGTTTCTACAACTCAATTTTGCATATTTTGCCTTCATACCACATCGCTACTATTGTGATGCCTAACTGGGCCTACAGCATCAACAGTTTCCATGCCTTTTCCATGCCACAAATTAAGCGTTTAACCCACAGCCACAACTGAAAGTCATGAACCATTTAGAGACCATTCTGGTGATTCAGCAATTAAAAGGTTGCCCAGTGCCGATTACAGGCAGTGTTTTCAGAAACATGGTGAATTAGGCGTCCACAGAAACCTTGTATTTTTAAACTCTAACATCAATCCAATGGGTCATCCACAGCCACCAATGCAGCAACGAACAACAGCCAACGCATGCACACAAACAGAGCAAAAGCTATTCGAAAGTAAGGTAATAATTACCCACCGTGCTAGATTTTACTGTAGATAGACGAGAGAAAAAAGAAAACCTGGATGAGGCAAACATTGCAGGCATTATGGCAAAAGTAACGCTACACACCAAAAGCAAGACAAATCATTTCTTCTACCTGAATTAGCACTGACTCGGTGGAAGCAAACATGATTACCATAAGTCCCTAAGCTACCAAGCATAGCAAAAATTTTTTGTTACCGATAGTTGAGTAAATACAAAATGAGACGGTTATTACCAATGAGACGGTTACCCATCCAAAGCTTTGTTATGCACACCATTTCAATTTTTTTGTTACCGATAGTTGAGTAAATACAAAATGCCAGCAGAAAACACAAAGCAGCCACCTTTGGCTTGAAAACACTGGAAAAGCAGTAGCATATGCCGAGCATAGCAACACCAATTTGAAGAACTAAGCACCAGGACGTTTGGCTGGCAGGACGTGGCAATTGAGCTAGTCGTTTTGCACATACCGAATTGAGAAGTGGCTGATGGTGAGCTTGGTGAGACACTTGAGGCCAGCGATCTCGGCCAGTATGGAGCACGAGGACGGCCTGGGCGGCACCAGGGAGAGCTCGAGCTCCTTGAGCAACCGCATCCGGCGGAGCGGCGCCCCGGAGACCCTGGGCGCGGACACCTTGACCTGCAGGCTCTCGAGCCCGTCCAGCTCGCCCTCGGCGTCCGGCGGGAGCACCTCCACATCGTTGCCGAAGAACTTGAGCGACCTGAGCCCGCCGCCGCGGCCGACCGAGCGCGGGACGAGGTTGTACGTGTTGCGGTAGATGAATATGTCGCGGCCGCCGGCGGGGGGCGGGGAGATGGCGGCGAGGTCCCAGACGTTGCCGGCGACGTCGGCGGCGTCGGATCTGCGGGCGGGGAGGTCTTCGGCGTCGGAGGACGAGGAGGCTGGGGCCATGGGGCGCCGCCGACGGCGGCGGCGGCGGCGGCGCCGGGGTTTTGGGGCCGCGGAGCCTAGGGTTTCGTACGGGGGAGGAGAGAGAGGTGAGAGTGGAGGAGGGACTAGGGAGAGAGAGAGAAAGAGGGAGGGAAGGAGGCCGGAGCTGGGAATAATAAAAAAAATTCAGTCCAAAAAAAAAAAGGTTGGGGACGAGTGCGGTGGTGGCCGGTGGGAAGGGAACGCGAGCCGGCCGCTCCGGTGCGCTCGGTTTGGGCCTAATTTGTGTTGCCTCCTCCGGTCCGATTTGGTTAAAGCGTTCAACGGGATGGTTCGACCCGGTTTGCGTCGAGTCTACGCAGTCCGATAAGCGCAACGGTAACTAGTCCAACTTCCTCCGGTTTTCTGTATAGTTCAAAAAAAAATTGAAGTAACCAGCTTCAATATCAAAAACTGAAGGATATCTAATAAATTTCGTAATTAACAAAATTAGAAAGAAAACAGTTCGTTCTTTAGTGATCAGCAAACTGCCGCGTGCAGAACGGTGCACAAATGAGACGCACAACGGGAAGAAAACAGTAAGTTTGAAAAAGAAACTGCCCTTTGACTCGAACTAGCCAAATATGTTCACCTGTTGGTTTCGAAACACACACACACCATCTTGCAACACGATGAAGCCTTTATTGCAACAAGGAAATAAGGTACATACATGTACATTCATCTAACGATAAAACAGCACCACGCTCGTTTTTGGAACAATCAGCATCGTTCACTCATGCAAATGGCAAACAATAAACGATCTCGCAATACCAAATGGAGCCTTTTTATTCAACTTTATTGAAACATTAGGGGTATTTTCCACCACTTGGCATGATTAGTATCAGCAACATTATGATGTAGATAAACACGATCTGAGAGTCTCATGGCGTTCGAACAAAATGCGTGAATAAACGTAGCAGCATCGTCAGTCTCAGCGGTTCATCGGAGACACTGATCGGCGTCTACTAGCCAGGAAATGGGCAGCAAGAAGACGGGAGAAATCGCCGGTCAGAACTGGTTGGACCAGTCCGCGGCGCTGCCGACGCGGGGGATGCTGGCGTCCTGCTTCTTGGTCTCGCTATCGACCTTGAAGGTAGACCCGCACATCTGGCCCTGACTGTCCACGCGCGGCACCGCCTTGACCTCGTGCAGGGGGTGCTCGAAGCTCTGCAGGCCCCCTGAGGTGGTGTAGAAGCAACCTGATGACGGATGAACATGGATGACGAATCAGTGATTATGCCATCACAGTGCAGAGTTTTTTTTTTTTCGAGAACGCACATTCGCACGCATTTCATTAAGCGGAAGGAGAGAATAAAAGTTACAAACAGCAGGGAGGGACAAGGCGTCCCAGGCCTGTGACACATTTAGATGCGACCATGTAGCGCAAAGTATAATCAGCTAACGAAGAAAGTGGCCCTCGACCTTCTACCCAAATACAGAGTTGGACTATCCATTGATAACTAGAAAACGCGACAGACCCTTGTTACCCCCCAACACCCAAAATCTTACTTCTTCTTGTGTGGATGCAACAAGGCGCTGTGGTAGCCAGGCTTCATTGGAGAAAACTCTCCTGTTCCGCTCCTTCCAGAGTTGCCATATGACGAGTACAACCAGTGAGTCAAAACCTTTTCTTTCATCCTTCGTCACCTTCTTCCTCACCCGAAGCCACCAATCAGCCAGCTCGTCTTCCCTTGAGGGGAGCAATTGTTGTAGCCCCGACGGTCGTAAGATTTTGAACCAACATTCCCGGCTATAGACACATCCCACCAGTAAATGGTCTACCTCCTCCTCTTCCTGATCACATAGCGCACAGGGGCCTCTGTTTGGTAGATTATGACGTTGCAGTCTTGCCGATGTCCAGCATCTCCTGTAGAGGGCCAACCAGAAAAAGAATTTGCACTTTAATGGTGCTCTGATCTTCCACAGCTCCTTCCCCCCCTTCATGTATTCCTGTCCATGGAAGAACGCTGCATACGCACTTGCCGAGGAGAAGGTGCCATCACCAGTCCATTTCCATATGAATTTGTCCTCCTGGTCGTGTGTTAGCGTCACTTGTTCCACAATGTCCCATACTTGCAGGTATTCGATGAGCACCTGTACTGACAGCCCGCCAAGAATGTCGCGAACCCATCTTCTGTTCTGAAGGGCATCAAAAACCGTCCTTGTTTTGGTACGGCTTCTGGGAATTGCATCAAACAGATTAGGTGCCAAATTCTGAATAGAGGCGCCATCAATCCAGTTGTCGGTCCAAAACATTGCTGAGGTTCCTGATCCTACGTCCACCAGCAGAGAACTGTTGAACATTGCTAGTACATTCGGTTCCACTGCTGATGGCAGCGACCACCATGTTCTGGAGCTGTCAGTTCTTTGTAACCACAGCCAGCGCATTCTTAGAGCATACCCAAATATCCTCAGGTCCAGCAGCCCTAGGCCACCTCTTTCCTTTGGCCTAATCACTCGGGGCCATGACACTAGACAATGTCCTCCTGAAACAGTTTCAGATCCTTTCCAGAGGAAGGCTCTGGTTATTTTGTCGATCGCCTTTATCGCCCATCCTGGCAGGAGCATCGCTATGGAGATATGGATCGGGATAGCATTAAGCGTTGTTTTGGATAGAGTTAGCCTACCTCCCGAGTTCATGAGGCCTGATTTCCAGGTCGGCAATCTGTCAGCCACCGCGTCAATAACCGGTTGTACATCAGCTCTCTGCAGTTTCTTTGTCGACAGAGGTAGACCCAAGTATTTGCACGGGAAGTGTGATATCTCGCAAGGAAAATGCCGCTGTGCCTCTTCTATCTGTTCCTCCGTGCACTGAATTGGGGAGATGTGGCATTTGCTGATATTAGTGCATAGCCCCGTCGCACTGTCAAAACAGTCCAGAATTGCTTTGATCAACCTGAGATCCCTTTCTACCGGTGACAAGAAGACCACCATATCATCTGCATACAGCGAGGCCCGATGTTTAATTGCGTTGTTTCCCAAGGGCTCGAACAGGTGTTGTCTGTCTGCCATCTGTATCATTTTGTTGACACATTCCATAACCAGCAGAAACATCATTGGTGAGAGGGGATCCCCCTGACGAAGACCACGACCATGACAGATTCGTCTGCTCGGGTTTCCATTGACAAGAATTTTTGTACTTGCTGTAGATAGGAGAACCGAGATCCACGCCGTCCACTTGGGGCCAAAACCCATGTGCCTGAGCAAACCCAGCAGAAACACCCAGGAGACAGAATCAAATGCCCTTGCTATGTCCACTTTCAGTAAAATTCTAGCCTTCTTCTTGACATGAAGAGCTTTCGCGGCTTGTTGGACATATCTGAAATTGTCGTGCAGCTGTCTTCCCTTGATGAAAGCGCTCTGGTTCCTACTGATCATCATATCCAGGAACGGTGTGAGACGAAGCGACAGTGTTTTGGCAAATAGCTTGCTAAAACTATGTATCAAGCTGATTGGTCTGTAGTCCTTGACTCCCGTGGCGTCTTTTTTCTTTGGCAGCAGAACCATTAGGGCATTGTTAACATGTTGAAAACTGCGACTGTCCCGGGCTGTCATTGCGTTGAACGCCCTCATGATGTCGTGTCTGATAATTGGCCAGGCCACCTTGTAAAACAGACCTGTAAACCCATCTGGTCCAGGCGCTTTCTCCGATGCCATTTGTTGGACGACCCCTAAAATTTCTGCTTCAGTGAAATCACGCTCTAGCTCTGCAAGCTGTAGCACTGGTATCTCCAATGCATGGAAGTTGAGGTTCTGTGTCCTTGCTCTCTGTTGGCCCATCACTTCTTCAAAGTACCGGAAGATGATCTCCTCCTTCTCCCCTTCGTTGAACACAATGGAACCTTCATGCTGGAGAGAGACAATATGATTTTTCTTGCGCCGATGGCATGACTGTAAATGAAAGAAACGAGTAGTCGCATCCCCTTCTGCAAGCCACAAAATCCTGGAGCGTTGGCGAGCAATTGTTCTCTGCAGCGAGGCTAAAGCGAGACATTTCAGCTTTAGCTCACGTCGGAGTTGTTGTTCCTCATCCGACAATATCCTTGAGTCCTGGGCGACCTCGAGGCCATGAAGCACCTCCCTCGCTAGCGATAGCTGATAATTGATATTACCGACAAACTTTTGACTCCAGCTCTGCAGTGCCTTCGCAGTATTCCTGATCGACCAGTCCAATGACCTGAATGCATCAGCGTTGCGTAGGGGGCATGGCCAAGCTTGTTGGACCGTTTCAAGGAAACCTGGGTACTTCACCCAAATTTTCTCGAACTGAAACCGTTTCTTGTATTGGAAGTTGGCGTCAGTTCGCAGAAGCATGGGCGCATGGTCCGAGCAATCCGTCGACAGGCTTCGAAGTAGGGAATTAGGGTAGATAGCCTCCCAATCAACCGTTGCAAACACATGATCAATGCGTTCCAAAGTTGGGTTTACTTGCTCATTGCTCCATGTATATCTCCTGCCCACCAGATGTAGTTCCTTGAGCTCGAGCTGGTTGATGAAGTTTCTGAAGCGACCAAGCATGCGGCGGTTGATCATGTTGTTGTTTTTGTCCTCTGCACGACAGATCAGGTTGAAATCTCCACACAATAACCATGGACCTGGGTAGTTGACCCTCGTAGCTCTGAGCTCGTCCAGGAATTCGACCTTGTCTGCGTCCGCCGTTGGCCCATATACCGACGTCAGGTTCCAGCTGTGGCCATCCAGAATCGACGAAACAACGACCGTTACAGAGTATGTGGCAACCGAGACATTTGTGATCGACCAGATATCTCGGCGCCAACCGACCAAGATCCCTCCTCTAGTATTTACAGCAGGTAAGTAGCACGAATCAAAGTCACTTCCCATTACTTGCAGGATTACATTCAGATTGATTACAGCCATCTTCGTCTCCTGGAGACAAATGAGAGATATTCTCTCCGACCCGACCGTGGTGCGAACTAAATCACGTCGTGCCTTGCCATTCAGGCCACGCACGTTCCACACAAGAATGTTTTGTGAAGCCATTAAATAAAAACACACTTGTGGAGGCGACCTAACGACACAGAATTGTTCGGCTACCTCACACCACCTCTACCTCTGCTGTCGCCGGCTGCACCGGGCAGTCCGGCAGAAGCTCGCGAACGGCCGTGATGTGGGAGGCAGAGAGGCCCTCCTTGAGCTTGTCTTTGAATTCTTGCACCACCGCTTCATCTGATGGGTTGTCTTGTACTTTCTCTCCCAGTCTTCTTTTGAGGAGCTTGCCCGCCCTAAGGTAAGGGCAAGGAGGCTGTCCCCGTGACTTCTTGGCTAGTCTTTCGCTTCTCCATGGTGTCACCGGCGGCTGATCGGCAAACTTGGATCTGCGCTGAATTGGCTGGGACTGTAGGATGGTGTCTGTCGGCTCGCTGGTGATGGAGCCAATGAAAGCCGCCACTTGGTCTTGCAAGAAGGAGGCAGTCACCAGGTCCAGGGTTGGTAGTGAGCCGCGAGCTGTTGTGATCGTTGAGGAAGTCGCTGCCGCTGCAGTCTGTCCAGGTGCTTCCGGGAAGGATACCATTTCCATGTCCGGCCCGTCCCCTGAGGCCACAACGTCTCTCTGTGGCCCATCTGGCCCATCAGCACTTGTCGCTGGCCCATTTGCTTGTGCGGCCGGCCCAGCTTTCATAGCTGCGAGCCTGCTGTACCATCTTGCTTCCTCAAAGGATACTGTGCCCTTGTCACCCGGCGTGCGAGCACCATCTCTCTCCTCTTGCTCCTGCAACCCGTGTACTGTACTGTCCATCTGGTAAGCCCTGGCTTCAAACCACATGGGGTCGGTCCAGTTGACCTCCAAGTTGAAAGGCTCCTCATATCCCGGCAGCAGGGCGATTTCTGGCGGCATCACATTGGCGTGCTGTCTTGTTCCCAGATCCCGGGTTGCCGCGTGGGAATCCGCGGACGAGCCCATGTCCTTATGCTGCGGTGCCTTGCTACCGATCATCACCGGGATTCCTGGTCCCTTTCTGCCCTTGTCCGTTTCTTCTTGACCCTTGCTCAGCTGGGGCCCACCGTGATGCCCATCCCGTGCTGCAGCCTTGCACGTCATGCACAGGCTAGGGTTTTCCGTCCTGTAGCCCGTAGGCTTGGAAACCCTAGTCTCTCTTCCCTTCTTCTTCTCCGGCGAGCCAGTCCTGTTCCGGCGGACATTGGGGTTCGCGTCCTGCTGCTGCCTCCAGCGACCTGCACCCGCACGCCAAGAGGCCTCACCGGTAGACCAGGAGGAGTTGCCTCGCTGGCCATCCGGCTGATGAGTGCGAGGCCATGGCTTGCGGTTGCCCCCAGGATTGTGTCCCGGTGGATCTCCCATACCACTGTCATCCGAATCCGAACCCCCATCGCCGCCAGAGCTTGAATCATCTGATCTTGGAGTCATGTCCTGCACGGAAGTGATATCCACAAACACTCGGTATCTCAGGGTAGGCAGCTCCGGATGGATCCGCTCTTCCGGCCTTAGGTAGAGGCCCGACTCAACATATGGCGGATGCGACTCAGGAACGACCAGAATGACCTCGGAGGGTAGGAGATCAGGATGAATGCACCATGCCGAAAGCTCGAATCTGCCATAATCGACCTTCGCTATTGTCTCCGGGGATAGCTCAATGATGCTAGCTGCCTGACCAAGAATGGACTGCGCCGTGGATTGCATCCAGGCATGAGCAGGAATTCCTCTCAATGTGACAAGAACCCTGAAGAGCATCGGACCTGAGTTTGCTCTAATCTCCTTGCGCCATGGCCTGCAGACTAATCTGAATGGAATGGCTGGTGGGTACTCAGCATGTAGAACCCTCATCATGTCTGCTGTCTCATTGAACACAATCAGAAAATCCTCTGGATGAAAGCCATGAACCTGAAAAGTACCAGCAGCTACCGAGAAATGCTCCTCCATAAGCATGCGCACCTGCGCCATGGTAACCGCCGGTCTCGTGCCACCCACATTTGCAACCAAAGCCCGCGACAGGATAAGCTCATTATGCTCTAGCTCATGCGACCTGGCAATGACACATACCTCGACCGGAGCCCGACGGTCCGGGTGTCCCACCGGCGGTGATGGTGGCGGAGTAGCGACCGGCAGCCCTGGATGAGGTGGGCACTCCTGTTGCCGCTCATCCTGCGGGGAGAGCGATCGCGACCTGCGGTCCGAGGTGGGAGACGACCGAAGGGATGGAGTGGACGCCCGCGCCGAGGAGCCCGACGGAGTGTCGCGCCGTGACAGCACCGGGAACTCCCGGGTACCCAGGTTGAACTGATCCCGGCGCGCCAGGATGATGTCCCCCGGCACCGGCACCGCAGGGTGCGCCGGCGGGTAGGTCGGGGAAGGCCTCTTGGCTCGCACCTCCTGCGGGGAGGGGAGGGCGAGCGGGGAGGGGAGCGCGGACGCTTGCAGTTACGCGCTTGGTGGCCCTCCATCTTGCAGCGCAGGCACCTCGAGGCGTTGGGGCACACGCTTGCGACGTGACCGGCCGACAGGCAGTTGAAACACTTACCTACCAGATCGGCCGGCACCGGGCGAGGCGTGCGACGTGGAGGTGGCGGCCTCTCGATCCGCCGCCAGACCTTGCGCGGCAGCACGGTGCGCCACCCCTCGGCGTCCGGAGGGGAGGCGCCTCGCCGCCCAGCGGAGCGCGGCAGCTGGTGGGCCGGCGAAGGTCGGTGAAGAGGCTGGGGCCGTAGCTGAGGCAGTGGCTGGGGCGCCGGACGCCGAGAGGACTGGTATGTCCTACGTGCCGCCGCCATGAAACCCCCACCGCCGCCATTGTCGGCGCAGGCGGCGGCCGCATTCTTGGACTTCTTGGCCGGGAGGTCGACCATCTTGCCCTTCCCCTTGTCCTTGTCCTTGTCCTTGGCTGGTTCTTGCGCCGGCGACATGACCTCCTCAAGCGAGGCGGCCAGCTCACGAAACGCGGCCGGATGGGTGGAGGCGGAGTCGGAGGATGAGGAGGCCGCGCTCATGAGCTCCCGCCGGATCTCGCGCTCAGAGGGGATGGAGGGTCCTGGCTCGTTGCTCCCGGGGGCTGCCGACGGCGGCAAGGGCGCACCGGCGGCAGATCTGGGGAAGAAAGGTGTGGCATTGGGCGACAAAGGCATGGGAGGCTTTGGGGAGGGGGGGTTCCCGTCCGCCATGCGGGAGGGAGCGACCGAGAGCGACCGACAAGCTGTGGGAGAGGGGGAGGGGTGGGGGAGTGCTACGCGGAGGCGGCCGGGATGTCACCGGCGACGAGGAGCTGGGTGGAGGCTAGGGCGGGAGCGGGGAGGGGGAGCGGAGCGACCGTCATACAGTGCAGAGTTTGAACCGAACGATTCTAATTCTGGAAGGAAGAAGAGATCAGACGGTGTTCTATTCTTTAGTACCTTTGGGGAATGGCGCGAACGAGTTGCCACAGCCGGTCTTGAGGAGCCCAGCGTCGTCGGAGAACACGAGATGGTCCTCGGAGTCGACGCCCCAGAAGAAGGGGATGCTGCCATCGGCGTCCTGCGTTCCGGCAACAACATCGCAACTCAGGCCACAGTTACGAGGTAAGGGAAGAATGCATGCCTGCCTCAGGAAGAACAGACGGTTTGCCTGATTGAAATGCACTGGGAGTACTTACAGCAGCAACGAAGGTGGATTTCGACAGGGTGTCGTACAGGATGAATGCAAACTTTCCACTGAGATCTCTCACAACCTGGCTGGCTGGGGCGGGACCCCTGTCCCTCAGGGTTCTGTAGGCCTCAATGATGATGGTCACCTCATTTGCGGTCTTGCTCAGGCCGTAGTGCTGCTTCAGGTTGGCAATGTTCTCAATGTGCCCTTGGAACAGGCAAAAGATGTCATTCACAGCACCAAACAACCTGGGTAGGAGAACAAGGCACAGAGTCAAATGGATGAAATTCAGGTAATTGTATTCATAGAACATATAATAAAGTAATTATCACGATCGATCACAATCAAGACAAAAGTGTGCATGTGCTGCGATTCACGTGTAAAAGAAATTCCATGCTATGCGGTTGGCAGAATGGCCACAATGCTTAAAAAACAATACTAATTACTCACTGCGCCAATAGCATGATACTTCAAATATAGCAGCATTGTTGGTAATTCTGTTTTGCAACTGAACAGCTGAGCTATCTAATAATAGGACAGACAAGTTTAATGCACTTTGAGCCAAAATTGGACAAGTACAGTGGGATTCAACTCTCGACTGGTCAACAATTATAATTAATCGCTGTATACATCATGTTACTACCTAATTTTTTTGAAACGATGTTACTACCTAATTAAAAAGACAACAGTCACCATCATCCCTGTTCGAGGTGACAAGGAGCAATTGCATACAAAGTATCAAATTGGCATTTGATTCAGTAGTTCAACAAGGCATGGGTACGTCACTGGCGATAAGAGCATAGGATTATCATTTTGGTTAAATAAGTAGAGTACAGTGACGGATATAGTATTTAAACATTATAGATGCAGAAAGTGCAAAAGGAAGATATTGCGACACCGAAAGATCATTCAAGGTTCCATGGCAGCCACAGCTTCGTATCATTTATATAGCAAACATTGGAACACGATTGCCGATGTCTTACAAGAAGCTTACAGAGTAAAATAAAATGAGAGCAGCAAAGCAGGATAAGGGGCAACATAATTCTCACAAAAACTTCAATGCTGGAGAGAAGCACCAAGGGGTCAGTGCAGTCATCATCTTAAGGAAATTTATAGCAAAATTCTATCAATGATCTTTCCCTAACCGGCGAATTGTCCAGCAGCTCTTAACAAAATCTCTTCTATAACAACTAAAATTTACCTAACAAAGAGTGTGGTAGACTGGTAGTAAACATATGAGCACAACCTTTATGTGGAGTAGATCATGACCTCATGAGTGGGTGTTAAACATGTCTCTGAATTTCTCTATGCGAATGGACACAGAATTTAACTGATCAAGCAGATTTTACTATATAGAATTACGAACAATGTATTTTCCCCAAAATAAAACACAAACTCTGCCGAACCTAGCGGTGCAAATTCTGTTTTTGCTGGGAACGAATCATAAGAAAGGACTAAACGAACAATCCATTGTGCTCACAGATGTGCTGGCATACCTAATTTATCATGCAGATCTGAGCTACTAGAATGGCTTGACCAACCAGCATCCGAAATTTAACCATGAAACACTAGCGATTACAAGCTACAGAATCAGATCAAAATCTGATCATAACTACCAGGAGTCCATTTGATCCATGCCCAAGAGAAAGAGCAACGCGTTATGAAAAAAAATCACGTGGCTTCGCCAAAAGATCATTAGGTAGCCCCCAAGAAAGCAAAACAAAAAAGGAGATCTCTCCGCGCATTCCAACCCGCCAAGAAGCGATCACATCAGCCAATCTTGAGCCGGAGCACACGAGCTCCACGCATTTGCGCATCGTAAAGGAACCATCACAACTCACAAACCTAAAAAAAATATTCAGCGAGGAAGCGAGCAGGCGAGAGCACAGCACCTTGGGACGAGGGGGTTCTGGCTGGCACCGGAGTAGGCCAGCGCTCCGGCAGGACCCAGGCTGACGGTGACCGCGCCGTCGTGGGCGGCGGAGAAGCCCTTCATCAGCGCGCCGACGCCGCCTCCGGCAGCAGCAGCCGCGCCGGCGACCGGCGGGCTGCGGAGGCCCTCCGGGCACTTGGCTACCGTCGGATCGAAAACAGCCAACATCTTGGCTCCGTCCGATGCGTGCTCTCTCTTCCCCTCCTCTCTTTCCGTGCGCTGTCCTCTCTGTGCGTGGTCTCCCTTGTCTGTAGTACACGGCAAAGCTGAATGCCAAGAGTCAACATATATAGCTTTTTCGTTCCCCATTTTGCCCTCTGGTCGGTTGGTAGGATATTTCTTTTGTTTTCTAGTAGTTCAGATAAATCGCCACATTTTCACAATTTTTTTTTTGTGAAACGCCACATTTTCACATTAATTCTAGAACACAAATTTTCAGGGGAAAAGGAAGGAGATTATACAAGTTGGTCATGAGGAATTTTAATGAGAAAGACAGCCACTAACAGTTAAATGATGGCTCGTTACAAATAGATGTGACATGTCTACTTTGAACAAGTGTCCACATACAAATACAGAGTATTCTTTTTTGTTGCAAATCGAATTGTATCCCAGGGTAGTCCAAGGGAGATTCGGTAAATAATAAATTATATTACATCTTGTCCTTATCCGGACAGCATTTGATGTTCCACCACGTGCTGACGTGGACAAACCGAAAGGATAATACCGTGTTATCTGGACTAGGCTGATTAAGCGTGATGGAAGTTATAATTAGAGAGTACGAAGAGAAAACCCGCATCTAGAAAGAAAGAAAAACAGAAATCTCAAGTCAATGCCCGTAACCACGCATAGTTAGAAGACGTGCAAGGATGGGTGCACATCCTTGACTGACAATGCTCTCACCGCGAATTGTACAGCATTATTCAATAGACGCGCCTCCTGCGCCTGACATCTGTTCTACGTTAACGTGCTCGGAAAGAGGTGATTTGATCTAATCCGTTCCTCCTGTCTTGTGCGTACTAGAAAGGAGCAGTTAATTCCTTGTCTCTTTCATCACGAAGAAAAACAGCGGAAGTACTCCAATGGGAGTCACGGCCTCATGGGATCATCGACGGATCCTAGATTGATTAACCTAGTATAACACAGATCTCGAGCGACGCCCAGTAATTAGAAAATGCTAATCCGTGAATCTAGAACCACCAGTAACACAGTGCGCGGCAACATTACGTTTGCCAGTATACCGAAAGCTGCGTCGCAAATAGTGAAGCTGCTGCAAACGACAGATTGTACGTTCCAAACGATTTTTGGGAGAGATAACTCAGATTGAACACACCACTTTGTTCAGCAAAATCTATTGCATCTATGTGCAAATGAACTGACTGAACCCAAGGGTGCTTAAATTACACCCAGTCAATGAATGAACAACAACACTTAAAAGGGGAGAAGAGAGAAAGAAAAATAACCTAAGACCCCTTTCCTCGCATCCCCAAACAAAACATTGACAATACATCATCATCACCATCCATCTCAACCGGCACCGCCGACATTACCCTGTACAAACTTTACAAACACAGGTACCTACCCCTGCATGAATCCTTCTCCCCTCAAAAAAACAAGAAGAGAAGGTAAAACCACCAAATAATTCACAGTATAAGATTATGATGTCTGCGCAGCGACGCCTCGATTGCCTCATCCACTTCATCGTTTCTATTGTGTTTCCGTTATGTCTACGACGGCCTGGGGCATGGGCATCCAAGGAAACCTTATATGGCATGTTTCTGCACGCCACAGACAAATCTGATCTTTTGTCAGATGCATACCAGTGCTCATCAGTTCTGAATATGGAACCAGAGATAATTTAATCAGCATTTCTATATGTGCGGCTGAATCCCGATACTTCTCTGCTGCTACGAACCCTTAAAACTGTCATCTTTCAGTGACCACGAAAGCAAGTGACCACTGGCATCCCCACTCAGAAGCTGTTTAAGGTCAGGAGGTATACAAAGGGCAGTGACCGGGTACTTATGTGACTTGAGGACCTTCTGAAGGAGGAGCCTATATTCTGGTGCTTGGCCGTTCAGGCCCAGCCCCCCCGAGGTGATTGCAGGCGATTTGCTTTTGTTATTCGTCACCTCATCAGACGAGCAGTGCACCATCTTCCATACCTTAACAGCACCGCTTTGATGACCTGTCACATACCAATTTGTGTCCTGCCAGTCTGAGTGTGTCGTGCTTGCCACAGATAAGATGAGATCAGAAGGAAGTTGAGAGGTGTTCACCACAGCAAGGCAGTCCCCATTGATGCTCCAAACAGCAAAAAGAACACCAGCTCCAGTTAGAATCTCACCAGTGAGGTTGTTCACATGTAGCGCAGACACTGATGCAGGGAACTTTGGTAGCTGCTTCACAAAGACCAGGCTTGTCAGGTCCCATAAGATCACGGAACAGTCTTCAGAGCCTGAGACAATTAATGAGTAAGGCTGGCTCACACAGACACAAGTTATCTTGCCCGTGTGAGCACACAAAGCCTTCTCCATTCTCAGAAGACGGCGAACACCATCCTTCACAAATCTCCACACTGCAACAACTCCATCATCACCACCTGTGGTGAGTAAGTTGCCATCATGGCTCACCCCAGTGCACTGAATCTGACTACCACCGTGAAGGTTTTCATGTGTAGATAGAAGTCTATCCTGATCATAAGTTAATATTCTCAAGCTTCGGTCAGGGAAACCCCACGAAATGTATTCATTATAAGTTACTGGCTTGAGCAAGCTGTTAGCTGCGGCGATTAGGATCTTATCATTGTAGGTGACAATCTGGGATATTGATGATGATGTCTTTCGAATCTCTTGATGTGTAAGATAGGCGCTGTACCGCAGAGGATGAGGAGGGATTTTCCTGTCAGTCCGTCGCTGTGGATGTGGTTTCTGGAATAACTGTTTTGGGGTCTGACCAAAATGGTTGATTTGTGCCAGTATTGAAGCCTTCATTGTAGGATCTGATACTGCATCTATGTCAACATTGCCTTCATATGTGTAGTGATAGAAGACATTGACGGCATCTTCAGCTGCCTGCCGTATATAAACGAAAATAAACATCAGAAATCACGTCAATAAATATGAGTTACCCCACCAAATGCTACATAATATGACCAGCAGCAATACCCTCTATTTCACATTACAAGTCACTGTACATAGAATATGAAGAGGAGGGATTGATTAATTCGTTATAATTCCACTTAAGACCCTATAGGATGAAGATACAATTACGGGCACGTTAAACATGGGTCAGATGGCACAAATTTATGAATCTATAAAATACAATCACCCTAGTTTACAACCCAAGAATATGACACAGCAATAGCAACACAACTAGAGGCAAAAGGAAAATGTCCTGAGATGCTCAATTACCTTTCCTCTCTGCTTATATCCAAAAATAAGATCAATCCAATGATGTAGATTCTCAGAAACATAGTCAGATTCCAGGGCTTCCCGATGCTTCTTAATGAATTCTCTGGCGCTGCCTTTAGCCCATGGTGGCAAAACAACATCACCAACCTGAAACCATTACATCAAGAAGTTACATGCTTGCCTCCAACAGATATGAGTTTTGTGGTACTATCATACATCTAGTGTAAAGATCAATGCGTGCACTTCTGTAAAAGTATACCTTCTCTCCTGATTGTTTTTCCCCCAAGTCCAGATTAAACTGGTTCTCTAAAAATTCAGGCAAATAATAGAACTCAGGAATCAGTTCTTTCACATCTGATGTGTTGCTCTTACCAGCAGCGCTGGCCCATGTATCTCTCACACTGTTGAACAATCGGTCTGCATGGTCAAATTGCCCACCCTGCAATTTCTGATTTTCCGTACTAAAAGGAGGCAACCTTAAAAGATAGAAAAGCACAATCCCAGCACTTGAATAATGAGAACCATAATGGAATTTTGGTACATCAGGGTCATCCCAGCTATCATATCTGAAAGGAACAAAATAGAGTGTTTCAAATGAAAGATGAACAAAGCTTTTACATTCAACAATTTTAATGTCTCTTTTTGATCGAAAACAAAATAAAAGAAGTATACAGATTGTTAGATGAACAAACCTTTTACGGAACTCCTCTTCTCCTTCCTCTGTTTGACATCCCATAGGTTTATCAAGCTTCCGAAATACCTGTGGGTTCCTCAGATCTAATATATCGCTCTCATAATCTGCAAGAACCCATGGAAATACTGGGTACTGTGTGAGATCACTATACCCTCGACCAGCAAGTGTGTTCAGATGCATGAGATATTGGAAGTTTGTAATTTCTCCACTTTGCCATCTTTTCGAGAACGATTTTGCCATGACTTTGAAAAGACGGCTCCCCTCACCGCTATCCTGTTTTGAGGATGCGGATATTGTCGTGTCCAACCTGCAAAAATGGCGTTTTTCTTGACTTGTTAGGTAAGTTCCAATTGTCAAGAAATCTGATGATCAGTAAAAGCAATTACTCAAGCCTTACAACTTTAGATAGTTCACTGAACGCAGGAGGAAATGATAGCAAGAAAATAACTCATGTGTTGTTCTTCCAAAACAGAAAATTGTTTACTGTGCTACTAGAAAGGCCTATCTGATATACTTGGCTTTTAGTGACAATAAGCAGCCAGTTTAGACAAATCAAGTTTGCCAACTATAATGAGAAACCTATCAGGCTAGGCAGAAAAAGCTAAAAAAATTATCTGCTGTGGGTAATTCCTGTGGGAAATGGGAATGTACTCTAAGATGGTTTTGAAACTAACAATCCCAAACCCCAGAACACATATACAACAGCAAATTTGACAGTAACATATGTAGCAACGAAGCAAGCCTTTGACAAAAGTAATTTCTCTCACTGAAACATGAGAATGTAAATCCCTCTGACAGATGATGACATGAATTCATACCTATTTCCTTCATGCCATCATATAGTTCTATAAATTGTCAATTAATAGTCTTGAAATCATTTCAGTTCTAGTAGAAAATGGTACCATATATTCAAGCTAAAGTCTAAACAAATGTAACTGCAAGGGATTAAGAATACAAACATGCTATTCCGCGGGAGATTCATGGCGATCAGATTCTTGAAAACTTCCTCTCTCTCCTTCTTGTGGAAAACTAGAAGCTCATTGCAACCATCCATGCTAAATATCTCAATTGCAACCGGGCGGAGCTGATAATCTCGTTTTAGTAGCTCATGAACACTATCAAGCTTCCACATATGCCATGGATGAGGCAGATTGCTGCTGCTGCAAAGTTTCTCCTTACCCCAAGCACCTCCGTTATACGCCCATGCCCTGCCACCAAGCAAAATCTTTGCTGCTCCACCCCATGCCGAAGGTGATTTCATCTGAGATTCACTGCTTCCCATTATATCCTTGTTCACACCTAAAGCCTGATCGATGACAGAGAGATCATCTTCGCTTCCCTTTTCACAAATGCAATTGGAATCATCAATGTAGAAGTTCTCAATAATGTATAAGCAAAGTTCTCCAATTAGAAAGATGCCGTCATGCTTATCAAGACCAGCAACCCGTTCACAGTTGTACTTATGCCTTATTTTCTCAGAGGGTTCCAGATAAGGTCTGATAAGATATTCACCATTGTCAAGCAACTCCTTTCTGATTTATCCTCCGAGGTTCTTGCATCAGTACCTTTAACTGAAGGAGTCCTTCTTGGTGAACTGAGTTCAGATTTACCTTGGTGACTCTCTGTCATGTGATAAGAAAGAGAACTTGATTTTGCTCCAAATTCTGTCGCAGAGTGAAGACTTTGTTCATTAATGCTGCTTTTATCATCAGTCCAGCCAACTGGAGTTGACATTGTGCTACCTCCTTTGAATATGTCATCATCCTCTTTGAATGATGCAAAATCAGCAGCATCAAGTTCCTTTTGCTCAGAGCCATAGGTCAAAAGATTCAAGCCTGACATTGTATCTGACCCAGATGTCATCAACATGTCTCCATCCTCTTTATTGGTCGCCTTAGCATCATCCAACCCTAGGTTGCTGGATATAACATTCTGAATAGTATCTATCTTAAACTTAGAGTGCTCAAGTTTCTTCCGCATTCTATACGGTCCTTCCACAGGACATAGCTGCCACGCAGGTTCTGTGGACAATTGCCGCATGGGGAAAATACCTCTTTCGTGAACAAGTTCTTGGAGCTGGCTTTGCCATTCACTTTCTCCATGCAATATCCATCCATATTTATCTTGACGAATTGCTCTTAGCTCTGTAGACATCACATCACGAACCAAATCAAGATTATATCTCCTCTCATTGATCTGCTCCCAGTGCCTAGCATCTACTTTTGCAGATTCGCGTGATTTTCGTCCCATCTCTTTCTTTCTTCTGACTTCCATTCCTTTTATTCTCACGCCAGGAAACTTTGCTGACCCAGTAATATATTGAACCCACATTATTAGAGCGCATTGGTCCAGCACTTTACTTATTGTTTGCTGAGAACTCTGGAGCCATTCAAAAAACATAGATGTACTTCCAGTGAGCAATTTATCAAGTCCACCATGAAGAATGTCCATCTGTTGGCCTTGGTTAGGCTTGCTAACTAGGAGGTCCTCAAGAGATGGGCGGCGATGCACTACCAAGTATTTAAGCAGATCGACTGCCAAGTCTTGAGCAGTAAGTCTCTTGTCACGGAGAAGTGCCATTAGATTTATGCAGAAACAACACATTAGATCAGTATCAACATTGCTCGGGCAGAGCACCAATCTCTTGTTGGCAATTAGAAGCTGGAGAATTGTACAAATATCGACAGAAAAATCTTCCTGGCAAGGTGTAGATGCTAAACTTCTCCCAGTTTCTGTCAAGAATGCAAGATTTGCAAGAAGGTCATCTTCCCCCATATTTTTAAGGAATGTTGGGAGGAAACAGTACATTATCATCCGATTTGTGTTCTTCAATATGGCATGGATGTAAGGATCAAGTTGCCTGCTTCCTCTAGCCATGGATAAAATACCTTTACCTGGAGGTACAGCATCTTCAATGCGGCCATCTTTGTTAGCCAACTGCAACATGGACATTAAGAATTCTAGTGTCCGTAGTACCCCGAGTGGGGTTGGAAAGCAACCCATGTACACACGATCAACTATCATCCAGCAGAGAGGATCCAAATTGGCAGACCAGCGGCTCTTGTCAAGTTTCTTCCCATCTTCTTCATCATCGAGCAACAGCTTTCTTTCAAGGAAGTTCATTACTCTGCTTAGGCATAAACCTTGAAAAACCAGCGTAGAATCAACATCAACAAACAAAGGCACTGACTCCAAAAGACTCTCAATAAGAAGTGTCGCTTTAAGCTGCTCTGAGATAATATCTGCCAGGATCTGAGCAATAAAATCAAGAATAGCAGTAGCTCCTGCAGAGCATGGGCCACCCCCATAACCTAAATCATCAATGTCAAGCAAAAGCTTGGAATTGATTGGGAAAAGCGTATTCACTGCAGGTGACCCCTGCATATTTGTCTTCAGTTCCGGCGACGAATCCATGTCCATACCAGACATAGATGAAGACATGGATGGAGAGGCTGTCAGGCGTCTACCATCACTATGTGATCCTGCACTACCTGGCCAAGATGTGAATGCGGCCATGGGAGATGCAGTAGGGGTAATAGCTGCCTTGTGGGTTGATCTCTCAGATAACATAGGAGATTCGACATTATCCACAGAAACTGAGTTTGGCGAATCAGCTAGTTGGTGGGACTCAGCAACACCATTTGAATTGGGGGCTGAGGTCCGTCCTTGATCATGAGCATTCTGGAAACTTTTCTTTGCTTCTCCATTTAACAACTTAGTGCCGAGCTCCTGATTGGATGAATCATCTGCTTTTACTTCAGCAGCTTCAAAAGAGTTTTGCATACCAGGACTTTCTGAGCTAGAACTTTTCTGCTCCTGAGGGAAACTTGCAGAGCTCAATGTTCTGGATGATTGTTCCTGATCCTGTGGCAAACTTGAAAAAGTGTCCTTTGAACTTCCATTGTCCTCATCATGGACATTCTTCTCATCTGTTGCGGTAGTTGTTAGATCTTTTGCCATCCTCAGGGCACAATCAGACCTGCAAGACCAAAAACAAAAGGCTTAATATAAACATCTAGAACAACGAGTAACCTGATAAATACACATCTTACAAACCTTACGCAAGAGAAATATAGATCAACACAGCTTTCAAGGAAATCATGTCGCCTGCAAACAGCAGAGAATAGTGGGCACATCTTTGCCAAATCAACCATGAACCTCAATATCGAAGTCGCCACAGCAGGTGCTGCTGCTTCACCACTCATTAACCTTGCTGCGTATGTCTTATGCATCAGAGCTTCTCCTTGAAGATCACCTCCTGTGTCTGATGTTGCCTCAACAAGATCAGCGACTAAGGTGCCGTTAAGATGTGAAAGATTGTTATTCTGATGTGCAAGCATCGAATTAATAATCAAGGAATCAAATGTAGCTTTAGCCATTGCAATTATAGTATCCAATAGATCCACAAACTTCAATTCTCCATAGTTTCCATCACTAGGCATGAGAGCATGGAAATCAAGCATTCGGACCTCTGGTACTCGAGGATAGACAGGCTTCCCAAACACCAAACAGAACAATATATAGTATATTTCTGGAGAATCGTGGAAGCTTGGAAGCACATGATTCAAACCTTGAAAACCTCCACTTGTACGAAACTTAAGAGCAAATGTAGCTGATGATGTAAGGCAAACTCCCAAAAGAGTTGTTATCCATCTCATACTAGTTGGGTGCACAGCTTCATCAAGGAAATATGTGACCAATCTAGATGAAACAACTTTATGCCATTGCTCCAGCAACTCTTCAGCATTTATGGTTACCTGTAGATCAATAAGCATTTCCAATAACATGTTCCTCACAATGACATGCTTGCCCATAGCCTCCCGCACAATCTGACGGTTTGATGTAAGCTCTGGGGGGTCAAATGTCATTATTATGAATCTTACAACAAGTTCCAGCTCAGAAGCTAGAAAACCATCCTCCAGAATGACACCTAGTAGAACAACTAGCTTCTCAAGCACAGGAATTTCAACATCACCACGTTGTAAAGTAACAAGAAGATGTTGCACAAGATTAATTCGACGCAATATTGTGAGGTTGTGATTTCTAAACCAATGCATTGATACCATCCTCTCAAGAAATCCAAGAAGAGTAATTTGCACGGATATAGGAGCAGCAACCCATATAGTCCAGTCCAATAGAACATGTTCAACCATATCAGCATTTGACAAGACTATAAATTCAGAAGTTTCACCAGCTAACTCAGCATTCTCCAGCTCAGATAAGTGGCTAAATGAATCTTTTTGAGCTGAAAAATCATCCAGATCCCCATGTGATCCACCAGAAGACACATCATCACTAAATTTCGGTAAGGTGAGATCATCAAGACTGCCCTCTGGGGACATTCCAGATGCGTAGCTTGCAGTTCGATTTATATTTGATTTCTGTGGCTCGGGAAAGGAAGCCTCACAGGCAGCAATGCGGAAGAAAATATCAAGAGACTGCATATCAAATAGTGACATTCTCCTATGCAGAAAAAGTGCGAGCAGATGATACCCCCTCAAGGCCTGCATGTTTTTCACATTTTGATGACTCTGTTGAAGAGATAATGCAAGCAACTCCAGTGCCATATGCAGCATATCCTTAGTTTCGGCAGCTTCTACAAGAGCAAGCACAACAGGCATCCCACCGACTGTTTGAACAGTGTCACCAATAGTGCATTGATTACAAATGTAAACATCACCACTTAGACGTCCATATCGTGGTATACCTGCCAACATGAAACAATTAAATGATTCTTGGCATATTCCAATTGAGAAACAAAAAAAATGAAAACTAAGTAGGCACATGATGTTCACGCACCTCCTATTGGAGATGCAGCAGCAGAAGTTGGATCAACAAGATTCAGCAACGAAAGAGTCCCAGATGCTCGAAAAGCATCTGATGATGTCCCATCAAACGCAAATATTAGCTTCCTCCCACACAATTGCAAAGAGAGATTTCTTAACCGTTCCATGTCCCAAACAATCCCACTGCTCTCAAGTCTAGAGCTCCCTTGTTTCATTGAACTATCTATGCGCTGGCTGCTTGAAGGCACAGGTACTTCCAATTCTAATGAATCCAGGACAGCCATCACCTCCCCACCGCAGGCCCGATTCGGAACAAATCTCAGAAGATCAGTGTCCTGGAACAACCCCCGGTACCCTTGTCCAAGAATGTACATGAAGCAAATGCTCCCAGGTGTCAGTACCTCCTCAAAAAGATAACAACAGCGGAGCCGCCATGATAGATCAGAAACTTTCCCACGGATGTTAGGTGTACCAAGTGTTACTTGCAAAGATTTACCAAACGGGGATGGTGAGTATCCAAGCTTGCCAGTATGTCTTAGTTTCCCATCAAGATACAAGCTAGCCACACTTGCTTGAAAAAGGCCAGCTAGTGCACTCGGCTTACTATGCACAACAGCAAGATGATGCCATTTTCCTTCTTCCATTTCAATGCCAGGGAATGACAGTGAACTTGAATTGCCCGTTGATATAGTAAAAATGCCATTATCATGGAGATAAAGTTCGGCATATAAAGTGTTGGCATCATCCACTGCACCAACAGAAAAGATGCGTAAAACTTGCCCACTCCTTTTACCATAGGCCCCTTTAGATACTTTTTCAGCTTCCTTAGACTGGCTTTTAAAGAAATTCTGAAATTGGAACCAGCAAACAAAAGAGTACCCAGAAACAGGCGGCCATGTCCTTTCTCCTAGTGAAACTTGAATAGATGCATGACCAGCTTTGCTCATGTCCATCTCAATGAAAGGAGCTAGAGAAACATTTCCTTGTCTGACATCTTCCATTTGAATTAACTTGTCCATCATATTAACAAAAAGATGACCTGAGCGTTTCACTTTCAGTTGAAGGATATATCTCACGAGAAGTCTTAGTTCAGATGAAGACAACCTGAACCAGAAAAGAGAGATCATACATCATAAAAATGACAAGACAAGAATTGTTGCCATAAGAATGCAATGGAATCTCTGATATATAACTGACCTGTAAGCACCAAGGAGTTCAACAATTCGCAAAGCATGATTCAGAATAGGAGAGGAACCCTCCAAAAATGGGCTGATTGTCTCAAGTAGAAGGCCAACACATCCTGTGTAACAAAAGAGAAATTAAAACATAAGCTCTTGTTCAAATGAATCAAATCAAAATGGGTAACAAAAATATATTTTGCCCATACCAACAGAAGTTAGATTCTCCTGGTTGAAGGGACCGGCACTTGCAAGTTTTTCAATGAATCTCAGCAACTCGAGCTGAACTTTAGGTGTAAAAATCAGCAAGGAACGGATCAGCACAATAACTGCACTAGGATTATACACACGCTCCTTGTCAAGCCTTGAAAGTCCAAATGAGGTTGGAGATAAGAAGCCTGATTCATCCTCTGAGGTTTCAGATGAAATATTCTCTACCTGCAGGTTGCTGGTGGGAGGAAGAACAATCTCAAGTGCAAGCTCAAGCAAAAGTAAAATAACTTGTTTTTCACAATCCACACAAAGCAACCCTGACTCGGAGAGAAGATCATAGAAAGTGTTTGACGACATGATTGTATGCAGCCTTATCCTATTGACAGCATTGTTGCATACCGCAGCTGTCATAGCTCGCAATAGGAACCCAAAGATCTTCATGTGAATATGCAAAGATGGTTCAGTGTCTTCACTTTCGCTATCATTCTGGAAGCTATGCAGCGTGGTTAGAAGCAGAGAAAACCCAGTGGCTTCTCCGAAAATTCTTTGTGCTGAACTGTTTGCCCCAAGAATGCGCCACAAAGCACCAAATGTATCACATTTAGCATCATTATCAAGCTTGAATTGAGAGCCTGATGAGGTTGATACCATCCCACCCTTCAAGATTTCAATCAGTGACCCTATTTCTTCTGGATGAGCCTGGAAACAAAGGTTTTCATAAGTAAAAATGGGACGGGTTCACATGGCAAGCTGCTATCTTTTTAAAAAAGGCAAGTTTCCAAAAATTACTCATAGAAATATACAGTGAGCAATGGAAAAGAAAAGGTCCTTCAGCTTGCACATGTGCTCCAACGAGAACCCGCAAACTTAAAAATTTAGCACTATGCCCCCAATATAGAAATGTTTCAGAAGGAAATGGTTTAGCCAAATACATCACGCACCTGAAGAGAATCTTCTATTATCAGGCATGATAGCAGTCGTAGCACACCAGATCGGTGGCTTTCTGACACCAAGAAAGGAAGAATGGTGTTGACACCACTGGACGATCGGAATGATTGCTGGTTAGGCTCAGCTCTCTTCAGTAGATAAAAAAGACAATCCCAAGCAACAGTAATGGTTCCTTCATCTTCAAACATGGGAAATTTTGCAGAACTAGAAGCCATCAACTTCGGTGAAAGAATTGCATCTTTGTTGTCCACAGTCTTCTGAAAATTATTTACATTGGACATCCTCTCTGTAGAGTCAAAGGCCTTATTCTGCTGCTCGTCACTAAAGAAAAGCTTGTTTTGCTTCAAGTCATCCAACAGTACCCCCAAGACACCAACTTCTCTGAGAACTTTCTTGTACTGTTGATCAAATGAGAGGAGCTTTACGAAGAAGGAAAGCACTGTATGCTTTAGACTGGTGGAAATTGGTTGCTGCAACAAGCAACAGAGTGATAACAGCTCCTGCTCTGGAATGCAGTTTACAACAGTGACAGCATATTCCAAAATTTTTAAGATGACCTCTTGGAGTGCTGCAGGGAAGCTGCCCATGTTTAGGATAAAAAGAGGAACAGTTCGCAGTTGTTGACATAGCTTGTAATTTTCAAGATGGCTTGAGAAAATCTTGAACATTCTATTGAGAACTTCTGCTTGAACTTCCAAGTTGTCTGCCTTCAGAAAAATATCTTGTAGCATCTGAATGGCATCAAGATCTTTTACCTTAGGGCTACTGATTTCCATCACCTCATCAAATTTGTCTGCGGATGGGGTACGGCTTCTGTTGTGGCCCATTCCTTTCGCATGAGAAGATTTTAAACTTTTACCACCGGCATTTTCAGAAGGTCCAATTTGTGACAAATTAACAAGAACATCAAGCAACCTTGACAACTGAGGTGAAAGATCACATGAGAATATATCTTGTTCTAATCTCTGAGAAGGATTTAATCCATCCTCTTTGCGTACTAACTTTGGTGAGGATTGGAGAGTCTGGTTTTTGTGCAAGTTACAAAGCGTAAGAGCAAACTGAACAAGAAACTGGTAACCATGAGCATTATGTATGTCTTCCCTGAGCCTAATGGACCCAGACTCTGCAAGGTAAACCAAAGTAGAAATATTACCACACAAGACACAACAGTAAAGCCTTTAACCCAAGCAAGTTAGGGCAATGTAGAAATGTATCTGAGTGGCAAAAGCATGTCAAACATTTACCAGGCCTGTAAGACAATTCAACACATTCTAGTAACAAATCCACAATGCCCATGGTGTATGCAGCATCACCACTCTCAGGATTGAAATCCTTCACGGCCATAAGGAGTACTTTAATCTAAAAGACATGATAAAAACAATGATTAGATGTGCCAGAAAATAATAAAACGAAAACTGCCGCTATTATAAAATAATAGATGGGAAGGAGGAGGCGAACTCTTTGGCAGCCTGGTTACAGTAGCTTAACCAGGGTCCAAAACGATCGGCCTAGGTCAGAAAGAATTCCTAAATGGGATACTGCAGATGCTTCAATGACATTTTTCCCAGATCGGTCAAGAGTTTTATGGTCTATAACCAAGAGAATATCTAGTTCTGAAGGAAGATCAAATAGCTAAGGACACATAGTTAGTACCTCCATTTTGAAACGCAATGAATCTGGACACCCAAAAACATAGCCAGAACGGCAAGTATTTTGAAACGGGGGGAGTACATGTTAAATGACAAGAAGTCCTACAACTATGTTGACTAACCCAAGAAAAGAACAGCATTTCGTCCGCAATAACTAAGAGATAGATGATGTACCAGATGGTGCTTCCTGATGTACTTTGCAGAAGTCCCATTATCATTTGCAAGAAGAAGACCAAGAACCTGTTTGGTTACAAACTTAATATCCTTAGCAACTTCTGATAGAGCAGAAACATGATCCTCCAAAGAAATCATGTTACATCATTGCAACTTACCTGCATCGCATGGCGATGAAGCTGAATTGCGTGAAGGGGAACAAGACCCTCCTTAAACTGTGAAAACACAGTGAGTGAACCATTTGCAACCATGTGAAAAAGTACTTGTAAAGCATCATCTTCAATCAAACTTGGTGCAGCAGATGGATGGCTTGCCAGTGCCTTCATTATATGTACCACACTCCCCTCAATCTCCATGGAACAAAAACAAGAAAAGAAGTCAAAGCCCATATTAACCATGAGAAAAGGAAGGTAAGGAATACTGTTACCACATAAAGTATTTGAACATAAAGCTAAAACTTGTTCATAAGATGGATCAGTGTACTGGCAATATACAAAAGCACAGCCAATGAAATGTAACAACTGCGGAATCTTGCAAATGAAGTACTGTTTCATAAGAACCAGAAGATTGGAATTACCTCAAGCCGCCGTGATTCCTTAGGATCCCAGTCTTTGCTCTTGTCACTTTTTGATCCTTCTCGGCCAACAGGAGAGGGATTTGTCGAATACTCATCACGACTCAATAGGGAGTTGAGAATATATATAAGGCAGCACAAAATACCAGAGTCCAACAGAGGCTGCTTATCATTCGTCTGTAACCAATAGATTAAACATGACAAGAGTTGTGTGTTAGTACAAACATTTTGCAAAGCATGTTGCACCTTGGATACAAAATGCCAGATTTTACTTGAGCAAGTACAAATTTTACCACGTATAAATTTATATCATGACTCACCAGCACCCATTCATTGCATTCTTTATTTTTAAATACACTACAACAAATTAAGCAACAGTTCAATTGCCAATGCAGCTACAAGATGTTTTCTAGTCTTTAAACATCAATTTAAAACAATATAACAAAAATATGCTCCTAGTTACCAATGGATTTCGCAGTGGCAAACACAGAAGAAATATTGTATAATAAACAACAAGTAACATTATTTTCACAAGGTTTGCGATAACAAATAGTGTGCATTTAATTCAGATGTTTATAATCCTTTTGTTCCTACAAATGGCTCACCCAGTGTCACAGGCTGAGCAGCCAATGTGACGCTCCGATACACACGCAAAAAAAAAAGGAATTACAAAAGGTATAAGCAATGTACTCAACAGTTGCATAACAGTATTGTAAACTAAAGAACGTGAAATCATTAATGTAGTTCCTTGTTTCAATGAACATTTCAATACCGATATGAACTATTATAATGAAAAATAAACTGTAGTATCAGTACTATTTGGTTGCATGCTCTTTAACACCAGATAACAAGAAACAGAATGTAAATGAAAGTAGAATGTGTTTTGATCAAACTTAGCCTGAAAGATTTCACTAACCTCTGTCACAAGAACTTCGACAGCGTATAACAAGTTTGAACCTGGACATATGCCAAGCTGGATGATGGAAAAAGAGTTATCAGAGGGTATATGGCCCCAGGAATCCGAAAATTACACTTTATAAATTATGTAAGGACAAACCTCTGTGACATCTGAAAAGAAGCCAATAACATCAGAAACACGCAATGATCTTCCCTTGCTGTGGATTCTTAGTTTCTCCACATCGGTAACAAAAGCTCTTCCAATAACAAAAGAGAAAACATGTGCTTCTACCAATCTGAGGAATGATGATGGGAAAAAAAAAACATGACTTCAGTTTTCTTATGTAGACAGAAAGCACAGTCTAACAATAGAAATGTCGAAATAGTGGCTACATGCGAAAAGGATCATACTTTGTAACTAACTGAGCTACACTAGAATGCTGCTTCACTAGCCTACAGAAGACATCTACTGCCAAATTTAAGGCCCTTTCTTTCTCCTGCACAAGGAAACAAGACACAATGTTAAGGTTAAGCTCATAAGGTGTAGCTATCGATTTAAGGTGACAAAATAAAACAAGCGTCAGGGTACCTTTTCAGAGCTGGAAGAGCGGAAATCTTCCCAGAACCTCCTGAAGTCCAACTCCAATTCATCTTTTCCCCTGAGTATGAGAGAAAGAATGTTAGGATGGAGAATTATCGCATAATACAATCATTTACTTGAAATAGCAGAACCAAATTCCTAAGCAATATTTGAAATTAAGGAAGCAAATTATTTCCTTCATTGTTGTAAGTTAGAACACAAACACTAATTATAATGGATATATTCCATATGAGAATGCATATGTCCATACAAATAAATTACTTACCTTGTAGAGATTGGAGGCAAGCTAACAAGCAAAACTATAAGTATCATAACATAGGCATAAATTTCAGGTAATCACAGTTCATTTCGTTTCCAAGAAAACGTAGGCACAATACTTTAGCTATCAACTTGACTAGAGTATCAATCCTTTCACCGGCCAACTATGTAGGTAGCTCAGGCAAAAGATATAGCATAACAGTAAGTGCATAAAAGGGCAAGTCATTTTGCTTAGGAATTTGGTTCTGCTATTATCGCAGAATACAATCATTTGCTTTCTTGAATTCCTGGTGGTGTAAAGGTGTTCAACAAAACACTGCAGCAAAGGCACAAGAAGAAATTCAATTCTCGGTGGTGTAAGGGCGTTAAATAACACTGGAGCAATGGCACGGGAATAAAATGAACAATCAGGAACCTAAATTTTCTCATCAAGGATCAAGCATATATAAATGAAACGGCTTATAAGTATTAAAGTATCTATTATCCAGTAAACTACATAATTGCTTCTACGCATATGATGCATACAAATGGCCCAAAGCAGGTCAAGATGTGCCCGCAAAGCGCTAACGAACCAACCCTCATCGACATTGTCCAGCCAATACATGTGACTATGAAGCAGGAGGGGTAAAATATTAACCGTCGATCATAGAATCTAACACAAGAAATCTAACTGAAAAATCAATAAAAACATGATGAGCTTAAAGAACTAGAAGGGGCAATAAAGTACACAGGCAGCTCAGAGAAAATTCTAACAAAGTCGAACAAACTTCACAACACTTCAGAATGATACAAGCCATAAAAATTCTGCCCCATACATACTTCAAGCATCAACCAACAATCAAAACATCCAGCCTAAAGGACCAAAACCCAAATGACTAAACATTCCACTTTATCAAAACGAAAAATGCATAAAACCACAGCTGCCCTGTTCTCGAGAAGCACATGAATACGCACAAGAAAACCGAAAGGACAAGGGGCACGGCCTTCAGATACATTCAAATCCACGAATTGACCACGCAGCTAACGCCTCAACCAACCACCGTCCTAGTGCGGTCTCGTTTCTCACCAAGGCACCATCCTAGTTAAGTATCATTTCTCCAATTCTCCCCAAGGCACACTAAGCGAAACCATGAAAACTCTATCATCCAGCTTGTGAGCTGAAAACATTCAGTTGCATCATTCATCGACAAATCAATCCGACAGGTCAAACGTTTAACTTAACGCCAAACCCCGCATCTACCAACCGAATCACCAAACGGGGAACCGAAACCAAGCATCTGCGATCAAACGTTAACCAAATCCAAATCCGATCGCCATTGCAAGCGTGAGCAACCGGATCGCATCCGAGCTGACTAGGCACCACCGGATTTGATTCAGGCAACACGAGACCATCGAAGGGACGTTTGACTCGGTTAGAGGACCCACCTGGCGAGGGACGCGGCGGCGGAGGGCGAGCTCCCGGCCGCCGCGTCGAAGCCGCCCTCGTCCCCGCCAGTGGACGCGGAGCTGAGCCGCGGGGTCGCGAGGTCCGGGTCCGCCTGCTGGCCGAGGCGGTGGAGTGGGGACCCCGGCGGCGGCGGCGGTGGGGGCGGCGGCTGCTCCTGCTGCTGGCCGGCGGCGAAGACGACCTTACTGAGCAATGTGGACCATTTCATGGTGCCGACCCCTCATCCGGCGCGCAGATCCCGGCCGGATCCCGCCGATTCGCCGGAATTCCGACGCGATTCTCCGGCGCCCCTTGTTCCTCCGAATGATTTTGTTTCCTTCACGTTGTGCCGCGCCTTCGCCTCCCGCTCGTCGCCTCCGACCTCCTATTTTTGCTGTCGTCTGTTGCTTGTGTTTTCTCTGCCTCGCTCGTTTGCCCTTTTTTTTTCTTCCTATTCCCCACGCGCCTCCCTCTCTCTTCCGCCTCGCCGCCTCTCTCTCTCCTCGTTCCTTCTCTGCGTGCTGCTGCTTTGGTTCGCGGCCTGTGAGTGTGTCCTCTCTACTCCCTCCTTCCCATAAAGGATGTCGTTCTAGCCAAAATGGGTTTTCCCACAATAGCTGTCGTCTGCCGCGTCGGGCCCGCGCCGCGTCAATCCCGCAGTGGCCGCGCAGCGTCCTGAGCCGTCCTCCTCCACGAAAAAATAAAAAGAAATCTCTCTCGTACTCTCCGACCGACAGTCCTCCTCTCTCTTGGGAAAAAAATCTTCTCCCCTCTCCTCCAGATCTCCAACCAAATCCCTCCAGCCCCGGCGATTCCTCGTCGATCTTAAGGGCGGCGGCAGGGCAGAGTCTCGCGGCATTCCCGGTGAGCGGGGCGGCGGACGGGCGAAGCCGCGGCGGTGTTCCTAGAGAGCGGGGCGGCCAGTAATCAACTTTTTCCCCCCTCTTCGCGCGAACTTTCTCCACTCGTCCTCGTCCTCCTCGCCGCACCCGCCAACGCGCTCAATGGACACCGGCGATGGGCTCGGTGCAGTCTGCCTCCGACAAGGCGGCGGTCCCGGACACCTCCGCCGCCGCCGCCCACTCCGGCTCCGCAGCGCCGCGGGACGCCACGCTGGGGCGGCACCTGGCGCGGCGCCTCGCGGAGGTGGGGGCCCGCGACGTCTTCGCCGTGCCGGGCGACTTCAACCTGACGCTGCTGGACGAGCTGGAGGCGGAGGCCGAGTCCACGGGGGTGCGCCTCGTCGGCTGTTGCAACGAGCTCAACGCCGCCTACGCCGCCGACGGGTACGCCCGGGCGCGCGGCGGCGGGGTCGGCGCCTGCGCCGTCACCTTCACCGTCGGCGGGCTCAGCGCCATCAACGCCGTCGCGGGGGCGTTCAGCGAGAACCTCCCCGTCGTCTGCATCGTGGGGGACCCAACAGCAACGACTACGGGAGCAACAGGATCCTGCACCACACCATCGGCCTGCCCGATTTCACGCAGGAGCTCAGGTGCTTCCAGACTGTCACATGCTATCAGGTACTGCTAATATTCTACTTTTCCTCTCTCTTTTCCCCAAAATTTGTATTTGTAATCCTGAAGGATTGAGTTCGTACGGGTTCACCGATGATACTTGTCTTTTTTTCCCCTCCTGAATATCTGCATATTTTGGCGGTCAAAGATTGCGTCATTACTGTCAAAATTTATTATTTTTGATTGGATATGTAGCACAATCATCGTTTCCTGATTTTGGTACTGGTGACTTTTGGTGTTTTTCCACCCCAAAATAAGTCACTTTAGGAGTTGGATTGCTACAGAATATTAGCGCTTGATCAGCTGGGGATATCAGGAGATGATGAGTTAGGAAGTAAGTTCAATTGTGTGATTACTGTCAAAATTCCGTTTGTTTTGTTTGGATATGTAGCAATCATCGCTTTCCTGGTAGTGGTACTGGTGACTTGAGGAGCTGGATAGCTACAGAATGTCAGTACTTGATTATCTGCCGATGTCAGGAGTTTAGTTAGGAAGTAAAAAAGTTCGATTGTGTTTATGTCAAGAAGCTAGTTTAATAATTAGTCAAATTCTCGGATTGGATATGACCTGGCGCGTTTCAGGCACACCGAAGCCACTACAGGTTTAACCGATTATAACCATAGCACTTTAACCTCTGGCAAGATGTTCTATCCCACGGGCTACAAGATTTTGCTTATATATGTGCTACCGTTTTAAATCACAGGCAGTGGTGAACAACTTGGAAGATGCACATGAACAGATTGACAATGCCATCTCTACGGCACTGAAGGAGAGCAAGCCTGTTTACATCAGCATCAGCTGCAACCTTGCTTCCATCCCGCATCCCACCTTTAGCCGCCATCCTGTCCCATTCTTCCTCTCCCCAAGGTATGCTTCAAACATGGTCACGTGGATAAATGATCTTATATATGCACAAGGAACATGAAGCGACATTCAGTTTAGTGTAGGTCACGTGGATAAATGTTTCATTTTGCAGACTTTCGAACCAGAAAAGCTTGGAGGCAGCAGTGGAAGCTGCTGCGTCTTTCATGAACAAAGCAGTCAAGCCAGTGCTCGTTGGTGGACCAAAGATACATGTGTTCTTGCATTATCCTGCTGAATCCATATAGTCCTGTGTGCATGTTCTCTGGGCCATTTTGCTCTGATAGCTGGCAGCACTTTAGAAATCAAATATGATCGCATTATATTTCTATCAACGTTGATAGACTTGGTCACTAGTGTTCCTCTCTCTCTATTACGACTGCGTCTTTTTGCTGGCTCCTAGGACACACAACAGCAGGGTTCAATTAAACAAAGGAATAAGAAACTAAAATATTGCATAATGATAGAAAATATGTATTGGATCATAGGATAGGTGTGGTACCTTCCTCACGAAAGGCCACACGCCTATCTTCCCATCAAAAATTTGATTACCTCTTGCATCTTTCATAGGTTTTGCAACTGCTGCCAGCACCATGACTTTGCCAATTGAATTTATATTTCGTACAGTTCTATGCGGGTCCTCCTCATCTGCTAGCAAATAAAACTTCTTTCTTTTCTTTGTGGCGCCGAACCACTTCTCATCTATGTGGATAATGTTATCCATTTCAATGAACTTAGGATCATGTGGCAAAGTACTCTGATCAAGCATAGAAATACACCATCTCAACCTTTCTTTCTTATTTGCTTCGTTCAGGCATGGTTTAAGCGAGTTAGAATGCCTTCTTATAAGGCCACTTTTGAACCATCTATGCAGCGAGCTTTTTGACACCCCTAGTTTTTTAGCTAGCTTCTCTATACTAGTCCTCTCGCTCAAGGGAATTCTAGCAATTCTTGATAGATCAATTTGCATCTTTTTTCTGCCACAGTGTTTGGGCTTCTTTGATGATACATCAACCGGTAAACCTTGCCTAATACACTGTTGGGCTCGGTCCCAAAGGCGTTGGACTGTACGCTGGCTTACATTGAACTGGTTAGCAACTATCCTTGTGCTGTCATTGTTCAATATCCCATTGTTACTTATCGCAAGCAATGCTTCATACATGTCTTGCTTTTCTCTGTTTGATTGCTCTTTGTGTGTTCTTCGTCCATTTGCATTTTCAGGAACCTCTTCTTCGTCATCCGAGTCTGACAGCTCCTCTTGGTCGAAAGCAACGTCCACAGCATCAGCATACACACCATAGTCAGCCAGGTACTCTTCCATGGCATTCATCTCAGTACGTACATCCTCCTCCATTGCATTCTCCTCATCTGAACAAAGTCATGTGTGTATAGTTGAATCAGTAAATAAATGAAATGAAATAGGTTGAATCAATAAATAAAACACGTGTCCACATGTTATCCTGTAAATAAAACAAACACATGTTCTGAGTTACCATTTTATTTCCTGTCAATCCACATTGATAAGCTATCATTGAAAGAACAAATGGCATCCATTTTGTTCAAACTAGGCCTAAGGAACAAATAAAACAAACACGTGTCCACATGATACTCTTGTTGATTTCCCATATTTCCAGCTAGTGCAGTAGCCTAAGGAAGGAAACAAAACAAAGTAATCTTAACAAATTTTGTTCTGATGTCGTGTTTCATGATAAAGCAAAGTCTCCTTATGATATGAACACAAAACTGGTTGCAAGGGCATTTCATGATATATTAGACAACTAGAGAAGGGAGAAAGAAAACTAGGAGCATTTCATTGAAAAACATACCTGGCTGCAGACCTTCATCATCATCTCCAAGTGTAATGTTTAGATCAAAAGGGTAGCACCCATTGTTTTTCCCCCCTTCATGCAGGTTGACTTCATCACACTCATGCAGCTCATGGACAGGAGGAACTCCATCTTGCTCATCCACAGGTGCTTCATTCAAATCTATGGCCAGAAGCTCATGCTGTAGTAGGCCATCTTGATCTCCCTCCAGTGGTGGCTCATTCAGATCTATGGCCATGTGTGATGTGTATGCCTGAGTGTTGTTGAAAGCAACAGACTGGTGTTTTATTGGCGTGAGCTTGCTTTCAAAGGCCGGTGGAATGTTCAATTGTTTTGGCGGTTGTGGTCATTTTTTGTGACACGTGTATGTTGCTGGTTGTTTAGTGTATTGGCCAAAAGTGGCGCCATGTTTGATTTTGTATTGCCCGCCAAAAGCTGCGGCTTCCATTGTTTACCGAATAGACAAATGCATTTGTCTTCTCAATGAGTACAGAAGCCACGCGGCAGGAGTACAATCAGTTATTAAGGGCATTTTGGTAATTTTCTCAAAGCCTTCCTCTGTCCAGTGGGTTGGCAGAGCGACATCCTTTATGGGATGGAGGGAGTATTTGGTTGTTGCCTGGTTGCTTGCTATGCTTCCCTGGGATTTTTTCATTTATTTTCCTCTTATTTAATTGTGTTTCTTGTAAGTAACATCGTAACAACAATACTATGACCTTGTCCGACGACTGACTTTTGTGCGTGCGTGTTCACTTTTATCTTTACGACTTTGTTAGAGGAAAGGCGTACGCACCTTGGCTTTGGCAAATTACCTATTATAGTGAGTGTATGTTTTGTATTTGGTGGAGGCAGAAGGGGATTTTTCAATGACAAAGAGTTTCTTTGTCCATATTACTTTTCTAAAAATCACATACGCCATTCATAGGATTTTAAGCTTAATAATATTTATAGTACAACAAGCAATGGTGTTCACAAAATAGTTTGACGAAAATAGACATTAGCGAGTAAAAAGATAATACCTTTTTTACGGCAGGTAACAAGGAACGATCCATCCGGTGACGGCGCAAGGAGTTGGGCACACGAGTCCCAGGTGCAGACGCAGCCGCCTTCAGTCTTAGATCTAGCAAGGTAGAGAACAGAAATCACCGATGGATATACCTTAGATTTGGATTTGTCGTGGATAATCATTCGCTTATTGATTTCGTCGCCGGTGGTCTTACCTTGGATCTGGATTGGCCGCCATTCTCGCGACTGAGATCTAGATCTAGAAGATAACTTCTAGAGGTGACCATGAAAGAGGACCGAATATGGACTTTGTGAGGTGATGAATCTCTCTGCCTCATCATCACCAAAACCGGAGACGACATCAGGAAGAAGGATTTAGCGACATCAAACTCTAGCTAAGGTGTGCGGAAAAGGGCATGGTTTAGAAGCTACGAAGAGAAAGAGGTGACGGGTATATATTAAGATGGAAGAGGCGTCAGACGGCGCCGCCAGACATAAATATCTGAAGGAGTACCAGTGCCGTGTTTTAGGAAAACAATAAAGAAATTATAAATAATATTGAGCATAAATAAGAAACGTTAAGTCGTGGCGAGAAAACATTGATTTGAAATCGAGACTAAAAAATAGACAGCAGCCATTGATGATTGCATAGGCAATTTACAAACTCAACAAAGCTCACTCAAAAATCGACAAGGGGGCCTACTTTGTCTACATTTTTTTTTCCAGAACCATGCCAATCTAGAAAGAGTGTGAATGCTACATGTGGCTAACTTCTGCAAAAAAAAATGTGGCTAAATTCATGTGAAATTTGAACATATGGGCATATCCGGTTAAAACTACCTAAACGTTATTAACTTGAACTTGCAATGCGAGCTTGTTAGACAATGCACCTATGAGTTGCGGCATAAGTTTAAAACTCGAGAAAGTTGGAGTTACCCATAAAAGATTCTAAGATATTACATGTGCCCGCTTAACAGTAGATTCAACAATGACAAGCTGCAAGTTTTCAAATGTGATTTTCACATGCTCGAACATTACGCCTGGGTAACAAATATATTGGATCCCTGGCGTTTTACAAATTCCGCAGTAATTTGTTCATCGCAGTACTACATTTCTCATATCTTTGCCTCAATTTTGGGGCGTATCCTAGTACTACCTCATTCTATCAAGGATCAACTGCAGCCCTACATTTCGTACATCTTTTACTTTTCTGATTTTTGGGCGTATCCTGATATCTCATTCAGTCAATGATCATCTCCTTGATCTTAGCATGAACCCGCGAGCGATTTGATTCTCCCGTTGCAAGAAAACAAAAAACCGGACGTCTGCCGGCCCGGCCGCGTACCACGTCGGACCGCTGGTCATTCCACGTGGAGCCTCACTCAGGGTCAGACGTGCGCGCCTCTCTTCCAAGCGGGCCCCACCGACCACCCGCTCCACGGCCCCACCACCGCCTCGGCCCCCACCAAATCTTATCCGCCGCGGCGCGCCCCTCGCGAATCTCAAAGCGCGCGGAGGAGCGCTCTCCCGTTGCTGGGCGCGTGAGTGCGGGCGACGCCGACGCCGTTGTACCCGGCGCACGGGATCGGGGACGCCGTGACGTCGCAGGCGTAGGTACGAAGCATACTACATTTGGGCCCACCCCGGTCCGTGTCATCAGTGTCATGTGAAGGAGCGCTCGCTAATGTTGAATTAAGCGGTGGTCGTCTTCGGCGACACGGAGAATATGTGTCTCGACTCTGCCCTTCGTCAGTGCTGCTTCGAGGTAGTACTGTGTATGCATAATGCCCTTGGCATCGCAAATTCATTCAGCCACACCTCACGAGCACATACAGTTTGATTCCGCAGCTTCCATGGTAATCTTGTTGCGAATAAATTTTGCACCGCCATGATGCCATACGCGTGCACCGGTGGTTAGCGAGGAATGTTTTACCGCCGTGCGCACATGGACGGCAATAATTTTGCAGTGACGGCGAAGCGAGTACTACCACGGTCTCGGAAAGGTCCCTCAGTTCGCATAGATTATAGGCTGTCTACTACCAACGTGATTTAGCAACCTGACCTGTTCGTAGCTAATTCCGAGCCGTAACGCTGACCCAAACCGTGTGAAACCACGACGCGCGCCAGGTCAGCGACGAACGACGCAGGCGCGCGGCAGGTGTAGTAGTACCTGAAGCCTGGAGGGCGATGGCACCGCCGACGACGCAAGATCGCGACGGCATTCTGAAGAGATTTGAATTGATTGAGATGATCAAAGAGGCTGCGGCCTGCGGGCATGGCCTGATATAAGCACACCTCCGATCCTTCCTCGTTAAAGAGAAAACTTTGACACGGTCATGGATCAAGTCCCCATGGACGTAAGCAAGAGCGTTTCTCTTCTGTACATTTCTGCTCCATTTTTATATTGGTTGATGGCTGATTAGATTAGGGAGGGAGGCGATCTAACGGGATAGTAGCCTTTTTCGTTCAATACGTGCATGCACGGACCTTGTCCGGCTCTTGCTCGCGCGCGCATGACATGTTCCACCACTCCGGGCTAGAAAATGAGGCCGCTGACCGCGGGAACAGGTCGTGGCTTGGCCTCAATTGAACACCTTCAGGCTAGTGCAGTGCTGCGACGAGCTCTGGAGACGAGACGGCGAGCTCTCGCGGCGGTCCAGATGAACCGGTCCTTCGTTCTGATATAACCTGAAGAAGATTTGGCGCTGGAGAGGTTGCTCTGCTCCACACGCACCTGAGGTCACCGCCATTCGCCGGATGCTTTTGCCACGTTTCCGAGAATCTGTCAAAAGCCGGGGCGTGCGTGCTCAAGCTAGCGCAGCCGTCGTGCGAAAGCGGACGACACTGCTGCATCCGGGAGACCGGTTCTCCGACTTGACTCGTCAGGAGATCAACTCAAAGTTTATGTAATCCACTAATCCAGGGTAGTTAACACAAGGCCGAATCAAATGCAGGGCGCGCTGCTTTCCGTGGCAACTCGCAAGAACAGGACAGTTTGGAAAAGGATAGATCCTCTTTTCTTTCTCCGTGAGCAGAGAACTTTAGAAGAACATGACCGTTTGGAAAAGAATAGGAAAGTTCGTTGCTTTACAAGCCAGAGAAGAAATGCTAATCTTGGCAGGAGGAGAACATGGGTTTCTTCGATCCGGAAAAACTTGACTAAACGAGAAACGTTGTGGGACCCGATCGATGGGATCTCCTCCAGTCGGCGCGTCTCCAGCAAAATAGAGTGGCGGCCGGCACGGACCGAATTCCGAGACTCTGGTAGCAGTGGCAAACCCGAAAGCACTGATCCGTGACACGCTGCTACCTTCGCCTCATAGTCCTTTTTATTTCCGAGGCTCTGGATTTAGCCGTCTTGCAATTTCGATCTCTATTTTCGGTTAGACACGTTAAAGGTCGTTTGAATCCATCGCCATTTGTGCTTTCAGGGCCCCACAGCACAAGTGGAGCATTCTCAGCGTCGATCATGGCCCACGAAAGAAGGCCGAGAAAGTCTGAGACGGAGCGGAAGTCGCGGAACATGAAGCGCGACAGCTAAATGCCAAGTCAAGGTCACTTTGACCAATCCAAGACGTGCACATTTTTGCAAGCGGTTTTGTGCACAGCAAGCTCGAACTCTCCAGGACACCTTTGTCGGTGGAAGCTATAGCTAGTTGCTCATCGGTGTCATAAAAATTAAAGCTTCGCATATTAATCCCTGACGCAACGCAACCTTAATCATGCCATCATTACCTTCGTTTTTTCTCCTTACAACGTATGACGAGCTTACAATAAACTGGCTGTTTAACTTTGGGTTTTCCCGGCCGGTTTACGTTTATTGTACAGCTGCCAGTACTGCAAAAGCTAGCTTAACAGAGAACAGCCGGCCGATCTATCCGAGTCTTTGTATAAAAAGGTGAAAGATCCGAGGGATCAAACAATCCTCGATCTCCAAGCAACGTTACACAAACGGGGGTTGTTGATTTCTAGCGCCAATTACGCATCTGATCATCAGTTGGTGGAAATATACTTCACACAGATTGGGTGTGCACTCTTCAGCCCATAAGCAGGCTGACACGTTGGCCATTCCAGAGATCTTTTGCTTTACTGGGGCGTTGAAGTGTTGTTGTTGGAAAATGATTAAAGGTCTGCTCCCCTATAACCAACCCCGTGAAGTGCATCGCTCACATCTAGATGTACGCCTTTCGTTATCAGTAATGATATTATATGATTATTAGATATACCACTGCCCACTAGCTTAGCAATATTATTGGGTTGTATTATTTTTCTTCTTTTTTTGGGAGGACAAAAGGAGATCATTTGATAATGAATGGCATGTATAACAGTCCAATCATGAAATGGAGGAGGCGAGTAGTGGAGGAAGTGTAAGGTGTGTCGCCTCACTAGATCACCTGCATGACCAAGGGATGAAATTAAACGAGCAATGGTGCTTATCTGGATCCAAAATCTAAGCTTGGTCAACGGTGCTTCATTATGTTGTGCGGTACTACCTCGTCACGTTTGACTCGACCATGATAATGACCCTGGATATATTTAATTAATTCGCTGAGATTAGCTCAAGACCGGACGGTTTGGATCTTCCTACAAGATCGAAAGAAAAAGGGGGATGGTTTGCATAGATTGCATCGATCAGCTGAAGGAAACAAGGAACCAATCTTATCCTGCTTACCGTCCATTGTTTCCAAAATTAGGATCCAGTAAAAAGCTTCAGGGGAGTGTAGACGGGAGTCCGAAAATTCAGAAATTGAGACCTTGAAATCGCATCAGCTCTTTTTTTATGATGATCCCGCAACTCCTGTGGAAGCTATTTCCCCCGTTCCTCGTGATCAGCTGAGTCGACAGGCTGATCCACCAAATCTCTATACCTTGATCGTTCGTCACTCAAAAATAGTCAAACGTCAAACAATTTAAAACCGGAGAAAGTATGAAACTCCTCGGCATTTCGGTGCACCTCGAGCACTCCAGACTGAGACCTGCTGGGCCATGGTATGGGCTGTATCTGTAACCAGGCTCATGTCGTTGGGCCTCTCTCTGGCCCAGACAGAGCCCTTTTGGATCCAACAACAGTTCTGTCCATTACCCCGAGCACGTACGGTAAAAATACAGACCGTGGTCGTCGGAGAACGCCACGCCCAACCTCCTGGACGCTGCTCCTCGCCATCGCGTTCTGCTTCACGCTCGCGTCTGTTTAGCACCCTTCTGCTCTGGTGTTGCTGGCAATGGACTGACAGCCGCCTTGCCGAAGGTGACCACGACCATGTCAGGGGAGCGTGAACTGCGGCGGCATCAACTGCCAGAGTCTCACGGTATGAACTTCAAGATCTTGAAGCTCCAGGAGGCAACAAAAGAATGTATTTTTCACTTCGGTCTCCTCAGCCTCAGATAACTCTGCAGAGTTCAGAATTTCAGATGCAACGTTACGTTAAAAAACAGGTCAACTACTGCCGTCTCTCGGACAAAACGTCGCCAATATCTTGGAACGCCGGGTGTGTTTCGTGTAAACTATTGGAGCAGAGGCTTGGACGGACGCCACAGACAACATTATGTTTCATTTCACACACTTTGGCGACGTTCGAGGGTGGGCGGCATTCGTGAACCCTGACAATCTATGTGCGCGCGTTCGCCGGCGCGCTCCGCCAGTCTGCCACCGCCGGCGCGCTTGGTGTCAGCGTATGTCTGAATCGTTCCTCGCATCCGCCGCTTCGCCGCCTTTTCATCCTCTCTCCCCACGATGCGCGGTGCAAACAAATGCCACCATCTTCCCTGGCGGTGTCCCTGCCCGTGGCGCGGGAACGCACCTCGTTGTCCGGCCCGGCCGGTACAGAACCGCCGCGTCGGGCGCGCAACGTTCATGAGACTCACCTTCTACCGCCCCGCGCAAGTCTCTGGTTGCTACCTGCTCCAATGCCAGCCGTGGACGGTGGACGGCACCCTCACCGAAGGTGATGACCGCATCCGATCGTGGCCTCGGCATCCCTCCCTGTATGGCACTGACAGGAGCTCGTGAACTGTGCAGAGAGTCTCACGGACAAGACGTCAAAGATCTTCCGAATCATGTCCTGACCTGATCTTCTTATACCGCATCCCTTTTGGCCGCTCCTATACGACCAGATTGTTGACCGAGGTAATAACTCATTTGCTTTTCGTTCGTTTTTCAATCTCCGATCTTTCATGAATTGACTTATTCCTTATGCATTGCACCACATCTCTTTCAATTTGCGAATTTGTTTCCTTCAGTAAAGAATTAATTTGAATGAACAATTATGTCTGATCTACTCCCTCCGTCCCTAAATAGTTGTCACTGGACATCATGTTTGACCCTTCGTCTTATTCAAAAAAATTATTTAAATATAAAAACAAATATGTCATGATTAAAATATATTCAATGATAAATAAACTGTAAAAAAATAAATAAGATTTGCGCAAAAAATTTGAATAAGACGAGCGGTCAAAAAAAAGTCAAACGACATCTATTTTGGGACAGAGGGAGTATTATACTTCTTGAAGTATTTTTTAATACATTCACAAGTTTTGACTTACTAATTTTTGAACAAACATAAAGATAATCTGCACGTGATGGAAAATGCTACTCATGTAGATGTGCCACTTCGCATAATGATCCCCACGATGAGTAAATTAGTCATTTTATTAATGCGAAGTGGCACAAACATAAGCCCTCTTTACCAAAAATGATCTGCACGTGATGGAAAATGCTACTTATGTAGATTAATTTTAGCAGAAAACTTTAGAATTAGTGAGTTCAAAGGATGTGAGAAAAATACTGCTTTGCCACAATGCATTGATCAGTGATATAGTACAAAATTGGGTCAATGTCATAAAACCAATCACATGTGTTGTTTTACGCTAACACTCGAGTACTTACGTCTAAACAAATGGCAGAGGCGGCAAGAGTTGAAGAAGATGCTCGCAAACAAATAGAAAAGTTGAAGCATATGAGTAAAAAGCCTTCATGCAGTTTTTTACAATTAATTTACTTGTTTTAATGTCCTTGATGCAGGGAAATCAAATAGGGATCCATAAGACTCAAAAGTCTTAATATACTCCCGCGTCACCGTATGGAAAAGGCTAATATAGATGCATGAAGCAAGTTGAAACGCATGAATCGTGCAAATATTAAACGTGAAATCTTTGTATTCCAGGTACGCGTACGCTTCAGTGTCCTAAGGCATTGGAAAGCCTACACCGCTGAGCGCTGTTGGAACATCGTTTATATCCCGCACATACATATGCCCGTGTCGGGCTCGCGCGCACGATCATGTTGGGTATCTTTAGTATCTTTTGGGTCTGGCCCATGTTCAAATTCGATGCGAACTCATTTACGGTCTACCGACCTATAAAAGATTCCATAAAGCCCAAACCCCTGCAACCGCCGCCGCTTCTTCCCATCTCGTCTCGGCGCAACTGAGGGAGGAACAGAAAGCGGCGAGCAATGGCAAAGCGGCGATCCGGTGAGCGTGACGACGAACTGACCCGAACCGCAAAGCGTCGACGGCAGCACCTTTATCTTGTCTTCGATGACTGGTCGCAGGGATACAGCCTTCGCAACGTAGATCTGTGCGACGCAAACCCGTTATCCGACTCTAGTTACGACCACGATGCCGCCGAGCCGCCGCACGCCGTCTCCGGCGAAAGCGCCGATCCGCGCTTGCCGCCGACCGTGTTCCGCATGCCGGCGGCGCGCGGGCTGCCCCAGTACTTCGCGTCCGCCTTCGGCACCAGGATCTTGGCGATGCAACCCGACGAGCCTGCCGTCGGCCTCTTCCCCGTCTACGACGTCCGCGCACGAGGCAGCATCTGGGGCCCACAGCCCCAGCCTGTTTCGGCCGACCCCATCTACTTCACCGTCGGCGACCGGCTCTTCGCTCTCGCCGCCGACTCCTTCAGCCAGCTCTACCCGCCGCCGCTGGAACAACCCGGCGGCGAGGACTGCCAGTGGTTGTGGCACCAGCTCCCGAATCCCCCGTTCGAGAGAAAGCACGTCGCATCCCACGCGCTGCACCCCGACGGACGGACCATCTTCGTGAGCACCGAGCGGCGCGGCGCCGCGGCCACCTTCACCTTCGACACGGAGGCGGCGATCTTCGAGTGGAAGCGGCACGGCGAGTGGGCGCTGCCGTTCGACGGCCGCGCGCACTTCGACACCGCGCTGGACGCCTTCGTCGGGCTCTCCAAAGACCCGGACACGCTCGGCCACCTCTGCTCCTGCGACGCGGCGACGCCCGGCTCTGATGGCGGCGACGGGCAGCGCGCTGTCCGTGCCCGGAAGCTCAGCAAGGAGAAGTTTTTCAGCGAGGATCCGGCCGAAACGCACGTCGGTGCCAGGCTCGTCCACATTGGCAGGAGCAAATTCTGCCTCGTGCAGTGTATCTCCATGGAAGATGTCTGCGTTGGCGAGGAACTGGAGGAGGAGGAAAATGTGCCCCGTCCACGCAGCCATCTGTTTCGTTTGATGACATTTTCTCTCAAGTATGACAAGAATGGAGATGTGACGACTGGCACGAGCCGCCGGGTTCAATACTGCAAAGTTCCTAAAGCATCAACAGAGTCTCTCCTCAAGAATCCGGTGGCGTTCTGGTTGTAATAATGGCATGATAACATGAACTCGTATGTTCTTACTCCAATGTGACTTTGTGTTTTCATGTGCAGTGATGAGCATGTATCGGGCAAGATCATGCAGATGCAAATGAGCAACCCTTTTTTTGGAAGGAAAAAAGGGAACGGGGTGGCTTTTTATCTCTTTGTATCAGTGGAACATACTTGTGTGAAACGGGCAAAAAGTGATTTATTCTTCTGAATGGTGATCTGTCATTATATCTCACCTGCAAAATATTCAGTTTTTGAGCATCGTATCTATTTGGTGATCTGTCATTATAACTCACCATTGGTTCTTTGCATCTGGTTAGGAATGATGCATCGATCTGAAAGTAAAAAAATAAAATAAAAATCCACTAATCGAGAAAAGTGGACAAAAACTGCCTAATAATAACCAAAAGCTACTTTTTACCGTATGCATTGTAGATGTAATATTCAATCTCGCGTTGAAAGTTTTGAAGTTTCTAGATTTTGTATTAGTATTTGCACCCTTTGCCTTTTTTAAACAGAAAATGCGTATGCATGGGCCGGACACAAAGAGATCCCAACCATGGGCCATACATTGGCCCAAGCTGCTGAAGATTCAGCGAGAGCGACGGGCTGAGGGCTCGCCTCCTCGCGCTCATCGCCGTGGTTGCCATGCGCCCATGCCCGTCGTTTTTTATTGTGGCCCTCGAATCTTACATTCTTCTCTCCAATTTTTAGCTACTTAACCCCTCTGCGTATCTCATATTTCCACGTATTCACCTTCCCTTCTCTCGTCTTCTTGTGGATTCCGCGAGCTTCCGGCCGCTGTGCCCCGCGCGAGGTAAAGGCTGCTCCTGTCTGGATCATTTCAGTTGAGTTATGTCATGATAGACAAGGGATCTGGTACTGGTAGGCGGAGTGAAGGGGTGTCTTTGCTTGTTTGGGTTAGAATCGTGAGATAGAATCTTCAGTTTTATCTGGTTGGGTTTCTGAAAAGGGGAAAAAATGCTGCTGCATGCAACTTATGCGCAGATTTTTCAGGTTTAAATCAGTAATCAAATATTGACATGAAATATGCTTAGTGGAATCAATGAATGTTCCTATTTGCTCTGTCTGTGTGTGTTTTGGTAGACTGTTTGAGGCATTTATTTTCTTGTATCAAAATACCTGTGAAGTCTGTTTTGAAAGCATAAGCGGGCATGATAATTGTTTTAGGAACTTTGTCTGTGAAATTTGCCGCAACATATTTTACCATGCCTTGTTCTTGCGGAGTGTTTTTTTTTTTGGCGAAACATTCTTGCGGAGTATATGGAGCTTTTCTGATTCTCTTATTTTTCATGTATAGACTGAAGCATCAGTTACTGTCTGTTCAGCAGCTATATATTCCGTTGACATATTTTTCTTCAAAAATTAATGATAAGATATGTGAAAAATTAGTATCCATTTGGATTTTTTATCTTGAACCTACCTCATATGGTACTATAGATTGAGTGACTAGCATATTGCTTTTGATATATCTGCATGTATAGTTCTTTGCCCTTCACACTGATTCAAGGACTGATTTAAGCATACTCCGTGGTAGGTTGAACTGCCTGGCACTTCTGAAGTCCTCCCCTGCTCGTGGAGAAATGTGCATACAACCTGCAGTCTGATGAGCACTCAGCCATGCCGATACTAAATGGAACTCTTTCTTTTGTGTGGCCTGGTTACCTGAAACCGTCCCAAAGGAGTGCCTCCATGTCACATAGTAAATCAGGATGCACTGCAGTCTACAATTCAATGGAAGGCCAACATGCACAGAAGCAACACATTGTTCACAGTAACAAAGTTAACTTTACAAGAGTGAGCCATCATCTGTGTAAAAGCTTGAATGAAAGAACTACAAGGCACTGGCTGGTATTCCTTGTCCTCAAGTTCTTAAATTTGACGATATTGATTACTATTTTCTCTTTTAAACCATTTCATTGTATGCAGCATCGAGTCCATGTTAATGCTTCTTCAGATGACGACTTCCGCTCATCACGTAACATAGCAATCAGTTTATTCAAGCGGTATAAGAATGTCATTGATCGAGGAGGTGGAGATAACCTAAAAGTATTGTTTTTTGTTGAATATCTTTACCATACTTGTTGAAGTGAGTTTTATACTTGCTAATTCTGGCTGTCGTTGTTACCAGGAGTTTGTCAGTGCTGGAGTGAATGCATATGCTCTAGGTTGTACAGATGAGGGGCTTAGAAAGGAACTTATGAATATCAAAGATTCAGGTGTTGAGATTGAAGGTTTAGGGTCCTATGGAGGAGGAACCAGCTTGAAGTTCAAAATCCATTCCTTTGAGGTCAGCATACGTTTTATAATCCGTAAACTTACGGCATTTAACCTTACTGCTACTATTTATTATCGTCTATTGTCTTACACTTAATCTGCATACTTTGTACTCCAGCTAAACACGTTTTATTTTTTTGAACGGAAAACAGCGGGAGAGGCTCCCTCTGCAATTTTATTCAAAGTAAAGAAACTGCACAGACCCTTAGGCCAAAACAAGAAAGAAATACTTACAGTGGTTGCTATTGAAAAAGAAAGAACTAAGACTTACTGACTGTGCCTGATTAAGCCTACTGAGCTATGTTAATTACAAGATTGTGTTGTGTGTTAGGTGACGTTTGGTTAGATGTTACAGCCGGTAACCCATTGAGCCATTCCTGTACTCTGTCTCTATAGGTTGCCGAATGCTGATACCCTGTGTAGCTGTAGGTTGACCTCATCTTTGAAATCTTTCAACAGTTTTTATTTGATTTGATCATTTGAATTGTTCACACTGTCTTTATTTTCAAGTTGGTAGATGAACTCCACTAGTTCTCATTGCCAAGATATGAAGCCTGACATAAGGTGTCATGTAGTCCACTAGAGAGCATGTTTATGATGTAAATGTCCTCCATTAGATCTTTTATAGTTTTGTCCTTTTCCTCAGTGACACTTTCATATCTTTACGTAGGTTCGTGAATGCATTCTTTGGCTCAGTATAGTATTCATCACAATATTGTGCACACCACAACCAACAGTTATCAGGTGGTCTCCTACCCCACCAGTGTCAGCTGACGTCTTGCATCAGTGGAAAGGATTTTGCGCTCTAATCGCAAACGCTTACTATGTCAAAGGAATGGCATGGTAAGAGTAGTCTCTTGCAGCACTATTTTTCCTTCGTTATCCAACATAATGCTTCAACTAATGCTGCAGGTTACCGGTTAAAACCTTGCAGCTGGAGCAGGTGGCTGTCACAGGAAATTCGGAGGAACCATCAGTAGTTGCTAGTCGGATGCAATTAGTTTTCAGCACATTAGAGGTTTGTATCAATATTGCCAGTATGCGCACTCTACGTGAAAGATGTAATCCTAATTGTTGCTGATTTATCAGTTTACTGTGCAGGTGGTTAGTCCACAGTGGCCAAGGGTGTGATTGAAGTGAAAAAAAAAAAAACGATCAAACAAAGGTCTGCAGTTTTATTCTGACAACACAAATTCGCATCGGAGTTCAAATGCCTACCAGTTTACCACGGCATAAGGAATGATGCTTTTACATGTCCATTTGAACTGTAATGTCAAAATACTCCGATGTAAACCAAACAAAATTGTTCATGTACCTGAATGTACAGTATTCATTAGTGCATATAGCGCTGTACTTCACCACGTTATTGTTAACTTCGTCTTGATTTGCTTGAAATTCTCACCCAGAAATGTAGCCACAACAATTCCATTTGCCTAGTTGAAAATGTGCTTAATTTCTTTCGGAAAAAGGGCACTTAAGGTACACATTAATTACATTCTTAAAGTGCAGCACCCGTGCTACTGTCTGATGACATCGTTCTTCTTCTGTAACGTCGAGCATTTGGAACATGGCATAGGTCACCATTTCATTTATCATAGAATTACATAGAATCAATTGTAGCAGGACAACAATCATCATAATAGAGCGTTTGTACTGAAATTGTGACATTCCTTCTGATAATAAATTATGCATCTATGTCAAGCAACAAAGGCAGCTCACATCTCACAAGAGTTGCTAAAAGTACAGGATGATAAATTAAAAACTGCTGTTTATATAAAATAAAAAAAGGAGGGGAGAAAAGAGGATGCAGAGCTACAATTCGTCAAATTGACAGAAAATATTTCCAGTTCCTGTCCTGCTTCCACCGGTGCCTAGGAGTAGAGGAGTATCCTACACTCTGTTGTATCCCACATTTTTGCTGAATAAGCGGCGGATGTAGATGACTTGCAATGCGCTAGCAGCCATGAAAGCTAGGTACTCAGCAACTGTGTAGAACATGACACGCTTTCTGGTGCTCTCATTTGCTGAATTCATTCAATTTAAGAAATTAGCTCCCAAATCATCATGAAAGGTAGTAGTAAAACAAGATAAATTCAAAGAATAAGACTGATTGGGATTATCCACTGCCGAGTCAATTAATGGTTCATTACCCAAATTCTCTCAAGATCTCAGAGTTGGCAGATTAGCCATATTTTTCCTTAACATGAAAGGAACTGAAATAGACTGACTACATGGAGCAAGGTTGGATGTTGTCCCTAAAGAAGATCATGAGAGGTCTTCCACCCAGATATGGTCACAAACATTAGTCATGCTCTAATTTTCTTGGTATTTGAGTTTTTTTCTTTCTTATTCCACGGAACAAGTTCTGTAACATGAACTATTCATACCCCAGTACTGGATGAACATGCAAATATGTCACAGATTGCTCAACGCTTGGGGGTCAAGTGTTTTGGAGCAAATATTATATTGAAAACACATACATAAGTTATAGCTAAGATGTCTGCTAGCAACTTGCAAAAGAAAGTTTATTTGGCTTACTGTGTCGGTGACGAGCCTCACGCGCTTTTAGGTATTTTTGCTCAGCTGTTACGGATTCTAGTGCTTCCTTCAGCTCCGCGATTTTTACATTGATAGGGTCCAAGTGCTCTGTATAAACAAAACATTGATAATATGTCAACATTGATAATATGTCATTTCCTGCACTTAAAATTCCGAAGTAAAGGAGTGGAAATAATATTTCTTTGAATCATAATAAACCTAAGGTCAATAATATTATTGGTTGTTGCTCAATATTTTTACCTGTAAACTAATTAATTTTCAGAGAATAAGCTGGAAGTAAAAAACTTAAGATACATAGCCAGTACACTAACCATCTTTTGCCAGATTATGCTCATTGGGGATGTGGCCAACATGAATGTAGAACGAAACAGTTTCAGGAGCTCCATACGGATTATGGAAGCAAAACTTGTACATTCCACCTCTAGGAGCTTTAAACTCAAATTTGTCACCAGATTTTCCCTTCAATGTATGTACGGTGTTGCCACCTGGAGAAGTTACCTGCATTTGTAATAGCAATAGATCAATATAGCATAACCAAAACAGTAGTTCATGGGCCAACAGCATGGCACAAATAAATACTACTTCAGTAATATTCAGCTAACCATACATTACAGCAGAGCGGAGCACATTTGAACATTGTAGGTTATAAGGTGATGCCAAACTAAACAATGGCACATGCTGATCAAAAAAAGTTGACTGAAATTAATATTATGTAACTAGTAGTAGCATTTGTATTAGTGTATTATAGACTGGGCGAGTCGGTGAGCCAAATCTTTCATGTGGGTGAACCATAAGAACATCATTCAATACACAACAGGGCAACTATAGCACATGTCATAGAACAATAAAAACACATTTTTCAATAACATTGAGGTAAATGATCCAGTGGAATTGCTATAGAGTCAACTGAGACATGAAAACATCACTTGAATTCAAACAATTTGTTTTCATATGCGAAGTAGACATTAAGATTGAAGACCAGCAACTTGGTATATACTTTCATTTACTTCGCTATCTAATGTGCTAAACAAAATTACCAAGTCACCAGTTCATCTAGCTTTCAGCCTTACATAAGCCTCAAATATTTTACCAAAAAAGGGGACCTTCGATGGAAAAATATACACACAAAACTTTCCCAGTTCAATAAAAAATAATTGAACCTTGCATATGCTGAAAATTTAACATAACAGGACACATCTAAAACTTAAACGCACGAGCCAAATCCAGATGAATTAAAAGATCCAAGAGAAAACCATCATAATTTTTACTAATAGTCATAGATAAACACAAACACGCCTATATCAAGGGACAGAATAAGTATACCAAAGAAACATACTAGCAGTTTAAAAAAGGCACAACTGTTGCTTCTAAATGAAGAAACTCAATTGATCCTTTAGATGCGAACCAAGCAAAGGAATACCTAGTGTTATTGGGACGGTACAACTACGTGAACAATATACAAAAACAAGTGCGAAGGGAGCAACAAAATGTATGCTCGACCGAACAACACCACAAAGAAGCAGACCCCAAAGTGTCAATGACCACAGATAATGGAACCGCGGATGGACCCGTCACTTAATAATTTCTAAAGGGTCTGAACTCCACACCAAAATAATTGATGAATCGACTCAAGTCCCTCCTAATTAATCGAATTAAACTAAATCGAGGACACTATGGATCGCCAAACCGGTTAAATTTCTGCCTAGGACAAACAAAGCGCGGATCGCGTGAAGGGATCTCGCGTCACGAGCCTGCTCGATCCCTAATTTTCAACACGCCAGATCGCTACCAAAACAACTCATAAACCCGTCGAAATCACGATGCGCCAGTCCAAATCACCGCGCCGAGGAAGAAGACGAGAGTGGCTGAGGGGATCGGGGCAGTACCGTGAGGTCGATGCCGGGGTGGTCGGAGCTCCAGAAGATGTCGTGGTCGACGACGACGAAGTTCCCGGACACGGTGTCGCCCTCGTAGGGCACGAACTCGTGGATGCACTCGGTGTCGGTCACCGTCACCGACAGCGCCTCGGCCGGCCGCGCCGCCGCCAGGACCGCCGCCAGGGCTACTACTACCAGCAGCGCCGCCGCCGGCCGCCGCGTCGCCATGGCCGCACTCGCGACGGTACCAGCGCTTCCCCGCGTGCGATCAGGGCCCGGCCCTCTCTACCGGGGAGGAGGAGGAGGAGGAGGCGGTGAGCTCAGCTCGGCGCGGCGGGTCCCGGGACCGGGAGAGAGGAGCGGAAGAAGAAGCCGAGACGGGACGGAGTCACAGGGGCGAGATGGCAACGGAGGCGATGCGTGGTTTTGCAATAAAGGACGCTACGAATCGCGTAATAGCGTGGGAGGGACGAGCTCGCCCTGCGTGGCCATGTGGCTGCGATTGGTTGCTTTGTACTGACGTGGCGCCATATACGTGAATGTGAGTCGTAGACGGATTATGGTTTTGTTGGACTGGGCTTAATTCGGAAACGGTTCCGACGGTACTTGGTGGGCCGCGGTCACCGACGTCGTCGTCGAGCGCGGGAACGCAGCGAGTCCGTCCATACCCAGAAGAGTCCATCGTTTGCTAAAAAAGAAAGAAAGAAAAGAGTCCATCGTAAGAGATAACATTTGTGTGGATTTTTTTAATCACACTTGAGTGGATTCAGGAAACAAATGCCCATGGTTGGTGGGCAGAAGCAAATGGAGACGCTACCAAATGAAGACCTCATCAGAGCAGCGGTTACATTGTGAGCATATCTGGTATGTACGAAGGAAAACAATTCACGAGAACATCTTTCAGAGCAGCTCACTGTCAACACATCTATTCATCAAAAGGTACATTGCAAACCTTAAACTAAACAAACCTGAACAACAAGCATTGAGAGTTGTTCAGCAACAAAAGCCGAGATGGATTCCCTCCTCCAGAGGGTGTGATGAAGATCAAGGATTAACACAGACGCGACAGTCTTGAAAAATTCAAGGAAAGCAACAACAACGACTATTGCTAGGGACAATACTGGTTTCTTCTAGGGAGCATCGTTGTTATTTATTCATAGGGTCACCGATCCAGAGACGGTTGCGGCTGCGGCAAACAGAGAAGCCCTAGCACTGACCAGCGATCTTGCGTTCAGAAAGTTTCGACTGGCATATGACAACTCTAACGTCGCGAGGAACCTGAAAGGAGACGACAAAGGGGCTGCATGGTCACATCAATGAAGACGAGGGTCAGGAGTTTTGATTCCTCAAAATTAGTTCAAGAAAGTAGAGCTTCAGATTTTGATGCTCATACCTTAGAGATGGAAGTTCTGTTTATTTTGATGTCGGTAGGCAAATTTGGTTGTTATCACCGTCGAAAGGCATATGTAAAGCTGTATCTTTGATGACTAATAAAAGGTGATGATTCTCCCTCTCTTACAAAAAGAAGAAGAGTCCATATCGTGCTCACAGAGCTCCATGTTGTGCTGCCAATGCCATGCAATGAGGAAGACAACGTTGGTTTGGACAGCGCTTCTTGAGCCACCCGCGGCTTTCAACGTTGGCTCAAGAGCATCTCTGCATTTCAGAACATGAGATTCTGCGAGCTCGACATGCCAAATCTACTGAACGCCTGACCCTGAGGCCAGCTGCAGCGATGATGCATCGGCTCCGCCGGCAGTCGACCTTTCTGCAGATCTCGAAGCAATGCACGCGGCAGGACCAGGTGTTCGAGTTCTGTCGCTATACACGCGTCGTACGATCGAGCTCGCGTCCATGTCCATGTCTCTGAGCTTGTGCGAGTATCTTTTGTTATTGACACGTGTACGTCGACGGGTCAAAGCCGGGCTTTGGCCACGCGTCACGGCTTCGCAACGTGGTACATTAGTACACTGCTTTCGGCGGCGTCTTTGTTAGGAAGTGGCGGGCAGGGCATGCAGCCGCCGTTCATGCTGAGCAAGTGGATGGCCGGTACGCGAGCCTGATGAACTGTACGTTTGCATTGGACTTCCATGCATGAACGGGCGGTATTCGGATGAACGACCACCTCGACCCTCCTTTCCGGATGATGAATTTATACCTACCTGTCCAACATCTTTGCCGAATGCGGTGTTGAGTAGCGGACTGTCTATCTTCTCAAAGCTGTGTGCTTTCTCTGAAGAAATACTTCTTCTGTTTTTTAATATATGACGTCGTTTACTTTTTTTCGTTAATTAATCATTTGTCTTATCTATAAATATTTGTGTAAATAGCTAAGTGAATAAGTTAACCTTAAAGTGCTTTTGATGATGAATCCAATGATATTCGTTTCACATTCGAAAAATAATTATTTAAATCTATATTGTTGGTCAAATTCCAACGAAACAATCAACAACGTCATATAATAAAAAACAAAGGAGTACTTTTTCTCACAGCAACCCAAAGTTTTCTTTCCCCTTCCGTTTGAGGAGTGGCTGCAGGCAATATATGACGAGAGCACCAATATGTTCTGTGGGAAGAAACATTTTCGTGGACATCAAAGGCTTTGAGGTGTGCCATAAGATGATGAAATACATAAGGTTTAATTTTCATGGATCGTGCTACGCGGTTGATGACAATTCAATTGCACCAGATGTGATGATTGTGACAGCGTGCATCTTTTCCGGCCCTGTTGCATTCGGTTCAAGTTTTTCGGTTGATGACGGTGACAGGAATCCAATTCTAGAACTGGGTTTTCTTTCACTGTCAGGATAATCGTCGGATGACATCACGATCATTTCTTCTAAAGACTGATATCAAGATTCAAGAGCATATGTAAGGCTGGGCTTACCAGACCAGTGGTTTCCCTCCATTTTCACCGTGGGTTGACTGAACTTGTCATTTTTTTTCTTTTATGAGCAAATTAGAATAAGAAGCCATTCATCAAGGCCGATATACGGCCTGTTCGGCAGGCTATTTTACTGTAGCGGCTGCGGAAGAAATAACTGTGAACACTGTAGCGGCTGCTGAAGAAATAACTGTAAACACTGTAGCGGCTGATAAGTAGTAGGCTGGGCGAACAAGCTGATAATTCCCGAGAGTCTGGCTGTCGATGAAATGGTGTCGTTAGCTAGAATGTTTGTTCATGTGAACCTTTCTTTATAGATGTGCTATTGTGTGCAATTGTAATTTTTATTTTTTGGGAATGACATGGTACTCATGAGCATAATTCTTTTTTTAAATCAGTTTTCGAAGCGCAGGCCATATTGCCATGCTTGGGGAAAGAATCAAGCTGAAATAGAATGTTCAACGCTTTTCAGCTTCATTTAAACCCTTTTTTTTATTTGAAACCGGATGAGACATCATCCTTTCTGCCCAGAAATTTGTCAGCATTTGGTGGTGTAGCATACTCGAGATAGACATGCAGACAACGTTCAGACAGAAAAACATTCTTCATGAAAAGACATGCACTCGACTGAAAGGGAAAGGCTAGTTACACTACTGCATGGCATCACTGCCCCCATTTGGAAAGTGCAGTTGCTTCATCCGAATCTAGTCAGAATCTACTTGCCGCTAATAGTAGCCGCTTTCTAGAAGCTTCGTAACCGCTCGGAGCTTCCTGAACGTTCCTTCCTCCGCAACTTGCAAGCCCTTTTGCAACTTGCGAGGCCACGACAAAAGGTTAGGACAGAATAACGCCTACTTGCAATATGCTACTACCGCATGCGTCCTTCTCCCGCCATGGAGTCTGGAAGGTTCTAGAACGTTCACTTGGGGCTGCCCGGGTTCGGGTTCAGGTGGTAGATGCTCTGCACCAGCACGTCCACGTCGTCGTCCACGTCAGCGCCGCTCCCCTCCCCGCCGTCGCCGCCGCCTCCTTCCCGGTGCTTCTCCTCCAGGCCGAGGTTGAGCAGATCCACCCAGAAGCTCTCCGTGTCCTCGCCGCTCTCCTGCCACCGCCTCTCGTCCTCGTTGGCCGCCGCCTCCGGCACGCCGACGGGGAGTTGTCCCGCAACGTAGGCCGCCAATGACGCGGCGCTGGTCTCGCCACCGTCGCGGGGGAAGTACTCGATGGGGCGGCGGCGCTTCTTGGAGAGCTCGTCCTCGAGCTCCTTCCGGCGGCCGGCGAGGCCACCCTGCCTGTCGGCGAGCATCTTGAGGAAGCCCGGGTTCTTCATGGCGCGCGCCAGGAACACGGTCATGTGCTGCTGCTTCTGCTCCGCCGCCGTGATGCGCTCCTCCATGGCCTGCATCTGCGCGCGCGTCGCCTGCTGCTCCTGCCGCAGCTTCACCACCTCCGCGAGGAGGATGCCCTTGTCGCGCTGCAGCCGGTGCACCTCGCCCTCGCGCCCGAACTGCCCCACCTCCAGGCACGCCGCGGGGGGCTGCGCCTGCTGCCCCGGCTGCGCCGACGACGGGCTCGTCGGCGGCCGCCGCCGCTTGATCGTCCTGAGGAGGTCCCTTTTTCCCCGCAGGAACCCCTCGTTCGCGAACTCCCACCGGTCCGGATCAACCTTCCTGAACCCCTGCAGCAGTGAACGAACCAACCAAACAATTCAGCGCGATCGTTCGTTCGCCATTGTTGGCAAGAATCTCGAAGCAGGCAGGAAAGAACATTGAGATCAGTGTTACTTACATAGGTGTTGAGCTGACGGACGAAGCTGGAGAAGTTGCTGTGCTTGAAGTAGCGCGGGAGGATGATGGTGGCGAAGGCGTTGGCGTCCCAGACGACGAAGCTGTTGCCGGCGAACCCCCAGGAGACGACGGTGTCGGTGTTGGGGTCGTCCACGACGTCGTAGGTCTTGGTCAGGAACGGCGGGGGGCCGACCTCGCCGAGCCCCTCCATCGGCCGCGGCAGCTCCGGCCCGCCGGCGGCCCACGGCGAGGACGACGACGACGACGGCGCGGCCGCCTCCGGCGACGCGCCGGAGATGTCGAAGTCGAAGTCGTAGTCGAACTCCTCCTCCTTCACAATGCCGTGGAAGGGATCCATGCTGGCCGCACCCACAACAGACGCGATCGAGCAGCGGCACTACTTAACGGAGAAGAAGAAGGGGGGAATGAAATCCGAGCGAATCAAGAAAAGAGGTGATGTTTGCTTAAAAAATTGCCCCAATTGAAGTAGCTAGCAGCTTAATCTGAAATGGCTTTACTGAATGTAAGGACCAGACGAATTGAAAGACTATCGAAGCAAAGGTTGGTTGAAAATGGAGTCGCCGAAAGGAGGAGATAAAATGGTCAGTAAACAGGCGGATAAAGTGAGTAGAACAACACTGCATGAACAGGGGAATGAAGGAACAAATGCGGAAAGAAAGTACAGTCCCCTTTCGAGTCGGGTTGAGTCAGTCCCTTTCCCTCCGTGTGGGTGGTCTCGTACTTGTACTCGGCGATGGGCGTGAGGTCGCCGGGACCAGCCCCCGCGCCGGCCGCCACGCCAACTTATACGCGCCGGCGCGGGCTCCCCACGTACCCCCGCGTCGGCGCCGAACGTTCCAGACGGTTCTGGAAGGGGCGTTCCAGTGGGCGTAGTTTAATCGGGGCGAGCGGGGTGACGTGGCGCCGAACGTTCGCGAAGGTGCGGGCCGAGAGTTCTGGAAGCGTCCGCCCCATCCCCCGGGCGCGTCGATTCGTCGCGCTCGCAATTTCTTATTGCCCCGACCCGAGTGCTCTCTCTCTCTCTCTCGCTTTTCGCCGAACCGCCGGGGCGGGGCCCGACGGTGACCACGGCAAGCGAGACGAGACCGGGGACGCGAGCCGCGAGCGCTGGTTGGCTGCGCCGTACGACGCGCTGTTCGTTCTGCCGCGGGTGGTCCCGCCGGAGCCGGACGGGATCGGAATCTCTTGTGGCGTGCGAGATTTTTTCTGAATGACGGCGGGCTGGTGTCACCTACGATCCGGCACGAGCGGGCCACAGTCGTGCCGGGCCGATCGAGGGCGTCGTGGACGCTCGTCGTCACCTTGTCGGCGCCAATTAAGCAGCGGTTCCAGCCTCGTGGTCGCCATTCTTTCTCTCTCGTCGTGGCCTGTATGAGCGGCGGAAACCGGGAGCAGCCCCGCGAGCCCATGGAAGATCCCGCGCGCATGGCTTCACGTGGCTTGCGCACCGCGAGCTGAGGCAAAGTGGGCGTTCGTTTCTTCAGGCCTAAAGGTCACATCAAAACTAATCTTGTTATTTAAGCGTTTTAAATAAGCTTAATTAAAAAACTAACTGCAGAATCTTGTATTAATTTACGAGACGAATCTAACGAGAGTAATTAAGCTGTGATTAGACGATAGTTACTGTAGCATCACTGTAGCGAAACATAAATTAGCACGATGGTAGAGCTTCTATGCAAAAAAAAAAAAGCTTTTGCACTAAATTTTAAGGCAAAACAACTTTTCTAATTTTTTTGAATTATTTGTCAAAACAACTAATCTAGTCAGACCGTTTGGCAAAGCAGCTTATTTTGATTTTGCTGAAATAGATTATGCATGCCAAATGACTATGATACTTCGAAAGTTAGAGCTCCAGTTTGTCCACGCCTTGTAAATGAAAATAATTGCAATAAATAAATAAATATTAAGTAGATGACTATTAATAAGATCACATTCAACATTTTTTCTTTTCCAAATTTTGTAAAATATAGTTAATTATAGTCTAATTTTGAAAATCTCGTCTCAACAATCCCAACAGTACGTAAGTGGTACGCAATTTGAACGTTTGGTTTGTAAGCTACGGATTTTTTAAACAAGCATAAATGTGTTGTTGTTTGGTAGACCCGTCATAATCCATCAAAAGCTACAAATTGTAGCTTCTGCTTACATGTTCATATGCAAAACGGATTATAGCTGCTTTCTGGCATAATCCGTCTCGATGCTTTTGCTATTTGTCAAATTTTCTCGATAAGCAGAAGCAAAAGATGTGACAGAATCCGTGCCAAACGTCCCTTGGTTGAGGATGGAGCGGCTCCGGTCCTTGTGGACGTTATTTCACACAGACACGTTTCATAATTATACTGTCAAACTGATAACTAAGATGGCGTCGGACGTCGTGAAGAAGGATTGGTTGCAAGTAGGTGATGGTCCGAGTAGTATTGCCTGCAAATATTCGAAGTAGGCTCGAAATAAACAACAGATGGCAGTATGGCACAACTGACATTCACTGTCGCGAGCAAACTGCTTTTTTGCCACATCAGTTAAAATTTCCAGCTTCAGCCAAGGAAGAGAAGGGAAGGGAGAGGTAGGTACAAGAGATATTCAGAGCTTGTTTGGTTTACTACAACATCTTGCCACACATTCTTAACAAACTTTGCCAAAAGTGTGGTGAAATTGCTCACCACACTTTTGGCAAAGTTAGGCAAGGTTACGAATCTATGACATGTGAGGTATGAGTTTGGCAAGCCGCAATTGTGGCAAAAAACCAACACCCACTAAAGAAACTGCGGCACGACTAACTTTCGGCATGGCAAAGTTTGGCAACCAACCAAACACAACCTCAGCTACGCAAGTGCGGAACTCTTGTGAGTTTTCTTTGCAGGATATTCTACTCGCAAAGAAAAAATAAAGATTGATTCTATAAAGTAAATCTATACATTTTTTTTTCAACATTTGATCTGCATTATTTAGGAGAGAAATTTCAGATTATAGGAGAGTTGTACTTTTTTTTTCAACCAATGTATGTATATTTCGTCTGAGCCTGCCTTGCAAAAGTATGTTGCAGACTTTGTTCCAACCAGCCAATGCTTAAATAATCGTAAAAAAAAAAAAGAGAAGAAGAAAGCCAATGCTTAAACATTTTGAACTGTTTAACTATTGTTGCGCTAACTGTAAAGCATGACAAAATTAAAATTTTCAATTGAAAAAGAGAAGATACAAAAGGGGTTATCTAATACGACATGCCAACTGTAAATGTCATATGGTTGCAAAGAATTATCTAATATACTAGGTGAATTCCCCGTGCGTTGCTGCGGAAATTTGAGAGGTATTTTGTGTTGAGCACAGGAAGAATGAATAATTTATAAAACACAATATAGGCATTTTGTCCTGTCACAGTTTTAACATAATATGTAATTAAGTAGCAGCATGGGTATAACAGAGCAAATATAATATAGTAGAGTGAATAAAAAAAGTGTACAACAAAACATATAATAATTTGGACAATGCCACTTGTTACATGCCCTCTTTCAAATTCATCAATAACAAAAGGATGAGGGGAAGTTTCCTCAGATCATCATAAAAAAAAAGAACAAAAAGATGGGCATGGGAACCAAACGGCTTCTCATTTTGATGATCAGCATACCAACTAAAAATAAAAAAAATATGCTAGCAAATTTGCGAATCATAAAGATCCAATCATACAACATTCGTAAGATAATATACATTTATGGAAGATGAATGCATTGGTTGAGGTCATGCATCTTGCATCTTCCTGCTCTTGCGATCTGCACCATATGACAGTCAAATAAGAAAAACAAAATAGGAGCAGGAAACTAAGGTGAAGGATGAGGGGAAAGAAAATGAAACATGACAGGGAGAGGTTGTTTGAATAGAATGGCTTCTCTGTAGCATGGCTGCTTTGGGAGAAAGGTATGGCTACGTGTGATGGCAGTGGTGATGACGCCACACAAAATGTTATTTATAACCGAGAAGGAGCCAGGAGTAGGAAGAAAAAATTGCACTTAATGGCATGAAAGAAAATAAATACTGGTTAATAACACTTATGAGCTATCCTTCATCCGTGAATAATTTAGTTTTAGAGATGGTGAGCACCATCAAATTAAGGTGCAGAATAGTGAGGGATGAGAATTAAGGCGATGACCAAAGATTAAGACAACGGTTGCAAAATGGATGTAACCTGCATGGTTGGTGCTAATGGAGAGTAATGCTAGCCATGATGGTGGTAATGAAGGCTGGAGCATGAGGTGAGGATGAGGTGAGCTTGAACGAACGGCTAGATTGGATTCAAAGGCTATGATCTGACGGTGGAAACAAAAGTAGTGATGTGGCGCAATGAGGATTGAGCTTTAGAAGAGTTAGTGGGTATGACTTATATAGATATTATAGATGCTAACAAGTTAACCAAAACTGTATACAGGAAACAACAGGTTTGACGTTATTTTCACCCCTTCAGCTTCTATTCATGTCACTTTTATAAAATGGGCCATGAACTAACACACATTATCTCCATCAGAAGCACACCTAAATTGCAAAAACAGCAGCAGGTTTGACATATCGCCACCTTGTCCCAACAAACCTACATACATAGACATCCTGGTACTCCTCAATTCACTTGAATAATTTGAAAGCTCATAGCATATTGCAAATCAGGAAATCGAATCAATTGAGAAAAAAATAACCACATAATGCAAAATCAACCCAAATCGACAGACACACTCCTACAGGAGTTGAACTGGAAGTCTGGAACCCATGAGTGGACTGTTTTACTTAAACAAGGCAATCATGTGAATTATTCATAGCTGAGATGGATAAAACAAATACTAGTATTGCCTACCTCTATGCAATCTTCACTGATATAAAAAATAAGTAATGCATGGCGAATAGGCAATGTAAAATAAGTGTGCTGACACAGGAGAAAAAAAATAGGTAAAACAAGATGGACAAGCTGACCATAGTACTATACTTAACTGGTTTTCAGATATAGTGAGTGCAGCATACCGCAAAGCTACATCATTTTGAATGGAAGCCTGGAGTATAATTGAAAACTTCAAAACATGTGAACATTAGCTACAGGTCCAAAACGCACCAGCACCATTCCATTCTCGGTAGAGTTCTCCCAGTCTAAATAAAGTCACGCGTTGCGTGTCAAGCAGTAAGAATCATGCCATCAAAAGACCATAGTATCATGTGGGCAATTTACAGTAAGTAAATTGCTAAATTGCCACGACACATATATAGCGATCAGATCCATTGCTATCTAGCCACATATATAGCAATCAGATTTACAATCAGATATAGCGATCAGATCCATTGCAATCAGAAAGAATATGGAGGTCGGTATCAATCAAACCACAAGCAGATCAAACTATTATCCTTTTGAAAATGCTACAAGATGTAGCTAGGAAAAAAATGTTATAGAACAATAGGAAATCAAAAGCAGGATAATATAGTGGAACAAAATGTGGCCACTTTTGATTCCACTGACCACCAATAGATATTGATGCTGAAATGTAGTTTAACTTTCATCTGCAGTGTCATATCACTGACCTTGCTCACCCTACTACTAAATCATTCATTATTTACAATGTTGACAAATGGACCCAAAATGCAGAAGAGGTAATTGGCGAGATCACCATGGCGCAGTAGTGAGCTGCTTTAGTGCCACATTATTCTTTTTCACACTTGACTCCATCTCTTTCATATAAGCATCCACTTTCTGGAACGAATCCTTTATACCTGATAGCTGAAGCTCAAGAGCTTTCGCTTTCTCCGTGACACGGGAACTCTCAAGCCTCAACTCTTTGTACAGCCAGCACTCTGAAAGATCTCTAGACTGAGTTTGGAGGAGGCCAAGGAGAATATTGATGTGTTTTAGTAAGAAAGCAACATCCATTTCGAGGAGCTAAAAAGATTATAGGGTCTTCTTCCAAATTATCAAGACCTTAAGAGAAGAAGCTTCCGTCTTGCACGCCCTGATACCCTCGGCGGTGTTGATCGTCTTTTATGATGCAATGATCATGAAGACGGTCAACATTTCCGAGGGTATCAGGGCGTGCAAGACAGAAGCTTCTTCTCGTAAGGACTTCGACAATTTGAAAAAAGACCCTAGAATCTTTTGAGCTCCTAGGAATGGATGTTATGCTCTTACTAAAACGCGTCAATGCTCTCCTTATCCTCCTCCAAACTCAGTCAAGAGATGTTACAGAGTGTCAATAGTATAAGGAGTTGAGGCTGGAGAGTGCTGGTGCCGCAGAGAATGCGAAAGCTCTTGAGCTTCAGCTGTCAGGTGTGAAGGACGTGCTGCAGAAAATGGATGTAGATATGAAGGAGATGGAGTCAAGTGTGAAGAAGAGTAATGTGGCGCTACAGCAGCTAGCTAGTGCACCATGGTGATCTTGTCAGTTACCTCTGGGTGTATTTTGGGTCCGTCTGTTTGCAATGTAAACAAATACCGATGGAGTAGTAGGGTGAGCAAGGTCAGAGCTCTGCAGATGAAAGTTCCACTGCATTTCAGGATCAATATCTATAGGAAAGTTCCACTGCATTTCAGGATCAATATCTATAGGTGGTGAGTGACAAGCCTGCTAAGGCTTGGGTCTATGTGTGGTGAGTGACTAATATCCATGATAATATGTTATAGAATAGCAGGAAATCAAAAGAAATTCATATTTGGGTCTCAAAGGATTAGTATTGTAACAGGTACAGGTCATTAAAATGCACTTTTCGTACGAGATTGTAACAGGTACAGCTATGGAAAAGGTTTTTACACTACTGCAACATCAATTCAACCGCTATCACACTAATTTCAGATTCAGGAAATTCAGATTAAGTAGATAAATAAACAGTTCAAGTGGGTGTGCTATCGCACTTGTCAAACAAGATTTTGTCTACACACTACTGATTCAGAGCAGACCGAGATGTAGTGAAGAAAATACTGATGAAGATCTATGCTCATTGCTAAAGAAAATGAACTGAAAAATATATGATCATGGCCTGCCTGTTTATTTATTACTCAGTTCTGGACAAGTGTGCATAACATGTTAATTTTCAATTTTCTATACATACACCATGAAGATTCGGGTACCGCGACCATTCTGCTAAAATTACCACATCCATGCTGCAGTGCTATTTTGAATTGGTGAAAATGTTATGCACAAGCACAACAATTAGTGAAGGAAGTTCTTATTCCAAATTCATGACGAAAGTTTTTGCACGTCTACCAAAATAATATTGAATGCTAAACAAAACAAATGGAAGTACCTTATAAGAAAGCATATGAAAATTGGATTTTAGCACTATACTTTATACTCACCAGAACTTGAATAAGAAAGCTCTCGTGGTTACTTGCTACTAATGCAGCAAGCTACAGGATGCAAATGGGAACAAATCAAGAATAACTAAAGTTGAACATAGAAGCCTCTGAAAACGAATGGAAAAGTACATGGATAACTCGAGTAGGTATCTACCTAATTCCTTCCTAATCAATATGTTTGGAAGCTTGTATTGACACATTAACTAAGAACATGGACGCTTGTAATGGCATAATCAAGCAAGAAACTGAATGACACGCCGCCAGTTTTATTTTGCTCAGTTTGTAATAAAATATGTAAACCAAAGACCAATGACACTTAACTTGTAAATCTCCTAACAAAACAAATTTTGCCCAAAATGCTGAAAATTTCACATGCAGCCTCAAAAGCAGGAAGCTCATACTTTAGATCACTAAGTGAACAAGACACTTTACCAACTTCTAGTTCACTAGTGTTGAGTCTTAGAACAGCTGTGATCAAATGCGCAAGGGTGTAGAGAGCAAAAAATCACATCATGCCTGATATAAAACAAATAATATGGAGCCAACCGAACATTAACAATTATGAGTAATTTTCTTACCGATCAACTTAAGATAACTTAAAAATGCAAAATACACAAAGGTCTGAGTATCATTTGTGATTAACAGCAGGAAAGCTTGTAACTCTTGATAAGATAGAAAGTTATAATGTTTCCGGTACTCAGAGTGCTCTTCCATCGCCCATCAGTCAATTTTCTGCATTTTTCATATTTATCAATATAACTGTATGCCAAATATTGTTTGATACCCACAGGGTTATTTAGTATAAAAATTACAAATCCAAGAACCATAATCTTGAATGCACATTTACTTGCTCTTGTTAGGGAAATCCTTCATATATATGCTATGAATATCACTCCTTTCATTATGACAGTGTACCAATTTGCCAAAGTTCTGGAACCAAAGCAAGCTTCAAATTATCAATACCAGGACCGAGATGCTTAAACTTAGCTGCAGATAATCAAACATAACATCCCACATACTTAGCTAAACCAAAAGAGTACCTTTTTAAGATTATTAAAGGTGGTAGCTAGAATGTGATGAGCAGCACATATCCCTGGTCTGCTTTTTGGGGTGGCTTACTGAAGCACCAAACTTCTTGTTGTTCCGAGCCATCCGTCCACTGCAAGACCCTTTTAACCTGTTCTTCCGCGTGAACCTCACGACCTCAACGAGCACCTGTCATGGAAAACGGCAGTAAATCACAATACTAATGACCAAAAAGCAGTCAAGTATTTATAACTGGATTAAGGTGGGCGAAGAACGATAATTTGTCAATAGGATACAGAGACTAATAACTGCATTCAAAACTGGGACTTGTTTACAACTTGCCAGGGAATAACAACGTGGGATCAGTGTAACTTAAGGCCCTGTTTGGGTGTTTTAGTATTTCAAAACTAAAGTATTAAGAAACCATGGTCTAGAAAAAACAGGTCATGAGTGGAGTTCCTAAAACTCCAAAATGGTTGCACTTTTAGCAATACCATGGTTTTTAAAACTACAAAACTTGCTACATCCAAACACTTTGATACCTTTGAAAACCAAAGTATTTTGCAAAACTGTGATATTCCTTCAAAACTCCAAAAATACTTTGTATCCAAACAGGGCCTAAGACTGCAATTAATACAGTACCAAGTTTCAAGACTTCATGTTTCGCATTAAAATGTGAAATACAAAAAAATGAGCAACAACTAAAATGTTAAATTGTAGTGGTGCTTACACTGAGTGACCTCTTCATAACCGACATGATATATTAATATCCTTTCATAATGCCAGATACCCTTGTAACACTAACTATGCTGAAAATGCCTTTAATCAGTCATTATAAAGTGAAAAGGCATTAGTACACTGGATGAAAACATGGTACATAGCACTCATGCATGTTAGCCTCCCATCAACTCATGTGCTCACGTTAACCTAGTCTATAATTTTGTAAACTACGATAAATCTGTAAACAACATTGGAATTAGTCTTAGGTTATAACACAATTGCCATGCAGAAGGTGGAACAGAGAAACATGAATGGCTAGAGTGGATATCCAATTACCTTGGTTTGTGCTTAACATGCTACAGATGTGTCGGCTTCTCTTCACCTCGATCAATCCATCAGATAGTTTGCAAGATCCTGCCATATAAATCAAGAAATCGAGTAAACTCAGAGCAAGAAAAACGTGATCAATCAAGTAACAAGCAGAATTGGCAAAAAAGAAATGCCTAGTACAAGCTCCATGGTTCTCATGTTCGTGCACAGCTAAAAGCCGCTGCAATCTGCTAGCATGAATCGCTTAAAATCACATAATCATAATGCTTGGGAACATACCTTCCCGATTCAATTCACATGTGGTGCAGCACATCATTGCGGTAAGGTGCTCCTGCCTCCTTCAATGGTCTGATGCGCATGTTGATCCTTCTCCTTGACCACCACTTAGTGCCAAATCCCAATCCAACCAATGGACACAACTGGGATCAAATTAAACATAGGGGATCACCGATCACATCAGAAAATCCGCCACGAAAAGAGGGTAGGCGACAGGATCACATCAATCCCCAAGTCCCAACACAGCCGGTCAAAACATCTAGATCGAATCCATGGAAAGACGAAACGAAATCAAGCATATGTATAGAGGCTGAACCTTGCATCGGTCATGGCCAGTCTTGGGAGAGAACTCGCACGCCCTCTTCAGAGCCTCCATCGGCGTCGATCTGCCGGGGTCGTTACTTCGCACTTCGCAGGCGAGCACGGCCGCATCCTCGACGCTCAGGGCAGAATGGTTGTGGAGCACGGACGCACCGCCGTCGCGCAGTACCGCATCCATGGCACCACCATCTTGCTTCTTGCCGGCAGCCCGCACCCATTGCATCGGCGACGTATTCCATTGCCCCGTCCCGTCCGGCGGCGTACGAAAGCAATCAGAAAATTTCCTCCGTACGTGATCACAAGAAAGTAAGGATCGTTAGTTTTGGAAATTGAAACGTGATTAGAGGGCGGGGGTGCGGAGGCGCGTGTGGGCGGCGTGAAATATAAAGGCGTGTGGGCGCCGATGGATCCGAAATTCGTGGATGGTTAGATGGCAGGATATCGCAGCATATATAAAATGCTAGGGTTAGAAATCAACTGGTTTTTTATTAGTTAAGATTAGTAAATATTCATGATGGCAAACTTGACTTGAAAAATGGAGAAATTGTTTTGCGACAATTTTGCATGTGCTCGTGGCAGATAAGGAAATTTTAACAAAACTTACCACTAGAGGCAACTTCGTCTTTTCTCATTCCATAACACTGCTAAACCATGAAATCCATGGTAGTGGTGAATAAGAAAAAAAGTAATATCGATGGATAATAAGAAAATTTTGAAATTTACGGTGCCTCACAAGAAAACATGACTTTTTAGATGGCTAATAAGGAATTTTTTAAGAAAAAAAAGAAAGGCCACGCGACCCAATCCCCCCCCCCCCCCACCCCACCATTCCCTCTCTGCACGTATTATCTACCTCGCCTCCTGCCCCAAATCCCAAACCCTAGAATCGCGAGTCGTCAGATCCCTCTCGCGAAACGCCATGCGAATTCGTAGGGCCGCCGCCCTCCTCCTCGGCTCCTCCAACTCTCCTCCAGCGACGCCGTGGGTGGTCTCATGAGCCCCGCCTCTGCTGCCAGTGAGCCCTGTGAGCTCAACCGCTCCCCATGGGACCTCATCGCCGAGCTCTCCCTCTCCGATCCTGAGGTTAGCGCCACCACCTCCACTCCCATCCTCCTCACTCTCCTATCACTACCGGTTTCTTTGTGATGTCCGTGCTCCGCGAGTAGGTTGCTTCCATGGGGTTATTATCGATCTCTCAATGCTCGTGGGTCTCGTTCGTACATGTCGCTAAGGTTGGATCGACGGGTATGAATAGGTTGGCAGCGGGCAGTGCCGACCGGCGAGGTCCGCATTTCCGGCGATTCGAACCATAAGTGCGCCACCGAATCGCCAAGTAAAGCATGAGACCTAATTTTGTGCCTCACATTTTGGTACGGTAGTGGGCTTTAGGGAACATATTTTCTTGTTGCCACTAGTTGGATTTATTAACCTGTTTCCATTGATTAGGATGAGGATGAGCTCATTGGCAAATACTTTGTCAATGTCACATGCCGAACAAGTTGGTTCCCGGTCGACGTGCCATGCACCTCCGTGAAGGAGAAGCTGTACATGAAGGCCTCCAAAAAGATGGTTGTGAACAAGAAGGGGGGGGGGGGGGGGGGGGGGGCAAGAAGGATGTATTATATCCTGGGAAGAATGCACATGTGAGGGAAGAGGAGGACGATGAGAGGAAACCAACAAGCATTAAGTGTAGAAAACAACAAGAGTTGGCATTGTGATCGGCGGGTAAGCGGCCACAACTCTGTCTACGACTACCACTTGTACCGTAAGCGCTCAAGCTCGCGTCCCCGTGGCCACATCAATCCTGTGTTTTCCTTGGCGATGGAGGAGGCAGCGACAGCCTTGAAGCCGGCCACGAGTTCGAAGCCGCAAAAGAAGAAGTCATGCCACGACTTCACAATCGAGGGCTACTACTACTATGACGGTTTCGGCCCATGCCGCAGCAAAGGGTTTTGCAGAAACAGCGGCATGAACGAATGTGTACCTCCAAAGGAAGAAGAAGAGGAAGAATCAAAGGATTGTCCTACCACATGAAAGGCAACGGTGACGGCACAATGAAGAATGGACGGAAGCAGTGGAGGAAGGAAGTGAAGACGCGGTCGCTAAGTCTTTGATCCAAGTGTGAAACTTGTTTTCCCTTATAGATAGAATTATTTTTATCTTATCAAAAGATGAAACATGTGTATTTAATCTTGCCAGATGTACGCATAGAACATTTTTACGTGGCATTAGAACTGACTTACCTTTTTAAAGAACTGATTTTTTTTTTACTGAGAGATATGTGAATCTTGGGGAGACACACATTATTCGAAATGCTTAGAACACTTAGACACTTGGCAAAGCCTCGAAGACACTCGGCAAAGGATTTGCCGAGTGCAACACTCGGCAAAACCCACTCGGTAAAAAGAGACTCGGCAAAGAGCTGTTTGCCGAGTGTTTTATATATATTGCGCACTTGGCAAAGTATTTGTCGAATGCTAGGACGACCCTCGGCAAAAAAAGTGTAACGGACGGCGAGATCACGGTCAACTGTTCGTCGAGTGCCATGAAAGACACTGGAGAAAGCTTCCCTGCTTTGCCGAGTGTCCTAGTCATTACACTCGATAAAAGCTTCCAGACTTTGTTGAGTGTCACAAACGCACAGTCGGCAACATCTAACGATCGACGGCAAAAGAAGAACAGTTGTCGCGCGTGGTGGGCCCATGTACCTCTTTCGCCGAGTATGTCTCGTTTACCGAGTGTCGATGAGTTGTTTGCTGAGTGTTTTTCTTGTAACACTTGGCAAATAGACTCATTTGCCGAGTGCTCAATATTTGCTGAGTGTTTTTGTTGTGGCACTCGGCAAAGGTGAGTGTTTTTGCCGAGTGCCTGGTAAACAAGGCGGACACTCGGTAAATGGCGGTTTTGCGGTAGTGGAAGGGAGATACCAAAGTACACTGTAAAAGTACACCTTGTTTACATTTTTCACTACAAATTTGTATTCCGCTATATGGATGCAACTAATTCCAAAATCTGATACATTTGGTACCAAGTTATATGTTGTTGGGGTTCTCTTGCGTCACCCTTGTATTCGAGGAGGCCCTTGTCTGCATGAGATCATCGATGAGATGATGAATGTCACGCCACAACGACACGTTCTCGCCGACCGCCGCACGGGCGTGCTCCGCCAGCTCCCTCTCCATGATCTCCATCCTCTCTCTCCGCCCTCCGCCCTCCATGAACCCAGACACCGCCCACGCGATCGCCTCCGCCGACACGGTCTCGGCGACGTATTCCATTGCCCCGTCCCGTCGGCAGCGTACGAAAGCAATCAGAAGACTTCCTCCGTACGTGATCACAAGAAAGAAAGGATCGTAATTTTGGAAATTAAAACGTGATTAGGTGGCGGGGGTGCGGAGGCGCGTGTGGGCGGCGTGAAAAATAGACGCGTGTGGGCGACGATGGATCCGAAATTCGTGGATGATTAGATGGCAGGATCCATGATATAGCAGAATATATAACATGCTAGGGTTAGAAATGTACCGGACACAACTGGTTTTTTATTAGTTAAGATTAACAAATATTCATGATGGCAAACTTGCTTTGAAAAATGGAGAAATTGTCTTGCAAAAATTTTGCATGTAAGGAAACTTTAACAAAACTTACAACTAGAGGCAACTTCGTCTTTTCTCATTCCATAACACTGTTAAACCATGAAATCCATGGTAGTGGTGAATAGGAAAAATAAAGGTAATATGGATGGATAATAAGGAAAATTCAAAATTTACTGTGCCTCACAAGAAAACATGACTTTTCTGTGGCTAATAAGGAATTTTCCAAGAAAAAAAAGGCCACGCGACCCATCCCCCCCTCCCCCCTCCCTCCATTCCCTCTCTGCACCTACTATCTACGTCGCCTCCTGCCCCAAATCCCAAACCCTAGACGCGAGTCGTCAGATCCCTCTCGCGAGACGCCATGCGAATTCGTAGGGCCGCCGCCCTCCTCCTCGGCTCCTCCAGCGACCCCGCCCCTTGACGCGGCGGACCCATTTGAGCTTCTAAAGCTGTTTTCGGCACCCGAATCCTGCGCCATGGGCGGTCTCATGAGCCCCGCCTCTGCTGCCAGTGAGCCCTGTGAGCTCAACCGCTCGCTGTGGGACCTCATCGCTGAGCTCTCCCTCTCCGTTCCTCAGGCCAGCGCCACCACCTCCACTCCCATCCTCCTCATATCCTATCACTATCGGTTTCTCTGTGATGTCCGTGCTCTGCGAGCCCGTTGCTTCCATAGGGTTATTATCGATCTATCTATGCTCGCGGGTCCGGTTCGTACATCTCGCTAGGTTTGGATCGATGGGTCAGAATTGGTTGGCAGCGGGCTGTGCCGGCCGGCGAGGTTCACATTTTCGGCGATTGGAACCGTAGGTGCGCCACCGAATCGCCAAGTAAAGCATCAGGCAAGATCGAGATCTAATTCTATGCCTCACATTTTGGTACGGTAGTGGGCTTCAGGACACATATTTTCTTGTTGCCACTGGTTGGATTTATTTACCTGTCTCCGTTGATTAGGAAGAGGATGAGCTCATTGGCAAGTACTTTGTCAATGTCACATGCCGGACAAGTTGGTTACCGATCGGCGTGTCAGGCGCCTCCATGAAGGAGAAACTCCACATGAAGGCCTCCGAAAAGATGGCTGTGAACAAGAATGGGGGCAAGAAGGATGTATTACATCCTGAGAAGAATGCACATGTGAGGAAAGAGGAGGACGATGAGAGAAAACCACCAAGCATTAAGTGCAGGAAGAACAACAACAAGAGCTAGCGCTGTGATCGGCCGGTAAGCGGCCACAACTCCGTCTGTGACTACCACTTGTACCGTAAGCGCTCAAGCTCGCGTCCCCGTGGCCACATCAATCCTTTGTTTTACTTGGCGATAGAGGAGGCAGCGACAGCCTCGAAGCCGGCCACCAGCTCGAAGCCGCGGAAGAAGTCACGCCACGACTTCACAGCCGAGGGCTACTACTACTATGCCGGTTTCAGCTAATGTCGCAGCAAAAGGTTTTGCAGAAGCAGCGGCATGAACAAATCTGTACCTCCAAAGGAAGAAGAAGAGGAGGAATCAGAAGATTGTCCTACCACATGAACGGCAACGGTGACGGTGTTGGTATTTCTTAACGATTACAGATAAATCCGCAAGCGCACGGAGAATACCGATGTAGCACTTCACCCAGGAGTATTCCAAGGTATCGAAAATCCACAGGGAACGTGTGTGTTTATCTTCTAACAGGCTCGTCCAAGGACAACAAGAAGTATATGATAGGCTTGGGTAGAGAGGATTCCTATGGATAAAGCTTCTAGATAGAGTAAGATAAGTTTCGCTTTTACTTCCTCACTTCGGGCACCGGCTTACCCCTGGTCTGCCAGGCGACTCCGGTCTACAGCTCTACGACGTACCCGAACGTGGAGGGCTACCGAGGGCGGATAGGGCTGTCACCACCTACCACCTACCTCTACTATCCGTGGGGCACGCGGCAAACAAAGGTAACCTCTAGTCTAGACACCACGTCTACACTATCGATTACTACCTTAATCTCGGATCCAACAAAGACTAAGGTACTCTAAACAGAGCGATGATCCCGTAAGCAAGTAAAGAAAATAACTTACTCAAAAAGGAAACTAAATTACCATAAAAGAATCACGAAGTCTTACTTAAAAAAGGCAGGACTCCGTCGAGGTACAAGCTGGAGAAGAACGCCGACAAGCCCGGCGCTTCTCCGAACTACTCTCACTCTCTCCCTATTTTCTAAGCACTACGGAGGCAGCGCTTCGCCTTTGGAATGGAACTACTCACTTCTTCTTCTTGTGTGTCTTGAACCGTAGGCGCTACCCCCTATTTATACCCAAATATGAGAAGGGGGGTTTATGTAGAGCGAGTGAGAGGCGGTTGGAGTGATTTGGCCGCCAAGCTTGGCCGGCCGGCCTAGGGGGGTGGCCGGCCGGCCCTCCGATGTGGCGGTTTGCCACCGTCTTCTGCGTGTACGTCCCAGATTGCTTCCCAATGACGGTTGTACAGTCGGTTGTTGTCTGGAGGCGGCAGAACTGGAGTAAGGGCCAAGTTTAGGCCCAATTGGCCCACCTTCTAGAACGTCGGCTGAAAACTCCAACTTGGGCTTTAGTTTCAATGTGTTTGGCCTATTTACCGCCCACTGGAGGAATGCTGAGGCTTTTGGAAGCAAAGGGGGGCCGGCCGGCCTGGAGGGGTGGCCGGCCGGCCTGTGTTTTGTCCAACACAGGTCCAGTTCCTCCAGGATATTGTTCCTGCAATCAAATATCACCAAAACTCGTGGAAAGGCATTAGTTTATAAAATATTCCTATTCTATGTGTTTTATATGCCCTTTTATATTGATCGATTGGCGGTAACGGTTATTTAATAAGGACCGCCAACAAACCCCCCACACTTAGCTCTTTGCTCGTCCCGAGCAAAGGTTAAGAACCAGTGTGGAATAACACCTTCCCTTGGCATGATGCGAGCATACAAGTCATTCCATGCCATACCTGCAGCTGTGAACTTTATGGTGTCTACCATGTCATCTTGGGTGATTGATGAGTGGAACGGTCTTGATTCAAGTCACCTTCACTTCTTCTGTTGAGTAACTCGGGTTTTTGATATAATTTCAAAAGTAAAAACATAGCTGTGCTCCTCAAATGATTTGTCTCTCGAATCACTCAGGTTGTATGAATCCTCACAAAGGCATTGAATTTGCCTCTTTTCATCCTACATCTAAATTGGCTGATGTGGAGCTCAGGTAGGGATGAACAAGGAGCAAACTTGTACGACTTATGTTGCAAAGTCAAAAACCGGATCCATGAAGAAAACAAATCATATCATCATGATCAAGAATGTGCATGTGTGTGGAAATGTGACTAAAGAAATGGAAACTCCTTGTTGAAAAGATCTCTCTCTTTTTTTTTTATTGAAATTGAGAACATGGCTATCTCTTCTCTTTTTCTTTTTTTTTTCAGGCTCAGATTTTTTTTTTTCATAGCCATGTCTCTTTTGCAAGAGAGATATTTGAGAGAGATCAACAACCACATGATGGAGTATTTATTTTTATGGAATGATGAAGATGATGTTGCTAACTTCCAGTGTAGAAATTTAGCATATGGAGGTGGTGTGTGTACGTGATTCTTGATCAAAACAATATGAAAGGTATTCTTACTCGGGTCACAACAATTTGACAAAGCTCAAAGTAGTAGCAAGCAGCATATGTGTAGAGTTTTGCATTATGTTCAACATATGGCTCTGGTAGGATATTTGAATCATTGAGGAGCATTGCTATAAATATATATTTTTTGAAGGTAAAATTTCCCGAGTACTTAAAATAGTTGAAGCAAAGATTTCTTTTATCTAACCATATCACACTCATCAATTACTTAGATAACATGTTTTCCTAAAAGAAATGTGTTCACAAGCAACGAGGTATAAAAGCTAGGAATAAAGAGCATGGAAGCCAACCAATGGAAAGTATTAAGGTTTATTTTTGCTCATGAGTTAAACTTTAGCAATTATTTTCAACTTTGATCAGTTTTAACTCACAAATAGGGGAGGTTGAGAGATGAGATACGCAAACCAGTTGATGACGCAGAGACTGACGATGCCTGAAGTGTTGCGCATTGTGTTGGTGAGGAGTCCCATTTGTTTGTGCGATGTGAATCTCGAAGGACCTCCCCCCACACTTATTTTTGTACCTGCATTTTTATTCAAAACAAACAACAAGGTGGAAACAAAAGAGACTCGACCGGGGTAATGACCGGTGAGCTAAAATTTTATTCAATTAAACAAGAGATTTTTTTTTTTATTTTAGCAGGAGCATAAAAATCATGACAAGAGGCTATGAACGATTAGAATCAATTAATTCTATCACATCTACCTCTTCATCTAGATTTTTATCTGGTTCTAGGAAAACTTTTAAACGTTGGCCATTGACCTTAAAAAGGTTACCTCCGTCGTCTTGGAGTGTGATTGCTCCGTGCGGTGAAGTTTCAATGACGGTGAATGGTCCATCCCATTTACTCCGAAGTTTTCCATGTCCGAAAAGCTTGACTTTGGAGTTGAAGAGTAACACCTTATCCCCAGGTTTGAACTCTTTTACATTGATCCGTTTATCATGCCATCTCTTAGTTCTTTCCTTGTAGATTCTGGCACTATGATAGGCTTTTTCTCTCCATTCCTCCAGCTCGGATAATTGCATTTTCCGATGTTCTCCCGCCATCTTGGAATCCATGTTCCATTTCCGAATGGCCCAGTGTGCCCTATGTTCCAACTCGACAGGTAGGTGACATGTTTTTCCATAGACGAGTTGGTAGGGTGACATGCCGATGGGTGTCTTGTATGCAGTCCTGTATGCCCAAAGTGCATCGGGTAGTTTTAGTTTCCATCCCTTCCCCATTTCATCCACGGTCTTCTGCAAGATATTCTTTATTTGCTTGTTTGAAGTTTCCGCTTGTCCACTAGTCTGGGGATGGTATGGTGTTGCAATGTTGTGTTCTGCTCCAAGCTCCTTTAAGAATTTTCGGAAGGTCTTATCAATGAAATGAGACCCTCCGTCACTTATTACCATTTTAGGTGTCCCAAAACGAGGAAAGATGATCTCGTGGAACATCCTGCGGGCATGTTTAGCGTCTGCAGCTCGGCATGGCATTGCTTCTACCCACTTGGACACATAGTCGACGGCAACCAAGGTGTACTTACAATCATAAGACTTGGGGAATGGTCCCATGAAGTCGATGCCCCAAACATCAAATAATTCCACTTGAAGATTGTATGTCAAGGGCATTGCGTCACGAGAAGTAATGCCTCCAACTCTTTGGCACCTTGAGCATCTTCGAATGAATTCTTTGGTGTCTTCATACATTGTCGGCCAGAAGAATCCACTCTGCCATATCTTGGCATGTGTGCGGTATGCACCATAATGTCCTCCATATGGACCTGCATGGCATTTTTCAATAATCTTGGTGCCTTCGACTGTCGGCACACACCTTCTCAGTAATCCGTCAGCACAGACTCTGTAAAGGTATGGCTCATCCCATAGGTGACGACGACTCTCCTGAATGAGCTTCCTTTTGTTCTCCCCCGGTGGCACATAACCTGCAACCATAAAGTTCACAATATCTGCATACCAGGGGTTGGAGTCCGTCACCTTCAGCAGCATGTCATCCCGTAGGAAGTCATTTATCGGTAGTTCCTGCATGTTAGTGACTTGCAAACGCGACAAATGATCTGCTACGGAATTTTCTACTCCTTTCTTATCTTTAATTTCAAGATCAAACTCTTGGAGTAGAAGGATCCATCTTATGAGACGGGGTTTAGCATCTTTCTTAGAGAGCAGGTATTTCAAAGCAGCATGATCGGTATAAACAACAACCTTGGCTGCTACTAAGTAAGATCTAAACTTATTGATAGCAAAAACAATGGCTAGGAGTTCTTTTTCAGTTGTTGCATAGTTAAGTTCAGCTCCTGTCAAAGTTTTACTAGCATAAGAGATTGCGTGGTGCTTTTTATCTTTGGTTTGGCCGAGAACGGCACCTACAGCAAAGTTACTAGCATCACACATTATCTCAAAGGGCAGCGTCCAATCAGGTGGTTGTATGATTGGGGCTGAGACGAGTGCTTTCTTAAGGAAATTAAAAGCATTTAAACACTCATCACTAAAAACGAAAGGTGCATCCTTAGCTAAAAGGTTTGTGAGGGGTCTAGCGATCGTCGAGAAATCTTTTATAAATCGCCGATAGAACCCCGCGTGGCCTAGGAAGCTACGGACTCCTTTCACATTGATCGGAGGTGGAAGCTGTTCTATAACTTCTATTTTTGCTCTATCCACCTCTATCCCTCTTTCGGACACTAAGTGTCCTAGGACTATCCCTTCTCGGACCATGAAGTGGCACTTTTCCCAATTAAGTACCAGGTCCTTCTCTTGACATCTTTGCAAGACCTTGTCCAAGTTCTCAAGACAATGATCAAAGGTTTTTCCATAGACAGAAAAATCATCCATGAAAACTTCCATGATTTCCTCGATCATGTCGGAGAAGATGGACATCATACACCTTTGGAATGAGGCAGGTGCATTGCACAAACCGAAGGACATCCTACGGTAGGCAAAGGTTCCATATGGACATGTGAAGGTGGTCTTGCTTTGATCATCGGGATGGATGGGGATTTGATGGTAACCAGAATACCCATCAAGGAAACAAAAGTAAGAGTGTTTCGCTAGCCGTTCCAACATTTCATCAATGAAGGGCAGCGGGAAATGGTCCTTCTTTGTCGCCTTGTTAAGCTTCCGGTAGTCGATGCACATCCTCCACCCCGTGACGGTTCGTTGTGGGATCAACTCGTTTTTATCGTTCTTAACGACCGTCATACCTCCCTTTTTAGGCACAACTTGGACAGGGCTAACCCACTCACTATGTGGTACGGGATAAATTATCCCGGCCTGTAGAAGCTTTAAGACCTCTTTCTTAACGACTTCTCTCATCGCATTATTTAGCCTCCTTTGAGGCTCCCTGGAGGGTGCACTATCAAAGTCGATAGGAATGCGATGGGTGCAAAGAGCGGGGCTAACCCCTTTGAGATCTTGGAGTGAGTAGCCTAGGGCTGAGCGATGCTTTTCTAGAACGGCTAAGAGTTTAGCTGTTTCTTCCTCGGAAAGCTTGTCACTTATGATGACAGGAGCTTCCTTATTACCGTGTAGAAAAGCATAGCGAAGGCCTGAAGGAAGGGGTTTTAGCTCAATCGGTGGTCGTGGTGCTGGTTCAGATTCAGGTAACTCGATAGTCTCTCCTAAATCATCCTCCTCTTGGATGAATTGTTCGGCATCTTTGTCGAGGATTGATTCAGGAGGCTCGAATGGAAAAACAGACATCACTTCCTCGATTGGCTCATCCTTGGGGAGACTTTCAGACTTGGAATTCTGCGATCGAGAGATCGGGACAGAAAATGTGTCTTCCCCAAGTTTTATGTCGAGATTTCCTAGTGTCGGGGCATCCACGAGTAACATCTCTATGGGATGTCCGATCAGAATATCAAAGTCTTGGACTTCGAAAACATGAAAATCTAGGAGGAGCTCGACATTTTCGTGCCTTACGGTCACGTTTTGCAAAATCCCATATCCTTCTAGAATGGGTCCTGAGGGGCTCTCGAAGGATTTATTGGTCGGTGCTAAAGGTACGTCACCCAAGATGTCAAAAGCGAAAGAATCAGAGACTATATTAGCACCGACAGTGGGATTGTAAAGAACATCCACCCTAACTCCTCTAATATGGCATTGAATGGTCGAAGATGGGGCGTTGATTCGAATGACTTCTGAAGAAAGCTCGCCCTCCCTTGACCATTCATTACTCATGATTGAGCTTAATTCCTTAACCGTCTTTAGGAGGAAAGCCTCTTCAAGAGGATCAGGAAGAGAAGTTGAAAATGATGGTTTCTTTTGGCAGTGATAATTCGAAGTATTCCCGTAGTCTTCAAAAAGATCTTCCTCGAATTTAGATGAGAACTCAAGAGGTCGAATTTCTTCCTCCTCCATCACTGTTCTTGGTTCGGGAGATGACTCAATAGGTGAATCTTTGATTGTGGAAGATGAAGGGTTAGATTCGGATGTTGAGGGTTTCTCTTGGCTCGACTTGACTTCCTCTGTGTGGGGTTCAGCAGCATCGGCGACATAGGAAGTGCTATCTAGGATGCGATCTAAGAGTTGCTTTCCCTCTGTCGGAGTTATATGCGTGAAAGAACCTCCAGCAGAAATGTCAAGATATAGGGCAGATTCTTTGTTTAAACCCAAACAAAAATGCTGTAGCAACACGTGATTTGGGATAGACAAGTCTGGGCCTGATTGAGTTAACAAAGAGAATCTAGTCCAGGCTGCACCTATGGATTCCTTCTCATTCTGCGAGAAATTGAAAATTTCCCTTCGAAGAGCGGCAACACGATGCAGAGGGAAGAATGCAAGACAAAATTTATCTCGTAGTTCTTGCCAATCACCGTTCACGCTCCCAATCGTGCGATCGTACCATTGTTTCGCCCTCTCTTGAAGAGAGAAGGGAAACAATTTCCATTTTAGAGTTTCTTGTGTCATGCCTTCAATTAGGAGGCAGGAACACAATTGCTCGAATTCTCGCAGATGGTGATAGGGATTTTCGTGGTCAAAACCAGAGAAAGATCGATCCCGAACCATGGCTATAAAGCCAGGGCGAATTTGATAGCCAGTTGTATGGATAGGATGTGATGATGATGGTGGCTCAAGGAATTCGCCCTTCGGAGCAGATAACCGTTGTATGGTGGGTTGCTCCATGATAGAAAAAGGAAAGGAATAAAATAAAATAAAAAGGATACGAGGACGAACAAGGTTCGAAGATACAACAGCAACCGTTCCCCGGCAACGGCGCCAGAAATGCTTGTTGGTATTTCTTAACGATTACAGATAAATCCGCAAGCGCACGGAGAATACCGATGTAGCACTTCACCCAGGAGTATTCCAAGGTATCGAAAATCCACAGGGAACGTGTGTGTTTATCTTCTAACAGGCTCGTCCAAGGACAACAAGAAGTATATGATAGGCTTGGGTAGAGAGGATTCCTATGGATAAAGCTTCTAGATAGAGTAAGATAAGTTTCGCTTTTACTTCCTCACTTCGGGCACCGGCTTACCCCTGGTCTGCCAGGCGACTCCGGTCTACAGCTCTACGACGTACCCGAACGTGGAGGGCTACCGCTCTACGACGTACCCGAACGTGGAGGGCTACCGAGGGCGGATAGGGCTGTCACCACCTACCACCTACCTCTACTATCCGTGGGGCACGCGGCAAACAAAGGTAACCTCTAGTCTAGACACCACGTCTACACTATCGATTACTACCTTAATCTCGGATCCAACAAAGACTAAGGTACTCTAAACAGAGCGATGATCCCGTAAGCAAGTAAAGAAAATAACTTACTCAAAAAGGAAACTAAATTACCATAAAAGAATCACGAAGTCTTACTTAAAAAGGCAGGACTCCGTCGAGGTACAAGCTGGAGAAGAACGCCGACAAGCCCGGCGCTTCTCCGAACTACTCTCACTCTCTCCCTATTTTCTAAGCACTACGGAGGCAGCGCTTCGCCTTTGGAATGGAACTACTCACTTCTTCTTCTTGTGTGTCTTGAACCGTAGGCGCTACCCCCTATTTATACCCAAATATGAGAAGGGGGGTTTATGTAGAGCGAGTGAGAGGCGGTTGGAGTGATTTGGCCGCCAAGCTTGGCCGGCCGGCCTAGGGGGGTGGCCGGCCGGCCCTCCGATGTGGCGGTTTGCCACCGTCTTCTGCGTGTACGTCCCAGATTGCTTCCCCATGACGGTTGTACAGTCGGTTGTTGTCTGGAGGCGGCAGAACTGGAGTAAGGGCCAAGTTTAGGCCCAATTGGCCCACCTTCTAGAACGTCGGCTGAAAACTCCAACTTGGGCTTTAGTTTCAATGTGTTTGGCCTATTTACCGCCCACTGGAGGAATGCTGAGACTTTTGGAAGCAAAGGGGGGCCGGCCGGCCTGGAGGGGTGGCCGGCCGGCCTGTGTTTTGTCCAACACAGGTCCAGTTCCTCCAGGATATTGTTCCTGCAATCAAATATCACCAAAACTCGTGGAAAGGCATTAGTTTATAAAATATTCCTATTCTATGTGTTTTATATGCCCTTTTATATTGATCGATTGGCGGTAACGGTTATTCAATAAGGACCGCCAACAGACGGCACAATGAAGAATGGATGGAAGCGGTGGAGGAAGGAAGTGAAGACGCGGTCGCTAAGTCTTTGATGCAAGTGTTAAACTTGTTTTCCCTTATAGATGAAATTATTTTTATCTTATCAAAGGACGAAACATGTGTATTACGCATAGAACCTTTTTACATGGCATTTGAACTGATTTATTTTGACTCAGAATCATAAATTCCATTACTTAGGGTGCCACCAAATCAGTGGCAACCAAAACATGGATACATGATGGAAGTGGCACCACAAACGAGTCCTCCTCCTCAACGCATTCACGACCCCATGCCGCTAACGCATGAGCTACAGAATTACATTCTCTTGGAACATAAACCACTTTGAAATTTATAAAATTTGAATTAGCCAAGTCCTTCACTTCGCTCACCAGATTTCCCACCTCCGACGCATCGAAAGTATCTGTGGACAGCGCGCCCTTCACCATTGTTGCATCAGTTTCAACTATGATATTGCCAATGCCCAAATCAATTGCCGCCTATACACCTTCCTAACAGGCCACAATTTCTGCATGGAACGCGTTAAGAAGGTGATCGACCCTTCCACGAGCTGCCGAGACGACATCACCATCAGCATCACGTAGCACAAAGCCGCAGCCTCCATCATTAGTCTCTGAGATAAAAGATGCGTCGCAGTTGAGTTTTACAAACCCGTCAGGTGGTTTCTCCCATTGCCGCTTCCTCCTGGTCTTCAATTTTTCCTTTTTATGAAAGACCTTTTGGATCTATGACACATACACCTGAATATTGCGTGACAACACTTGGCTACTTCTTTGTTTCTCACCCTCTCTGACTTTATTCCGTTCTGATTTACCTTTACACATGGCATTAGAACTGATTTTTTTTTTCCTGAGAGAGATGTGAATCTTGGGAGACACACATTATTCGAAATGCTTAGAACACTCAGTCACTCGACAAAGACTTTGTTGAGTGTAACACTCGGCAAAATGCACTCGGTAAAAAGAGACTCAGCAAAGAGCTGTTTTCCGAGTATTTTATATCGCGCACTCGGTAAAGTGTTTGCCAAGTGCTAGGACGACCCTCGGCAAACAAAAAAAAGTGTAACAGACGGTGAGATCACAATCAACTATTGCCGAGTGTCTTTGTGACTACACTCTGCAAAACCTGAAAGCTTTGCCGAGTGTCTCGTTTACTGAGTGTCGATGGGTTGTTTGCTGAGTGTTTTCCCTGTAACACTCGGCAAACAGGCTCATTTGCTGAGTGCTCAATATTTGCCGAGTGTTTTTTGTTGTGGCACGCGGCAAAGGTGGCGGTTGCCGAGTGTCCTGTAAAAAGCACTCGGCAACAAGGCGGACACTCGGCAAATGGCGGTTTTGCGGTAGTGGAAGAGAGATGCCGAAGTACACTGTAAAAGTACACCTTGTTTACATTTTTCACCACAAATTTGTACTCCGCTTTACGCTTTCGGATGCAACTAATTCTAAAATCTGATAATATGATACCTAGTTATATGTTGTTGGGGTTCTCTTGCATCATCCTCGTATCCGAGGAGGCCTTTGCCTGCATGAGATCATTGATGAGACGATGAATGTCACGCCACGACGACCCGTTCTCGCCGACTGCCGCACAGGCGCGCTCCGCCAGCTCCTTCGCCCTGATCTCCATCCTCTCCCTCCGCCCTCCGCCCTCCATGAACCTGGACACCGACCGCGCGATCGCCTCTGCCGGCACCGTCTCCGCCTCCTCGCTCCTCACGCTGCGCTTGCCGCCGTCAAACACGCGTGCGCCGAACCCCGCCACCTCGGTGACCAAGCGCTCGTTGATGAACTGCTCGAACACCAGCGGCCACGTGAGCACCGGCACGCCGGCGGACGCCGCCTCGAGGACCGAGTTCCAGCCGCAGTGCGTCAGGAACGCGCCGACCGACGGGTGGGCCAGCACCGCCAGCTGTGGCGCCCACCCGCGCACGACCATGCCGCGGCCGGCGACGCGCTGCTCCCACCCTTCCGGCGCCCACGGCGTGGTGTTGGCGTCGTCGGAGCGGACCACCCACAGGAACGGCTGGTTCGACGCCTCCAGCCCCAGGGCGAGGTCCCTCATCTGTGTCTCCGAGAAGTGGGCCCAGCTCCCGAAGCAGACGTACACCACCGACCGGCTCGGCTTGCCGGACAGCCACTCGAGGCACGCCACGTTCCCGTCGCCGCCGCGGTGCACGGAGGAGAGCGACGGCTGGCTGATGGGCCCGACGAAGTATGCGCGGCGCGCGTCGACGCTGCTGTACTCGTCGCAGTAGGGCCGCTCGAGGTCGACGAAGGTGTTGACGACGACGCCGAAGCCGGCGAGCTGCGACGCCTTGATCCGGTCCCACAGCGCGGAGAGGTGGTCGTCCCGGACCAAGAAGTCCGGGAGCTCGGACACCGGGATCGCGATCTCCTCCGTCCCGGGCATGCCTGGCACGGCCACGGGCCCCTCCGCGGCGCCGCGGCCGCGCCGGACGATGTCGTCGCGCATGGCGGCGAGGTTGTTCATGGCGAGCTGCGGGAACACACCGACGGGGTGGGACGTGATGCGCGGGACCCCGAGCTCGGCGGCGACGGCCGTGGTCCACCAGAAGGGCACGTCGGCGACGACGGCGTCGGGGCGGTGCGCCCGGAGCAGCGCCTCGTGAGCCGGCTGCGACAGGTCCACGGCGCGGTACACCCGCCACGCGTCGCGCGCGGGCGCGGCGCCGAGGCACTCGACGCCGTCGCCCAGGCCGACGTCCGGGAACGGGTAGCGCAGCACGCGTACGGCGTGGCCCGCGGCCGCGGCGCGCGACACCGTGGGCTCGATCAGCGCCGCGTTGGCCGGCGTCACGACCATGGTCGCCTCCACCTCCGCGGGCCGCGCCGCGGCCAGGCGGCAGGCGAGGTCAGTCAGCGGGATGAGGTGGCCCCGCGCGAAGAAGGGGAGGAAGAACACCCTCAGCTGCTTCCTTCCCCCGAGCGGCACGGTGGCGGCTGCGGCCATGGACAGAGCACGGGACTCTCGTCGGGGCAACAGGTGGATGGCTACGACCTACGACGACTGGTACCCAGATGACATTCCCGTCGCCAATGCATGCATGCGGCTGAAACAACACACACCTCACGTCCCTATTGATGCTCCTGTTTCCCCGCGTCTGCGATCCGTGTTGTGCTCGCTTTACTGTTGGGCACAAAACAACCTCACCGCGAGCCCGCGACAGCATGTGGGAAGATGAAGAAGGGCGCGTAGCCAGAGCCCGCGGCCTGCAGCTGGCGAGTGCATGACGCGGTCCTCCGCGCAACGCCAGTGTGTCGCAGCGCCGGTGCGCCGAGGACAAACGGAGCGATCCATGGTTACCGAGAGTAACTACCAGACGTGTCAGCAGTTTACAGGGTCCTGCTCTAGTCCAACATGTGACCGAACTGATCAATCCTGTCACAAATCAGTGGGATGAAAAAATTGTGAGATCACTACTGAACCATGAAGATGCTGAGGTGGTTCTGTCCATTCCCTGGAGAGAAAACAGAGAAGATAGAAGAGCAAATACAGACGATGGACATGGGCCGAGTAGTGGAGCCACTCTTCATAATCCGGCAATGGGTACCGCCACGTTTCCAAGGAAGAAGATTTGGTTGCTGCAATGCCCGAATAAAGTCTTCCTTTGCGCCCGAAGATTCAGAGCCGAGCCATGGATGTTGATACTAGATGTCCAATGTGCTGTAGACTAGATGAGGATGGGGGCCACTTATTTATCAATTGCAAATTAGCCCGGAATGTTTGGAGAGAGAGCTGCTGATGGAAGACACTCGCCTCATTTTGGCTGCACAGCCATCCTCACTGGAGTATTGAGAAGCATATGGGAATGTGAAAAGGATCGGCAGGGAATGGGAAAAGGATCGGCAGCTGAAAGTCATCACCGCACTTTGGATCCTATGGACAGTGCGAAATGGAACAAATGCAACTGAAAGTCATCACTGCACTTTATGTACTCATTTATTTTATTTTTTGGCGCGAAGGAACATCGTGTGATTTCAAAGCGATAGCTGCGATACAGGATCAGGGCCATCAGGCACTCATTGTTTACTAGTACACTGCATATCATACGGCCAAATGAAGGGATTGAACAAATCGAGAAAGAACGAGTCAGAAGCCAATGACCGATCGATTCCCACACTTTTTCCTCGTCCACTTTTGCATCGGATCCTAGATTTCCCTGAAAAAGGCATCACTGCATTTTCCTCAACGATTCTCCGCTGTCAGACGAACACATTAGGAGGAGTAACTATCGCGGCACCAAAAATCGAGGATGATGCGCGTGCAACGCAAAATGCAGCTTCTCAGGCAGTCGTGTCGAGCAACTAGTATATATCAACCAGTTCGATCAGAGCTTCAGAAGCAGAGCAGAGCGCAGGGCCATTGGGTGGAATTTTGGTGCCAACCTCTCAATTCTAGAAGAATTAAAATTAGTTAAAACACTAGAATTGACGCGCGGCGTTGCCGCGCTTCTTTTGCTCTCCTCTTTGATTGGCCCCTTTTTGGTCCCATTGTTATAACCAGTTACCATATTGCAAATTGTTATCTGGTTGATAGAGAAGATAAAACAATAAATAGACAATTTTTCAATGAATCTACAAGGTTTGATACATAAATAAAGTTCCATGAAAATATGGTGATTGAAATCAGAATTGTTTCCACTTAATTGAAGATTATACATATTCTGTGGATTAGTTGACTATGGATGTCGAAAGGCCTCAAATAATATATGGTTGCAGCACACATCAAATATCTTTTCTTACACACTTGACATGCAAGTTCATTTACTTTATTGGATTCCACCTGTCATTCACAGGGATGTGAAGGCCATAAACATATTGCTGAATGAGAACCTAGAGGCTAAGATTGCTGATTTTTCGCTTGTCCAAGTCTTTCAATCGATACAGTGAGTTTGTATCCATGAATATGCTTGTTGGTACACCTGGATATGCTACGGGAAACTTCTTTCAATTTGAACATATACAAACAAAATAGGAAGGCTTGCATGGCAATTTGGCAGAAATGCAAAATATGTAGCTCGGGCCATCAAAATGATTCCAATCTGCAAAGAGAAAATTAAGGACAAATACCCATCTTACATGTTTAGTGCCATAGTAGCGATACAGTGGAAAAGTTCATGTAAACCACCAGTTACCGTATTGGCCATAAATTCTCCATCACAAATACGATGTTCTAATTACATAAGAATTGTAGGAGGAAACAGTTGTATCGTATTACAATTTTAAGTTGAATATGAGATTAAATTTATGGTGTTAGATCTAGGAGTTTTCATGCGAGAACAAATATTTTTTATTGGACTTAGAAAAGTCGTGATAAAGTCTATGACAAAACAATATAGGTGAGATGGAAAGGATGCTCTAACCACATTTCTTGAAAGGTGAGACATGTAACAAAAATATTTATTTCTTAATAGTTATATTATTAGTAAACAGTGGTTGGAATTCATATATTAAAGGTAGATTTTTCATTCAAAATTAGATGTAAAACAAACTTTTGCATGGTACAAAAGAACGTGATAGTCTTGATACTTCCTTTTGTCATTTTTAAGAATTTAAAAGTAATATAATTGAAGCATCAAAGGAAAATATATATTTTTGGTACATAAGTAATGTGGATTTCTAGATAAATTATTTATAGTTGACATGACATAAATTGATGCGATAAAGAAATGGATTTTTCTTGATTGGAACCTAACAATCAAAGAGACAGTTTATATGTACATGTGTGCAAATAGAGCGTCAACGTGTAGATACACGTATGAGTCAACGGGCTTGTTTGTTGACATCATGGCATCCTAACATTTATGGTCAGTTATATTAGAGAAAATTCCTATGGCCCCAAAAAATCTTGTGCTTCCTTCTATGCCCCAAAATGAATTGAACTTCCTTATAAGGATCAGAAGCAACTTTTGATTCCTCCCTTCCGTTAGATTTAGGTGGTAACGGTGTGAAGTGCAAGGTAAAATGACCATTTTACCCCTAGCTTGAAAAAAAACTAAAAATTTCGGTTTATTATATTTTTTAGTTTCAACATTCTTTTTGTCCTTCAAAATTGCACAAATTATACATATATTTTAAACGAACATTTTTGTATAATTTTGAAAGATGAAAAAAATGCTGAAACTAAAAAAAAAATGATAAGCCCAAATTTTTATATTTTGGTTTTTGAAGAAATTACTTTTTTGGTTTATGATTTCGTATCTTAATTTATCACAACAACGTGTAAATAATCATTTTTTTCATACTTGCAAATAAAAAACTATATTCTATTCCAAAGGATTACTCCAATCTCTATAATAATGGATAGCAATATAAACAAATTTTTATTGTATATTTTTTGGTATTACATTGTTTACACAATATACTCAACTATTTATTGGTCATATGTCAAAGTTACTTTGCTAATCAATGCTGAGAGGACCCAAAATATCAAATACGATTCTTGAAGGAGCTAGATGTAAGTTCCAGACAATGGTGGAAGGATCTATGGCGAAATAGAAGAGTTTGAAGGTTCTAAAGACAAAATACGCAGAGGGGGCTGGTGGGAGGACCGGAGACAAAATGATAGTTCTGGAAGGATCTCAATGCAAAGTACGCTGAGGGGTGGTGGGAGGACCGGAAAACAATAGATGTTTCGTGAAGGATCTAGACGCAAGACTTCCAGAGGCCCATCTAACATCCTGGATTTCTCAGGGAGGGGATCCGACGGTGGAGAATCAAAATGTGACGTGGCGTGGCTCTTTTACGAGAAAACGCACGCGTTTTAGAGATATAGAGATGGAGATGTCTCTTTTTCAGGTATCTCAGTCACTTTTTCCAGCTATTGGATTTTGATCCAATCACCCAAAAAATTCATTCACTTCTGAAAAAAATATTCTTTGAAAAAACGAAATTGTTCCACTCAATAACTAACTGTTCCAGCAGTACAGTTGGTTTGTTCCAGAAGTTCAGTTTTGTTGTTCCAGTAGTTCAGTTTTATTGTTCTAAAAATATGACTCAGAGATATACGAAATCTCAGTCACCTGAGAACCAGCAAATCTCTTAAAACATAGAAGTTCAAAACAAATAGCCATAGTAGCATCTACCGATACATTGCGACACGGTACATGAAAGCCATCTTGAAGGCTGAGATCAGAACCATGGAAACAAACACGTAGTACAAGGAAACAACAGCAGAACGGCAAATTCAGAGCCTAGGCATGCTTCTCCACCTTTGGCCCGGCCACCACCTTGGCGCCGTACCGGAGCACCTCGCCGTCGCGGCAGACCCTGGCCATCGCCTCCGCCGGCAGCGTCACCACGACGTCCCTCGCCTCGCCGCCCTCGGCGGCCGGCAGGACGATCACCAGCCCCTCCCCGGCGGCCCCGCCGACGCGGCACGCCACACGCGCCGGCGGCGCCCCGGCCACGAACTCGGCGCCGTACATGGGCACGTGGTCCAGCGCCATGGCAGTCAGCTCCGGCCCGTACATCTGGAACGGCTCGCCGCCGCCCTCCTGCTGCTGCCGCGCGTGGAGCCACTCCGCGGCGGCCCAGAGCTCGTCCTCGGGCACGCCGGCGACGTGCCGGTCCAGCGCCGCCGCGACGGCGGGGATCCCGGAGGCGAGGTCGGCGCGGGCGCGCGTGAAGTGGACGGCGCTGCCGTAGTACCCCGTCGGCAGCGGCGCGTGCATCCGCTTGCGGAAGTCGAGCGCCAGCGTGAGCTCCCGCTCGCCGTCGGCGTTGGCGACGCGGAGCCAGAAGAGCGCGGCGAGGGCGGCGAACGGGGTGGCGCCGGGCTCGAGGGAGGACAGAAGCTCGCGCATCGCGGAGGCGGGGAAGTGGAAGGTGGCGGAGGACATTGCCTTGGCGGCGTCGGTGGTCGGGAAGGCGGTGCTCGCCTTGGTGGCGAGCAGGGGCGGTGGCGGCGGCGGCGAGGTCGGGGAGACGGCGAGCGCCGGCGCGTGGAGGAAAGGCGGGTACGGGCTCGTGGTGCGGCGGTGCGCGGCGGCCCAGGCGTGGAAGAAGAGCGCGGCGGCGGTGGGGTCGTTGTGGATGTGGGTGCAGCTCAGCCCCAGCGCGTACGATTTGTCCGCGAACTCCGTCAGCTGCGCGCAACGAAAGCAACAAATGGATCATGATCAATTTGGTTCATGCCCAGCATGAATGAACTAAACAGTTTTCATTTCAATACATGATCTGATGCATGCTCGAGTGGATTAATGCAGGCATGTGAATGCATTTCATTGATGTCCTGAACGCTGGGAGTAAAACTACAGTACACGAAGATCTCAGTGTCCATGACCCGTTTTAAGTAACGAACAGTACAAATTAATTCTAGAAATGTGGTACCACGAGACAGATGCTGAGCAATCAACTATTTAGTCACGTGCATGTTATTCCTTTTTTTTCCACTGATGCTAATGTTTGGGCACCCCCAACCACAACTCGCTGAGTTCCCATGAATTTTTTTTTTCGGGTGAGTTGCCATGAAATTAGCTCACCCACCTTCACACCAAACAAAACTAATCTAATAAAAATTGATTCATCGAGTAGTCAATGGTAGTACCTGGACGTAGAACGGAGACCAGATGTAAGGCTCGGGCCCCATGGGCTCGTAGTACACGAGGTCCATCTCCTCGTCGCCGGTCGCCGTGGCGAGCCACTCCTCGAGCGACACCGCCGCCCTGGCGTCCACCATGCGCACGCCGGCGTCGTTGCACTTGATGACCCAGCCCCGATGCGCGTTCCCGGCCTCCGCCGCCGCCGCGTCGCCGCCTGCCGCCGCATCCTCGCCGCGCGTCAGGCGGCCGGTCATGGCCGGGTACAGCGACAGCACCTCGGAGAGCGACTCCTTGAGCTGCTCCCGGTCCATGCCCGGCGCGGCGCGGTAGTAGAGCACCAGGTGCACAGTGTGCCGCTCCATGGCGTTGTCCAGCGGCGAGAGCGCGTGCGTCTTGCCCGGCCGCACCGGCGTCACCGACGCCGCCGTGGACTTGGCGAACCGCGTCACGCGGCTGCCGGGCCCCGTCGCCATCCCCGCCACCACCGCCGCCGCCGCCGCAGGCATCGCGCAATCTGCAGAGAGAGAGACACTTCGCGTGCGAGTGGAGATTGGAGTCAATGCTTTGCCGCTAGGGTTCTCTGTGCGAAGGATCGGACGGAGGATTGGGGGCATAAATAACGTTGGGGATTTATGGCGGGAAGACAAGGTCGGCAGGATTTAGCTGGTAGTTGTTGAACGCATTAACTAACTTTTGCTGCCGCAGGACACGTGGCAGAGAATGGTTGGATGATGAGTAATACTACAACGTCAGATTGGTTAGTTGGTGGTAGGGGCGCAGGTCTGTACGATGGCATCATGGGCGTCAGATTATTGCATAATTCCATCAGTCGTTGTTTTTTCCAGAAGATTTGATAATCATTCGAGCATGGGACTTTTGCTAGTACCTCTTTTTTTTGTTCCGCGGGTGAGCTAATTGTGGTAGGGGTATTGGGAAACCTCTAGCTAGCGATGCAAGCGGGGCGGGATGCGGCTGCCCGCCCCGCGCGCCGCATGAGCCGCAAACTGCTCGCGGGACAACGCGGGCTACCCGCATAGTGCCGCAAATTTGTTTGCGGGACTACGCGGCTGCCCGCAACATCGCCGCATGTTCGTGCGAGTCCTTACTTCCGTGTCGGCGAGCGTCGCGACCAGGCGCCAAAGCGGCTAACGCGTACTCGTGGTTGAAGAAGGAAACGCGACGCCGGTGCACGGCCACTCGACCCCGCCGCCGCTACTCCGCCGCCGAGGAAGTAGCAGGACGGGCCTCCTGGACTGCAGCTGCCACCTCGCCTCCGACGCGCCGCCGCCGCCGCCGCCGCTCAGAGCAGCAGCCCCGCCATCACCAGCAGCGCCCTCCTCCGCGTCCCACCGCCGCATCGCAACCTCCCAAGACTCCCGCTTCCTCACCACACCTGCAGGACGACGAAGCAGCGCAATGCGAGGAGAGCGCGCCCACGATGAAGGGCTTCACGCGCGGCGTTGGAGGGCAAGGAGGCGGATGGCTCGCCGCCTTTGAGGGTTAGCGACGCCGCGGGCAGCCGCGGGACGACCGCGTCGTCCCGTCTCGTCAAAGCGGGCTGCAAGGCGGGCGTTATGCGGGACTGCGGCGCGGGTCGGCCCGGCGGCGTTGCGGTCAGGCCCGCGCCGCTTGCATCCCTACCTCTAGCGTCATGGAGGGGCCCATCCTATCTGGTGTCCGTCATCCTGCTCCATTACTCATTCAGTCATTCGTTCTTCAGCATCTCTCCAATCAAATATTCAAATGGAAACCTACTTTTTAAAGACCAATACTTCCCTGATCATTACCGAAACAGTAGCCGATTGATGTGCAATCTTCCACTTGGTATACTAGTATCGTTAGTATAATGTAGAATCCGGAGTTCGCTAACCGATCAACCGATTACGTGCTGGATGCGCATCAGCTCGAGCAACTACTGTAGAATTTGCCTATCACGAGCCAGTAGTAGCGCCTTAATTAACGAGACATTGTAATGTGTCGGTCCCGTTGTACGTTGGAGTACGGGATCGGATGGACAAGACGCTACCAACGTCGGTCAATACAATCTCGATTTCGGAAAAAAAAGGTGGGGGGGGGGGGGGGGGGGGGGGGGGGGGGGGGGTGTTTCAGCGCGACCATGAATATTCCAACGTCGTCTGACCAGATCGCCGGAACACCGCCGGCCGCCGTGGCCACGCATGTTCGCGGATGCACTGCCCAGCCCAGGTGTGTGCACGAGTAAAGTTTTGAGACGTGCGGTATTCACGTCGGCCCACCACACACCTGGGCTGGGCCTGCGCGACGACTGCTGCCTAAAGCCCGCACGTACGTGACCAAGAAACCGAAACTCTTCACGCAATACCCTCCAAGAAAGCCAATAAACAAAGCAGGTCTGCTAGCCATTTTGCGCCGCCGCCGCTGTAACTTCGAGGTTTCCCTGAAGCAGCACAGGTCGTTAGGCGATGATCTCGATATAATCCGAGGAAAGAAGACGTCGGCATCCTGCCTAGCTTGCCTGCTCACGAGCAGACCAGCGGCGCTGTCGTGTGCCGTTCGACTCCTATGTCCCTATCTACCGTACTTGGGTAATTAATCTTTACTGTTTCGATCCCATATGGTATACTAGGTTCATCATATATTATCATTGTCGTATGTAAAACACCTGAGATGACAATGCTATATATAATATAAGTTCATTATTGTTTTTGAGGCTTTGATACAGATCATAAACTTGAGGATGCCTTTTGTCAGCATAAGAGAAGTTGGGAGTATATTCAAGTGTTTGCATCCTCACTAATATATACATGCACAATGGTATGGGTTGTTGCCCCGTAATAGGAAACACACTTGTATGTGTGAGTGCGAGTGCTTTGCTTATGTGGTCCGTCCATACATCTTCCACGTGACTTTTTAGTATTAGGTACACTGTTATTTCATTTTAGGTAAAGGCATATAACATTAGAAAGATGAAACGAATACACCCAAAGGCTCATGCAGCCGTGGATTATCACAATGTCGATCCATAGGTTAACAAAGTCTACGTTAGAGCAGAAGCATGTTATAATTGCCTAGCAGCAAGTTATAATTGCGTGTGGTTCTATGACATTTTTTGTTATTCTAATTTGTAGTTCATGCGATTAAAATTTAAAGTTACACCAACTTGATGCTATTCCACTAAAGATATTGATCTATGCACAATTCATTCTTAAATTTTATTAAGATCAAAATAAAAAAATTACCACACAACACCTTGTCATGTATACCGTGGTGATGTTATACAAGAAAAGACAGAACTATATTTGTTTTTCGTGATATCATGCAGGTGTTAATTTGTCAACAAGATTTAGGATGCCTCGACTTGGGGACCCAGACGCGGATCCACTACACAAGCCAATTTGTGAGCTTGAACTTCTTTTTGCTGGCATCGTGGTCCGCTATATTCAGCGAGAGTACATCAGACCTCGTGGAGAAGACTTTCTTGCTGAGCTTTTACAACTTGGAGTAACAGCGTTAGGAATTTGGGGCTGTGGCCTTAATATTATTTACCTATTTGGTGATGCAATTGATTCACCTCGTGCACGACGCTGGAGGAGCGGTGGAATATGACGTTATGGTTATTCTATCTCTCTTTTCTTAAATACATGACATTTATTAGGGCAAGAAAATCTAGTAGTGCAACTTAAACTGGATTATTTGTCCTAAAAATGTCATATATTTAAGGACAGAGTTGGAGATCAGAGGGCACCAACAATGTGCACTCGCAAGCTGTTTTCTTTCTGAAATGTAGAATGAATGTGAAGGATAATCGTCATATTGTTACTGCAATATATGCGTCATTGGTTGCTTATTATCATGTACCCTACTGACCTGGGTGTAAACATTTAGAGTTCTATCGAATTTTCTTGATTTTAAGTTATCTCTTTATAAGACGCGGCTGGAGGTACGATAAGTAAATTCATTTGTGGTATATCAGCCAAGTGACTCTAAGCTTAGAGTATGATTTTTTTTTTTCGGAATGTAACTGAGATAACACTTTAAAACAATCCGGTATTTCAAAAGTTTGACCCCTAACCTTTTTGTTCTGGAAGCCGTGTCCGTTTATATATGTAATGGGAATCCAGCCCATCGCTGCACATTCATTTTTATTCAGATGTATGAAAATGTATCGTGGTGGTGATTGTAGTGTTATTGCATTGTGGCTGATGAAGACCTACTTTTCATCATTGGTAGATCTAGTCGAATTCATGAGTTTATTGAGATAATGACTAGAGTATTAGGCACTAGTCTATTTGTTTACATCACTCCTTCCATACTCATTTTTTCTTTTTTTCTTTTTGAGATCTACTCCTTCCATATTTGAGATGAGATGCAAGTTTTTTTTTTTTGAGATACCGATGAGATACAAGTGGGCAACTGAGGGCCAGTTTGGTTCCTTTGCCTGGCCTTGCTTGGCTACACGTTTGGTACCATGCAAAAACCTTGCTTTGCTGGAAAAGCTCGCCCAAGCCAGCAAGGGTTTCCTTGCCGGGGTGGGAGAGACGAATCCGCTCTCCGGCGCGAGCAAGGTCGCTCGCTGACGCTGCTCCTTGGACTTTTCCCAAGTCTGCCCCACTTTGTCTGTTATGCCTGTGTCTCCCGTCTCTCTCAAAGGGCCCACCTGATTGGAAAATGGAAGAACGAGCCAGTTAACCAAACAATAGCATAGCATCTTGCTTTTGCTTTGCCAGGGCAGACCAAGCGAGGCAAGCTGGGCAAGGCTAGAACGGCAAGGGTTCCAAACTGCCCCTGATTTTGTTCTCCAGGGCTTTTTCATCCCACCACATACCTGGGCCTGCTGCCTAAAGCCCGCAAATGGTGCTGCGTGCTGGGCTGGAGCAAGCGCTGCATGGTGGGCCCCTAGCGAGAAAACCAATCGAAGCAGGTTTTCAGCGTGAAACCTACACGTAGCCCACCCGATATTTGATAGAACAGCTTTAAGATTCGTGCTACCTACGCATCCGACGATCACGCGCCTTTCTTTCTCCTCGACCTGGCCGCCGCCAACGAGCCCGGCGCAGCCGGGTTAGCGCGGCGGAGGGCGGCGGCCGCGGATCCGACGGCGGGAGCCGCCGGAGACGATGGAGGAGGGCGGGGCGGGGGCGTCTCGCCGGAGAATCCCTTAGGCCGGACCGGCGGTGGGCGGCGCGATGCGGGCGGGGCGGCGAGGCGGCGGGGCCGCCGTCGGCCGCGGTGGTGGCTGCCGGCGGTGGGAGGGGTAAGGGTGGGGACGTCACTTCTCGCCGGGTTAGCACGGCGGCAGTCGAGGGGGCGGCGGCGGAGGCGGCGGGGACGCCGCCGGAGCCGGGCGGGAGGCGGAGGCGGCGGGGGCGAGCACAACGACGGCGGTCGAGAGCGGCGGTGCGGCGACGGCTCGGTGAAGAGGAAGATGGCGCGGGCCGTGGGCTGACGCCGAGCAGGCCGGGGGCCTGATCTACTGCTCGGATCAAGTCGGACGCCCTGCGCATAGGGTGTCCCGGTTTTCAGATGATTTTCAGTCGCCGCCGCTACCAACAATTAATTTCGAGGGCCGCCGAAGCAGCACCGCGCGTAAGGGGATCTCGCAATAATTCGGAGAAAGAAGACGACGTCGGCGTCATTCGCTGCTGCCAAGACGCCTCGCAGACCAGCGGCGCTGTGGTGTGCCGCAGAGCCGGTCCCGACTCCAGCTATCATCTTTGGTAATTACTCTACTTTTCCGACAGATATACGTCGTATAGGCTTATCATGAAGAACCAACATCGTATAGTACAAAGTATCAGAGACACTAGTAGTGCTTTTGTTTTCGAGGCTTTAAGACATATATTGGCGATGGCCTATTGGCCTGTCTGCAAATTCCCGCGTCGTCGTCGCTAAGGGAGGTATTAGATATAGGGAAAGCTAAAACGTGCCCAGGCATTATGGAGGGCTCTCAATGCCCTATTTTTTCTGCTAGCCTTCTTCCCCGCACGCGACTCCTCTACTCCTCTTCTCGAACTCCGGTGAGCTCCTTCCCCAACTCTGACGAGCTCTCCGACGGGTTAGTGTTCGGGATTGGGGTTTGAGTTCGGGGTTTGGGGGCTCACCGGAGTCCGCCGGACCTAGAAGAGGGGGCCGGGGGAGGCAGGCCAGCCCGACGGTGGTGGCGAGAGAGACGGCGGAGGCAGAGGCGGCGGGGGCGCCGCCGGAGCGGGCGGCGGGAGATGGTGGCCGGGCCAGGTCGGGGCAGGAGCGAGGAAGGCGACGGCAGGGTGGGAGGCAGCGGCGGAGGCGGCGGAGGGCGGCTGCCTCGATGGGCTAGGGCCTCGCCGGAGCTCCGGGTGCGTAGGGCGGCGGGTTGGGGAAGGGGCGCTCGGGAGAGGATCGAGAGGAGGAAGAAACGCAGCAACCATTGGATCTCCAGATGAACGGCTGAAAATTCAGGCATTTGGGCCGGCCTGGAATGCCCGGGCAACGTATAGACGGCCCCAAGGGCGAAGAGCCGGCGAGAATCTATCAACAAGAGAGAGAAAACAGGAGAGAGTGCAGCGAGCGGCTCACGAAACGCTCGCTCGAGCGGGCGGAAGCGCGTTGCGCATGTTGCTATTCGTTGAGCAGGCTGTTTTGCATTAATCTCTAGCGGGGTCTGCCACCACCGTTACAGGCGTCATAATCATAAAACTTGCTCTGAGTTGCATGCGTAGTGGTAAAGTCTTGTTGGCTTGCACTAGACGACAAATATAGGTGAGTTTGGTCATTTATGGGAAGGAAAAAGAGAGCTAAAGGAGGATCCGACCATAAAAACTCGACCTGCCGGGGGTAAGACCGCCCCCGACGGCATTTGCTAAGGAGGAGAGCCTCTCACGCAGACCGAGAAAACCCCCGAACCCCCTCCCCATCCATACACAGGGACTCAGCTGGCCGTTGTGAGCTGCGGCGCGAGTCTTAACCATGTGCTTTGAACTGGGGAGGACGAGGGGATTTTTTTTCCACCTCACTGCCAGCAGTGAACAGTAACTCGCGTTACTATTCACTGCTACAGTGTCCCGTGAGGCACCCGGGTGAGCACCGCTCGAACCCGGGTGGGCGCGCGCGCGGCCTTACGGTTGGCGCAGCTAGCCAACTGAGCTGGGCTCAGTTCTCGGAGGATCCGACCATAGCAACACCAGATTGAACTAACATTGTCTTTTGTGGTTATGGAAATGTCAACACATACTCGCATGGGTTAACAATGTGAGGTCTATCAAATATAAATTTCTGCCAAGCGCACAAAATTCATTATAAACTAACATTGTCTAGACTATCGGTATTTTTGTTTTGCAAAAAAAATATACACGAAGATGAACTGAAAAAGAAGCATGCATGGCTACTAAGATGGTTCCATTCTATCGCTGCTTTGACTTGTAGAAATCAGAAGCATCAGGTACTGCACTAATATTTACACACTACGCTTTGTCAAAGCAGCAAGTTATAGTTGCACGAGGTTCTGTAACAACCTTTGCTTTATTCAGCGTGTTTCGGCTGGAGGCTTTGCAGCCGGCTGCTGCTGCTTCCCCCTCACATGGCTACAGTGCTGCTTCCAGCAGCTACAGTGTTCTCTCTCAGAAAAACAGCGCAGCGGCTACAGTAAAACTGCCTGCCGAACAGACTCATTCTGTAGTCCGTGCAATAAAAAGTTAAAGTTACACCAACTTGAACATCTGAAAAGAACGAAACCGAAGAATTCTTCAGGGAAAAGAAGAGTGGGAGCAAGTGGCTTTCAGAGCAAAGAAGGAAATAAACCAATACAATCTTGCAAGAAGAAATCCACTGCTAGCAGCTGCATAACAGGAGCGGGAATATAATGTGGATGTTGCTGACATTTTAAGTAGTACAGCCTAGCTCCAAAGGAATAATGTTATTTGACCTGTAAAGCTCCAGTTTATTGTGTTCTTCTTTTAGACCCGCTTAGGAGCTTTGTTCGGGCAGCATAAGCTGCCGGCTCCGGGGCCTTTTTTATTTTGCACTCTGTTTTTTCTCCTTCTATAATGAAATGGCAGAACACCTGTGGTTTGCCTTTAAAAAAAAATCATTTTCCACTAGAGATTTAGCTATGGCACAATTCTTATAACTATAAGAGTAACAAATTAAAAGCAAATACCGCACGACATCTTGCTAAATATCATGTGTTAGACATGACCAACATAATATGTTTTTTTTTAATGATCTCCGCATGCAGGTGTTGTGTGTAGAAGATTTAGGATGCCTCGACTTGGGGATCAAGATGCGGATCCGTTCCATAAACCGGCTTCTGAGCTTGTATTTCTTTACGCTGGCACCATGGTTCGCCATTTTGAGCGAGAGTACATTAGACGCAGCGGAGCAGGCTTTTTTCCCCAGGTCTTGGAATTTGGAGCGACAACAGCAGGATTTTGGGGATTTTTTATATTAATTTTATTTACCTAGTGCGCGACACTATTGATTCGCCTGATGCACGACGCTGGAGGCATGAAGAAATATGATACTACAGTCCTTATATTTATGGTTTTAGGACAAATAATCAAATACACTTGGAATAAAATTAGTTCTTCTAAATGCCATATATTTAAGAATAGCTACATACTTCTATTTTTTTTTGAATGGTCACCCGGGGGGAGAGCATCCCCACCTGAATATATTCAAAGTGTGGCAAACCACATATCAACGGCCTCGTTTTTTAGGGAAACGAGGCAAAAACCCTACAACGCTCAGTTAATTAGGGAAAACCGGGCTAAAACCGTGATAACTACCTAGCTAAACTAGGTCTAAAATAACAAGCCCCAGCACAAGGCGAAATTGTGGCATAATCACGAATGAGAAAACACCAAACCCCAGCACAGGGGGTAAATTGTGGCTTCACCACAAATAACAACACCGCGCCCTAGCACAAGGGCAAAACGTGGCATACCACGGATCACAGCAAAAAGAGAAACTTCCTCGAAGATGCCCTCATCAAGGATCGACTTCACATAATGAGGCTTCCATCGGACAAATGCTAACCCGTATGGTACTCCAAAGCAATGTCTCCAAGGAGGTTACGACATTAAAGATGCCGCCATTGCCCGATCCAGCCACAAGTTAAATCAAGGTTTTCACCCGGAGAAACCTAGGATTGGCCATGCAAGGGCACCTCGACAACGCTCCCAAGGAAGAAAATGACGCTCAACACGTCATCGTTGCAAAGACTTTCGCCCAATGCCCTGCACGAGGAAGCTTGAAAGCTACCGATCCAATCCACAGCCAGCAATACAAGCATACCTAAGCAATGATTGTCCGGTCTGGAGCTCCATCATGGCGACGTCTGCAAGAAGAGATACGGCACCCGAGGGTGTCGTCATCGCCGGTAGTGAGCCGGAAGAGTTGTTAGCCCAAAGGATGCATCCTCGCATTACCCGTAGGAATGGAGCACCTCGAGGCCTCGAAGAGCAGCCAGCCCCGCCCATGGGAGCGCGGCAGGGGCGCCCGACCACCATGGTCGTGCACCAGCACCGCAGACGTCCCCCGGGGAAGACAGGCACCTGACCACCATGGCCAAGCGTCGTCGCCGTCCCCAGTGGATGCCAGGCCATCAACGCCGGCACGAGGGCGCTGGATCTCACCGGAATCGGAGAGGGAGAGGGTGGGGGTGTGTTGGAGTCGCGGCGACCGCGGGGCCCCAGTCCCTGGTTGACAACGGGCGCCGCCACCGCCGGCTGCGGGCCGCCGCCGCGCGCATGAGGGGCGGCGCGGGGGCCAGCCAAGCTCCAGCCCCTCGCCAACGACAAGGGCCGCCGCCGCCAGCTGCGAGCCGAGCCGCCTCGCGCGCCGGGCCGAGAAAATGCAGAACGCGGGATTGGTCGAGGGCGCCGCCGGATCTGGCCGCGAACAACGAAGATCCGCCGCCTAGGACGCCGGATCCTGGGAAGAACGCCGGGACTCGCCGTCGTTGCAGCCATGGACGCCCAGCAAAAGGGGACGGCGTGGTGAGGGTCATGGCGGAGGAGAACCCAGCCGCCGCCTTCCTTGCGGCCGCACAGCGTTTGCGGCGGCCTGCTCGGGCGGCGGCAGGGCGGGAGGGAGCTTGGGGATGGGGCTGTGGCGGCGGCGGCGGCTAGGGTTCCGCCCGTCGCCCTCTCCGAGAGAGAGGCGCGCGGGCTTCCCCCCGAGAGAGATCGGTTTTCCACCCACTACTGATTCTCTACATACTTCTATTTCATTCATATCAGACTGTGATGAGGATGCGCCAACAGTGTGCATTTGCAAAACTACTTTCTTTGTGTAAATGTAGAATGGCTGCACAAAAGACAATTACCATACAGTTGCTGCAATATATTGCTTGTTGCTTGATCTATTGCATGAAGAAAAACATGTCACAAGACATATGTAGCTCTAGAAATCCATGAACCTAGATTTGGATGGACCATTAAGGATCTTTGTTAAATCATATTATTTTTTATTTTAGACTACAAAATAAAAGTCTAAACGTTATATTATCATGTAAAGTCTAAATTGAGCATGGATCTTAGAGTTTTTTTTTTGAAAGTCGGATCTTAGAGTTGGAGCTATTCCAAACAGATTCTAGATGGGTTCTTTTTAATCTTTTTATCTTGTACATGTTAGAAGCATCACGCACTACTCATATTTGCACAATGCACTTTAATTCTCAAAGCAGTGAGTTATAACTGTGTATGGTTCTGTGAAAATCTTGTTCTATTGTGTAAGTTAAATTTACAACAACTTGAAAGTTTTTCACCAAAGATTTAGCTATGCAAAATTTATTCTTAAATGCTAATAGTAACAAAACATTGTTAATACCACACAACATATTGCTGTATACCAGAGCATATTGTGACGTTGTTAAATATGAAAACACAAATAATATATGTATGCAGGTGTTAACACGCGTTAACATATTTCTTAGTGATCTATGCATGCAGGTGTTAACACGCGTTAACAAGATTCAAAATGCCTCGATTTGGGGATCTAGATGCAGACTCGCTATATAAACCGACTTCTAGCTGCTAGCACCGTGGTTTGCTATCTTCAGCAAGAGTACATCGGACCTGGCGGAGCAGGCTTTCTTCTTCATCCCTTAGAATTTGGAGTAGCACTATTCTTCCTGATGCACGACGCTGGAGACGTGATGGAGTATGATATGATTACTGTAGAGTGACTACAAAAAGGCAATCGTCATATTGTTACCGCGACCGATCGTTAGCTGCTAGCTAGCTAGCCCTGGACTCGAGGTCGGAGGAAGGATAGGGAGGCGAGTCGTAGCGGCCGGAACACGGTGGCGCTCCGGCGAGCCGAGAGCACGAGACGCGAACCAGTCTGGTCGGACCCTCGACCGCTTTGGTCTCTGGCGCGATTTCTGAGAGACCCTACACGGCCGCGACTAGTCGCCGCCTTGTCGAGATCGGCGTCAAGAGGTTCCCCCCGCATCGTAGTCGTCGTCGCTCTCTCTGTGTCGAGGACGTGCTGGCCTAGTTGCGCGTTGGCCGCTCTTGTGCTGTGGTTCGTATGAGCGGCAGACATCAGAAGCTCCGCGAGCCCATGCCTGATCCCGATCGCGCACGACGCGCCACCGCCCGGATGATGGCGGGAAGCAGCCGGAACGCGGCTGCGCACTGGCGAGCGAGAGCTGCGAGACAGCAAGTCAGACGAGCCCCTGGCCCAGGGTCTGGGGTGGTCGCTATTTCGAATAGCGACCACCCCTTGGGTAGCTGTGAGCCATCCGATTGAACATGTGTGGTCCGGATTCGCGTGCGGAGGGCTGAACTGGTCGTTTCCTCGTCTCTCCAGTGCCAGAGGGCGCATGTGATCGCAGGAACATGGTGGAGCTCTCGACGGCGAGGATGCGGGCGCATGGCACGCACCGACATCCAAGCGTCAAAGTGTTGATCCGGAAATCACCACACAACCGGTCTGGGAGATCTGCTTAACTCCACTGCAGGACCAAGTCTTGTACGCCGTGCGGATCCCGAAGCGTGCCAGTCAGTTTTCCTGAAAACTAACAAAAGGACAAAAAGGTCAAATTCACTTGGTCATCGGCCCGAGAAACAGGCCGATGTATAGCCGACACTCAGGTGTCGCTGAAACAGTCGATAACAATAAACAAAGAAGAAGTAAGACGATCGACTGCAACTATCGGCTATGCTTTATCGGCTTCTTACCATCGGCTATTTAACAGTAAAAAGAAACAGATCTGGTAAATCATGACAAACTATCGGCTAGGTCTCGATATTTGAATGAATACTTTGTAACCAGCCAAACAATGCAATGATGAGTATAAAGATTTCAAATAAAGACCCTTGTGATAACTAATCGGCTAAACACTCCGATCAAACTATAAATCGATCTATCGGCCAACACGTCACAGAACCACTCCAGCAACACCTGTAGGATCGGACTTAATCGAGACAGCAATAAGGTTTTACTAAAGCAATTAGGTGGAAGATCGACCAATAAACAAATTTAAAGTGATTATGATAACTAATCGGCTAGACGTCCCGATCAAACCCTAAATCGGCCTATCGGCTAAGCCACGTCACAGAACTATTCCAATAAAACCCGTAGGATCGGACTTAACCGAGACAGCAATAAGGTTCTATCAGAAATAATTAGGTGGAAGACCAACTGACAAATCGATCTAAGATGACTCGAATATATTTAACCTATTTGTACTATGTTCATCAGATAAACGTCGAGTAGGATCGGACCTAACCAAGACAGCAATAACGACGCCGATCTTGCTAACAGTTCCAAATAGATCTAATATACCGGATAACTGATAATTACACCAACAACACCAGCAGATTCGATCAACCCAATGCAGTGAGATAATTCGATCAAAGCACCAGACGAGAAGGTTACTAGATAGTCGACATAATTACCGTAGGGTGACGAATTCCCTGCCCTAGCGGAGATCATGCCGATGCAGCCCGCTCGAACAAGAAACCCGTCGAGAAAAACAGGTTGGCGATGCGCCGAGAGTTGTATTGAATTGTGTATTATTCTGATTACAAACACCTGGGTTTATATTTATACACCCGAGGCAACCGACTTGGGAACAAACACGACTCCTCCTAACTTTTGGTACAAGAAAATATTTTATTCCTATCTTAACTACCGCGCTAATCGCAACAGATCAAAATCTTTTCCTTACTCCAGCCAACGCGGCGCTTTCTCCTGAACATAATCTTCCCTTGCCTTATCTCCTCGCCGCGTGTCAAAAGGATTTCCAAAATTCGGTGTCAACACATGCCCCCCAAGTTCGGGGTACAAAATCTTTGTGCGCCGAATTTGTCTCCTAGTGTCTTGCACACATTTATAGCAAGCGACCGCTCGCCACCTCATAAATTCGGGACCAACCCCTCATCTTCTTCTTCTTCCTCCAGTCCCTTCTCAGAGAAGCCACTCCTTATCGCCTCTTTCTCTCTCCTGCGCCGTCGCCATCATCGGATCAAGAAATGGCGCATCGATCTTCTTCCGATTCCGATGCTGAGGCCCGGACAAGACGCCCGCCTGTGCTCACTGCCTCCATCCCTGAGGTAAACCATTGCCTCCGCATCCAATCCCCTTTTACTTTTTCCACAACCCTAGATCCATTTACTTTTCCGCCATTAGTTCTTCATTGTATTTCCTTTTGCATTCTTTTCAGAATCTTAGGGCGCAACTCGTGACCCCCTCCTCTATTCCGAAATTTTATTTCCTAGGGCCGATGGGCGATGAGGACCCCACTCACTTTATTAGATCCGAGACTTTTAGGATCCCCTTCAAAAATACCTTGCTTAGCCCTTCTCAATGGAGCAGCAGCTTCAGATCTTGGCCTAGCACCCTCCCTGGCTGGAAGAATTGGTATCGTCGAGTTCGCCAGGCCAAACTTGCTCACTGGACTGCTCTAGGCATCGATCACTGCATCAATTTTTCTATCGCCGAAACAACCAGAAACGATCCTTTGTTGATCTCTTCGTCTTATTTCTGGTCTGATGCCCTTAACGCATATACGTTTGGTCATGGCCCCATGTCCCCTACTCTTATGGACGTGACCTTGCTCACGGATCTTGATGTTGCCACTTCCTTCTCTCCTGACAACTTGCAAGTCACATTGACCCATAACTTCCAAACCAAAGGCATTGGGGGCTGGAAGGGCTTCATCACCAAATACAGCCATACCACAGGATCAGTAACCGATAAGGAACACGCAGCCTTTTTGATGATGTGGCTAGATAGATATCTCTTCTGTGGATCATCCTGTGGCCCCACACAGAACATGCAAAATCTAGCTGAACTCCTTGCTGGGGTACAAAGCTACCTTTAGGGCAATATTTACTTGGCGCCACCTATCAGCTTTTGCATCAAGCAGCCAGAAAGTTATCCATCAACCAACCTGTAGAGAAATTTGGTGGTCCCTGGTGGTTCATCCAGCTTTGGCTTGTCCTATATTCCTCAAAGGCTGCCACTCTTCCTCCTCTTGAGAATAAAACATTCCCCAATGTTCAGCTAGAATCAGAAGAACCAACCCGACGCCGATGCTTGTCTTTTGGCGAAGCAGTAGCCGTCATCCCCGAGGAAAGATCATCGGCTGAGTCACTGCGCCTTTGGTTCAGGCTCTTCTATTACGGCTTCCCATACCAGAACATGATGGAGTTTGATGTTCCATCTTCTTTCCGTCCTGATAACCCTTTGCAAGACGAAGAATCACAAGCTCAAATCCTTGCATACATCAAACCTCGCATCCTTCCGATTCAGATCCATTCAGGTAAGAACAAAAGACCTTCTTATGAGCTGTATCACCCTTCTGTCTGCGCCAGACAGCTCGGCTTAGGTCAACTCCCCATCGGCCTATTTTTCATTGGCAAACTGAAGATCAGAGCCCCCATCGCCGATAGGACGGATTACTTGAAACTGTCTCGCTTGACAGACATCATCCCCATCGCGACTATGCTGACATCATTCTGAAGCCCTTCAGTTCAAGCTCCTTCAACTCCTGGTGGGCAGAATGGCGTCAACATCTCTTCCACCTCAAGTGCTCGACATACTTGACTCCTCTGGATCTTCCTGCCGATGAAGAGGTAATAATCTCAAGTATTTCATATGCATCCATTATACATGAGCCTGCAATAACCATGCTAATTATTTCCTTTCCTTGATTCAGTCTGCAGATGAAGCAACTCCCGTCGGCCGCGACGGCAACCCTATTCAATACCTCCGGGAATCGGCTACTCCGAACATCACCCTGCCAGCGCCGAAGAAAAGAAAGGCAACATCGACTGCAAACAATCCAACAGCCCCGAAGCGTACAACAGCCTATCGAGCACCAAAGCAACCTGTACCTGCTCCTCGCCGACAACCTGAACGCCAAGCCACTCGCAAGGTCCGCCAAAGCTCAATATCGGCCTTCGCATCTCCATCCGCCGATGAGACAGCTCAGGTCCCTTTCTTACTGACGCACTTTAAATAACTCATATTTCCTTTAAAATAATACTTACTTCTGTTTGCAGGATCTCAATGGCCATGATAATCCCAACACGACTACCCAGGCATCGCCAGCTCAAGATCATGCTGCCATCAGCTCTGAAAATCCTCATGCATCGACCGAAGATGACTCTCCCCCTCGAGAAGAAACAAGACAAGATTTCAACCTCCCAACCAGCCTGGTGGGCATGCAGATCCCAACATCCCCTCGCGCCGATACAGAGAAAACGGTAAGACCAAACCAACTTTTTTCAATCATTTACCCTTGAATATATCATCATTCTCTTCTCATTTCAAACATCGGATCCTTATACATCGGCCATCAACTTGGATTCATCGGCATCTTCGAAGCCCTCCCTGATGAGGTAAAGACAACTTTGAGGGAGATCTCGGAAAGGCTATCGGAGCCAACTCTTGAAGTGCTGACATCCAACATCGGACCAGTCTTGGGCCGATTTAATGAGATCCGTAGTCTGATCCCAGACGATCTCTTGGAAGCCCTGCACCCTGCCGCGCACATTGACTATCATGAGCTGGACATTATCAAAATCCAACGACATATGGCAGAAAGGGCTGCTAGGTCAGATCGTCTGATAGCTTTGGTCAACGCCGACTCCCAGGTCCAGACCGAGCAAGCCAAGCTCGATGAGCTGAAGAACAAGCCTGCAGAAATCCAAACTGCACTGGATCGGCTGAAGAAAGAGCTTAAAGATCTTCAAGCCGCAGTAAAAGCCAAGGAACAAGAAATCAAGGCTGAAGAAGACAAGCTAACCCTTCTCCCCGCTGAGATATCAACTCAAGAAAGCGCTCTGTCATCGGCTAAGGATCTAGCACGCCAACAGCTCTTGGTGCTTCATCCGGATATCGGCTCAATGGAGCAAGACCTCAAGTTCATAAACAGCATCGAGCAGATCCGTAAGAATGCCATCGGCAAGATCCAAGAGTACCTGTAGGCTTAGCCTTGTAATAAATACTTCTTTTGAATTCTAAAGTATTTGTGTAAACACTTCGAACCCAAGGGCGACGTAAAGACATCGGCCTTCTGTCCCTTGCGCGAATCTTCTGCCGCATATTCTCACCCATACTCCTTTATTTTAATACAAGCTTCTAGATGACACTTCACGTGCAAACAGCATACCTGACATAATGAACTGTACCCTTGTCTTCATATAGCGTGCACCTCTTCCGACAGACAAGCCGTACCAATCACTTTAATTGCAGCAGGTCTTTTACTATTCCACGATCTTATCACCTTCTGCATCTCGGCCTATAAAAAGGACTGCCTCCCTTCACCAGAGTCACAACACAATGGCCAGCAAGAAAAACCCCTTTCATAAAACCTCAACAAGATATCCCAAACAGCGAAATAGCAACCATGAGCTTCTCTTCCCTCTGCACATCTATGCCCTGTCCTCTCGCCTTCCTTCTGCTTCTCTCCAATCTTGTTCATCCCGACGCTATCCCACTTGAGCTAATCTCTGAAGACGGCGGCTCTTCTTCAAACTCCGAGGAAGAACTCATGTTCTTCGTCAGATAAGGTTCCTTCTCAGGGATAACATCTTCTTCGACGTGATGAGGTCCATGAATTTGCTCCTCTCCTCGTACACCGGAGCAACGACCCATCCTACCCTGCGCCAGAACTTGTACTTTGATTTGGGTTTCTTTGTATTTTTTCTTCTAGAGGCGATGTGCCTAGCCGTTGCATCGGCTTAGCAGTCATCGGCTTCCTGTAGGCGACGTGTTGTCGGCTCTTGTATATTATTTCTTCAAGAATTAACCCAGACGCTTGGATGATATTTCTTCAAATACTTTCCGTTAAGAGCTCGCTCCATTTCTTTTCCATCCAAACTCTGTAACTTGTAAGCATTACCAACTAAACATTGGCTAATCTTGAACGGACCTTCCCAATTTGGGGACCATTTACCGAAGCGGTTGCTCTTAGAACCTATCGGCAGAATAAGTTTCCAAACCAAATCCCCCTCGGAAAATTGCTTAGACACCACTTTCTTGTTGTAATGCTTCGCAACTCTAGCTTTATTCTGAGCAATCTTCTCCATAGCTCTCAACCGAAGTTGCACTATATCTTCGGATTCATCATTCATCAAATTTCTGTACTCATCGGTTGTGAGCTCGTCTTGCAATGAAATTCGCCGAGACCCAATATTTACCTCCCAAGGAAGAACCGCTTCATGTCCATACACCAACTGATAAGGCGTAACTTGCGTAGCCCCATGACACGACATCCGATAGGCCCACAGCGAATCGGCTAATGTCGTATGCCACTTCCTTGGTTGCTCATCGATCTTGCGTTTAATCAGCTTGATTAAACTCTTGTTGGACGCCTCTGCCTGACCATTTGCTTGAGCATAATATGGAGAAGAATTTAATATTTTAATCCCCAAGCTCGCAGCAAACTCCAAAAATTCCTCAGATATGAAAATGGAACCTTGGTCAGTAGTAATCGTTTGAGGGATTCCAAACCGATAAATAACGTGCTCCTTCACAAAATTAATCACATCTTTCGAGGTCACATTCTTGAATGGCACAGCTTCCACCCACTTTGTGAAATAATCAGTCACAGCTAAAATATATTTATGCCCTTTGCTTGATGGAGGATTAATTTGACCAATCATATCCATACCCCACCCCCGAAATGGCCATGGCTTAATGATAGGATTCATGGCCGAAGCAGGAGCCCTTTGAACTGGACCAAATTTCTGACAATCCTGGCAACCTTTATAATATTCAAAACAATCCTCTAACATGGTCGGCCAGAAATAACCAGTCCTCCTCAGCAACCACTTCATCTTGTAAGCTGACTGATGGGTCCCACAAATTCCTTCATGTACTTCTGCCATTGCTAGTCTTGCCTCTTCCAGATCCAAACATTTTAGCAACACACCTTCCAAGGTTCGGTAATATAACTCTTCTTCTAATAAGACATATTTAAGAGCTTGATACCTAACCTTCTTGGATACAGATTGAGATGGATTCTTCAAATATGAGATAATTCCAGCCCTCCAATCTTCAACCTCAACATCAGGGACATCTAACACAACGCACCTATAATCAGGCCGATACCCTGATGCATTTTGTGCCAACCCATTAGCTTCCATATTCTGTTCTCTGGGAACATGCTTGAATTTCACATCCATGAACTTCTGCAGCTGCAATACGCACTCTTCATAATAAAACCGCAGATTTTCATCCCTGCACTCAAATTCTCCAGAGAGTTGTCCAAGCACCAACAAAGAATCTCCAATTACTTCAATATGACTTGCACCAGCATCACTGAGCAATTGAAGACCTCTCAACACGGCTTGATACTCAATTTGATTGTTAGTGCCGATATCAACAGAATAAGCAAACTCGAATGATGCCCCCCGAGGCGAAATGAGAACCAAGCCTATACCACATCCCGTTTTGCAAACAGACCCATCGAAGAATAAAATCCATGGCAAAGGCTCAATATAATTATGCTCAACTATTAAATCCGCCAAAATCTGACCTTTAACAGCTTTAAGGGGCTCATACCTCAAATCGAATTCAGCCAGAGCAAGCATCCACTTTCCGATCCTTCCCTTCAAGACAGGAGCCGATAGGACATGTTTGACTACATCGGCTCCACATACCACAGTACATTCGCTCGAAAGAAGATAATGCCTCAATTTGGTGCAAGAAAAATAAAGGCAAAGACATAATCTCTCCAAATCAGAATACCTGGTTCCAGCATCAAGCAATTTTCTGCTCAAATAAAATACCACCCTTTCTTTTCCTTCTTGTTCTTGCACCAATGTAGAGCCGATTGACTTCCTGTCGGCTGACAGATATAACTTAAATGGCATACCAGCCTTAGGAGGAACCAGTACTGGAGGAGACTTTAAATATTCTTTAATCTCATCTAACACTCCCTGGTGTTCAGGACCCCACTTGAACTCTTGATCAGCCTTCAACCGTAGCAATGGTGCAAACGGCTCAATTCTCCCTGACAGATTAGAAATAAACCTCCTCACAAAATTTACCTTCCCAACAAGAGATTGCAATTCTGTCTTATTTGTTGGAGGCTTCAATTTGTTGATGGCTTCAAAACTCCTTGGGCCAATCTCTATCCCTCGTTCATGCACAATGAACCCCAAGAACTGCCCAGCTGATACTCCAAAGGCACATTTATTGGGATTCATCCTGACACCATACTTTCTGGTCCTCTCCAGTACTCCCTTCAAATCAGCTATGTGATCATCAATGGTCTTTGACTTAACAATGACTTCATCAATGTATATTTCTACCAATCGGCCAATCAAATCATGGTATATATAATTCATAGCCCTTTGATAAGTAGCACCAGCATTTTTCAAACCGAAGGTCATCACTACCCATTCATATAAGCCAATCGCACCTGGGCATCTGAAGGCGGTCTTCAGAATATCTTCTTCGGCCATGAAAATCTGATTATAACCGGCATTACCATCCATGAAGCTGACAATCTTGTGTCCTGCCGCAGCATCAATCAATGTAACGGCCACCGGCATCGGATAGCTGTCTTTGGGTGTTGCTCTGTTCAGATCCCTAAAATCAATACAGACCAGCAGCTTGCCATTTTTCTTCTCCACCGGGACAATATTTGATATCCAATCAGCATACCGGCATGGTGTTGGCGTTTCTTACGCAAAAAGATTTAATTCAATTTCCGCAAGCGCACGGAACACCATTGTAGCATTTCACCCGGGAGTATTCCAAGGTTATCGTATTTATATTTTCCTCAGGGAAGCAGGGCTAAGAATATCATGAATTAACAAGGAAACATCTATTATTTATAACTTGCAAACTAGACCAAAGCAGGGATACATATATGATATATGTGTGGCACTCAGGAGAACATCCATCGATATAGTTTAACAAGGAGTTAGTATTTAGTTTGGGAGAACAACGAGCAGAAGGTATCAATTAGCCTAGGGGTTAGCATTTAGTATTTCCTGATAGTCTACAACTATTTACTTAAGCTTTCATTACAGATACATTCCTGCATATCGGGGCACACGCATGCCAAGGTAGCAACCCGAGAATTAGGTTCAACTACCTTGGGGAACTACGTGCTATTGACCTCCCTACTAGAAACCATCACCCGGACGTGGTGGATTACAGAGACCGGTACGGCTGTCACACGTACTCGCGGCTACCATCCTCCGTGGGGTGTGTTGGTATTTCTTACACCACGAATAAATCCGCAAGCGCACGGAATACCGTTGTAGCACTTCACCCGGGAGTATTCCAAGGTATCGTATTTGTTTTCCCCAAGGAACGGTGATAATCTGCAGCAAGGTTAGTTTTACCCAAGGACACACAAGAATGGCAGTAGTATAGGATTGAGAGGATGAATAAAGATCTAGTTGTCCCGCAGGACGATCGCACTCTAGTTCTACTCGTTTACTTCGGGCACTGGTATAGACCTGGTCTGCCAAGTCACGCCAGCCTGTAGCTCTACGACGAACCCGAACGTGGAGGATTACAAGGGACGGACAGGGCTGTCACCACCTGCCGCCTACCTCTACAAACCGTGGGGCACGCTGCAAACAAAGGTAACCTCTAGCCTAGACACCACGTCTATGCCGTCGATTACTACTCTAACCCCGGTCCTGGTACCAATCTGGAAGGCTAGAGCACCCCTCGCGGAGCGATGATCCCGTAAACAAGTATAACAAGAATAACGACTAGTATGTAAAGCTCGCTAGATCAATATCACCACGAATACTAATCTTACGAATAAGAACAAGGTTCGTACTATGAACGAACGACGAACGATGAACGAACTAAGAACGAACGACGAACGATGAACGAACGACGAACGAACTAAGAACGAACGAAGAACGATGAACGAACGACGAACGAACGAAGAACGAACGATGAACTATTAATAAGATAAATATCCGCCAAGGGTACAAGATAAGGAAATAACTAAAAGGAAAGCTATCCCTCTCCTTGATCCTTGCCCTCTCCTCTATTCTACTACTGTACAAGGGGCCCTTGGCCTGGATGGGAGTGGAATGACTTGTGTCTTGTGATGTGCTTTGGAGGAGGGGGGTATGTTGGCGGTCGTTAAACCATGTTTTGACCGCCACCCTACCGGTAAATAAATACATAACACCAAGATTTTGTGCATAGTAGTTAGGAATAATACTACTCCACAGGTTTTGGTGAATATTTGGATGCAGGAGTGAATAATGGAGAAAAGTGGGCCCAGCCAGGGAAATTCCCTGGCCGGCCGGCCCCACCCTAGGCTGGCCGGCCCCACCTGGTGGCCGCAGGCCCCAGGCTTCCTCCAGTGGGCTGGAAACTGGTCCACAACTTATAATTCAAGGCCCAACCCAGCGGATTTGCGCCGACTTACCAGAGGTGGGCCATTTGGGCCTTAACTTGGCCCCTACTTCAGTCCTGCCGACCCCACGAACAAACCGACCTTCAGACCGCCTTCAGGAGTGCATCTGGAGCGTTGAGGCAGAAGGCGGTGGCCAACCGCCACAGGGGACGGCCGGCCGGCCACCCCCCTAGGCCGGCCGGCCGACTTTGGCGGCGCCGCCTCTCCAAAGTCGGCAGGCGTGCTTCCACCGCCTTGGCAAGCTATAAAAGGGACCCCTCGGCCTCCGAATCAATTCGCACCATCACACTTCATCCAAGTGTTCATTAGTTTAGTTGAGTAGTAGCTTTGGGAGTTAGAGTAGAGTAGAGTAGAGTGAGAGCTCTCTCGGGCTTCCGGAGTCTTCTCGGAGTTCGGTATAGTTCTTTGTATCTTACTCTTGAGATATTATTTTTATCTTTATTTATTTCTTTTAGTAGTTCTTTTCTATTAGTTTATTTATTCGTTAAGTAAGTACTCGTGGAAGTCTTGTTGTGGGATTCGTGATTGTTGGAATAGCGAGTACGAGAGAGTGCCGTCGTCGGAGATGACGTCGTGTGAAATCTGTGCTTGTTCATTCTTAGATAGGACTGCTCCGTTGATCAAGAGTAGCTCCTCTAGGCGGGTTGTAAGCGTGGCGCTTAGATCTTGGCCTATGCACGTTTGGCACCCAACCCCACGGAGGATGGTAGCCGCGAGTGTATGTGACAGCTGCACCGGTCTCTGTAATCCACCACGTCCGGGTTGGACTCAGCAGGGTCTTAATTATAGCGGATGGATCCCCAGGGTGAACTAGCAGCATCGGTTGCCCTGGCACTTCCGTGCCCCGAAACGATATGACTTGTACGTGTATGAGCTTAGCTAGAGTAAATAACCTTTGTAGAATTGACTGCTAGAAAAGTAAATAATAGATAAACATACAGGTAGCCTTAACTCTATCTCGTTGCTCTCCCAAATGTATACTACGTTTTTATTTTATTACCTTGGATTTGAGGATGTGTGTGCCACCCATATATATCATGCCTATCTTACCCCCGTCTCAAGTATAGTTGATACATTATTTCTTTCTCCAAATTATCCAATGCATAGCTATTATTCAGCTTTCTTTTGCTCTACTTCCCTGCGGAAATATAAATATGATAACCCTGGAATACTCCAAGGTGAAATGCTACAATGGTGATCCGTGCGTTTGCGGAATTAATGAATTTAATTTTATCGCATAAGAACCGCCAACAAGCATTTCTGGCGCCGTTGCCGGGGAAGTAGCAGCTAGGAACTGAATAAATGCATTGAAGTTTGTGAGAAGAGTAATTATCACTTACTTTTGCGGGCTGGTTTTTCTTCTTGTAAAAATTTGAAACAGGACTGTGCATGACTGGTTTCGACCTACCAGAAAACTTCCACTCAGATCCAGAGCAGTTCTTGAGGAAAGTTCGAGCAAAACTCACCAAACAGATCCGCAAGAACGCTCTGGCTCTCGAATCGTCTCCTCCACCGGTTGTCAGGGCCTCCTCAACGAACAGTACCATGGCCGACCGCGTTGTTGAGAAGACGATCAATGACTTCTCCGCGCCAACTACGGAGAACATCCGCGTGGGACTTAACCCGCGCGTCACCAACAAGGACTACGAGCTCAAGCCAGCCTTGATCAACATGATCTTGGCCAGTCCTTTCTGTGGGAAGCCGTCGGAGGATGCAAATGCTCACCTCCAAAGGTTCCTGATGACGTGCAACACTTTCGTCATAAAGGATGCACCTCAGGACGCTATCCGACTACAGCTATTCCCTTTCTCTCTGTTGGGGAAGGCTCTCCAGTGGTTCTACGCGAACCAAGAGTCCCTCGACACGTGGACGGCATGCTCCAATGCCTTCCTCGCCAAGTTCTTCCCGCCGGGCAAGACGACTGCCCTGCGGAACAAGATATCGGGCTTCCAACAGCTCGCAGATGAGTCGACCGCGGAAGCCTGGGACAGGATGCAGGAGTACGTTCTCTCATGCCCACATCATGGCATGGAGGAATGGCTCCTCATACAGAGTTTCTACCACGGTTTGAGGCCGTCCGCTCGAGAGCACCTCGACGCCGCAGCAGGCGGCTCCTTCTTCTCCCTTAGCGTGAAGAACGCTAAGAAGTTGATTGAGAAGGTGGCGGCCAACCAGACTCATGGTGAACGCCAAACGGCGAGCACCAAGACCCGTGGAGTACACCAAGTAGAGACGATGGACATGCTCGCCATCAAGCTCGATCAACTACTCCGCAAGGTGGAGTCTCCACAGGACCTGCAAGTTGCGGATTCCCGCATGACATGTGAGGAATGCGGCAGCATTGGGCATATGGGCATCAATTGCCCAAATGTGAGAGAGGAATGCAATTTCCTCAACAATGGCAATGGGTTCCGCTCCCAGAACAACTACGGCTGGAATTCCAGGCCCGACCTCTCCTTCAACAAGAATCAGGGAGGTAACAATGGTAATCTTTCCCGTTATGAGCCCTCTATCAAGGATCTAGTTCTCGGCCAGGTCAAGATCAATGACAGCATTAGTAAGAAATTTCTTACTACCGACAAGGCTTTAGAGAGCATAGATGCCAAGCTAGAGTCTTTCAGCACTGCTCTGCAGAATCAGCTAAGCCATAACAAGATGCTAGAAACACAAATAGCGCAAATAGCTTCAGCTGTGCAGGCTCCTCGTACGAAGGAGAGTGTTAGTGCTATCACCACCAGGGGAGGAAGAGGTACTGTGGACCCTCCATACCCCAAGGGTGCAGAGAGAAAGACACCAAATACAGCCCCCAAGGAGAAGGCCGGTAAAAAGGTTCCAGAAAGAAGGTCCCTGAAGAGGAAGACGCCGAGAAGGAGAGCTCCGAGGAGGAACCAACGACAGATCCTCTCGTTGAGCAAGCTCCACCTAAGGCAGCACCTCATGAGTATTTTGACACTACAGGCTTGCCTTACCCCGACCGCAGGAAGAAGCTCACTGTGGACGAGCGCTTTGATAAATTTGTTGAGGCTATCCGACATATATATGTGCATATTCCGCTGCTTGATGCCATGCAGGTACCTACTTACACTAGGTATTTCCGGGACATCCTCAACAACAAGCGCCCCATTCCAGCAATGGAGGTAGTGAAGCTTACAGAAGAGTGCAGCGCAGCCATTCTGAACATTCTTCCGGAGAAGAAGAAGGATCCAGGATGCCCTACGATCCCATGTTCGATTGGCAGCCAGCACTTCTCTCAAGCGCTTTGTGACTTGGGTGCAAGCGTGAGCGTTATGCCCAAAGCGGTATATGACAGGTTAAACTGTCCATTATCGCCTACGGCTATGTGCTTGCAGCTCGCAGATCAGTCCGTTCGTCATCCTGCTGGTATTGCCGAAGACGTCCCCGTACAGATCAGAAACTTCTTCGTCCCCGTCGACTTTGTTGTGCTTGACATGGAAGTAGATGTCAAGACCCCTCTCATCCTTGGGAGGCCGTTCTTGAGCACCACCAACGCCAACATCGACGTGGGGGCAGGAGAGATCCACTTGGACTTCAACGGCAAGGAAGAAACGTTCAGCTTCAAGCCTAAGGTTGAGCAATGCAAGCTAGTACGGGTCATATATGGAAAGGACCCAAGGAGAGTGGAGAAGATTGAGATTACTCCACCCATGCCACAGCCAGACAAGCTCATTGCATACATGAGAGACTATCTGGAAAGAGAGAATGCACGAAGGCTAGCAAAATATTGGAGGACTCCAAGGAGGATGCCTCAGCCGCCAAAACCATCTCAAGCCCCTCTTACTCCTCCGCAAGAAGGAGTAGGCGAGTCACAATCGCCCAAGAAGAGGAGAGCGAGGCGCTCAAGAAAGAAGAAGGCAGCTACGACATCGACCGATGAGAGTACAACAAAGGCGCCTATTGAAGAAAAGGTCGCCGCCACAAACACAAAGAAAACAACCAAGGTGTGGCGGAAGAAAGAAGGAACCTCTACCTCGCAAGATTCTCCAGCGAGCGAGGTCCAAACAAGTTGAAAAGACATGGAGAACGTCTAGCTCAAAGACGTAAAAATGAGAGCCCTCCGATTGGGGAGGCCATCCCAATCGTTATCCTAGCTAGGCCTAGCACTTGTTTTTCTTTTCATAAATCATAAAAACAAAATAAAAATTGAAAAAGTTTAAAAGACAACAAAAATAATAGGATTCTCGGTGATGCCCATTAGGGGCTAGCCACTTGTATCATCCTCACTCTTTTTTGCAGATCAAGAAGGAGGAGGAAGAGCCTGAATCAAGCTTAAGTCTTACAAAGACTCAAGCTTGGGGAGGGCACCCCTCAGGTAAGAAGGAGTTCAATACAAGTTTAAGTCTTACAAAGACTCAAGCTTGGGGAGGACCCCCAGGTAAGTATTCCTAACTTTCTTAATAAATAAATGAACTCCCTGTTTCGAATAAATGCTAGAATCTTGGTGTTATGCTACGCTTAAGGGAAATGATGATCGAGTTACAAATTAGATTCCCATGTGTCGCATAGATGCAACCTCTACTCCTGACATATGTGTTATTTTTACTTGAGCATGATCACATCATGAGTCTTGCTTATTTCCGTGGGTTGCATTTGTTACACCAAGTCTGAGCATTGTGGATTGTGATATGGCATGATTAGGACTTGTAGCAATTTCTCAGTATGGTTTCGTCCAGAGATGTTTTTCTTGAATTGCTGCAAGTACCTAAAACCCTTCTGTTTTGGCACACTTCTCTTAGTGTGAGGATTTATTTACCTACCAGAGCCATATCATAATATTCGAAACAGCCCCACTCATAGACATTTGTTTATACATTGAGTTTTGTTAAGGTTTGATGTACTCTTGAAACTAAGCACTCCTAATTTTGGTCATAATTCCTTCGCGTGTGTTTTCGAAAATTTCTCTCCACCAAATAAAAAGGGGAATGTTTGGATAAATCAACCAAACATTTTTCAGAGTTTGCAAAACTTTTGGTCCATCCAAAATGCTCAAGAATATTTCAAAATGTTTCATTGAACCATTCAAAATTTATGGCCCCTTGCACCATGGAGTAGTTAAAAAAAAAAAAAACTCCATGGTTCTTATCATAAACATCTTGAGCAAAATAAAGGACCAATGTTTTTCAAAACCCCCTTCCATAAGTGTGAGTTCATTTTCTCCCCCTCCATCACATCATTTCCTACGACCAAAATAAATGGAGTTGCTATGTTGATTGAGACTCATTCTTTAGCTTTACAATATATGCATGACAATTGTGCATTCCTTACCAAGCTCCACATACAAAGCCTCATTTGGTAGAAGGTAGGATGAGTGAAGCTTGTAGGAATAGAACTCACATTGGTAGGTAAGAGAAGTGCCTACCAAAACGAAGGAGAATTTTTGCACCTTACCTTGCAGCACATAAAAACTCTGGATGCACACCTGCTAGAATTGTGTACTTGTCACGAAAATGCCGTTCTAGTCTTCAATGCTGCGTGACAAGGTGTGACATATAAGCCCCACGATTTTTGCAACACTCATGAATATTCTGTGCTCTCGTAAACTTACCACTGTTTAGGGAGTATGTTGTTGCATCTTTATTACCCATGGGGCGCTTCTTTGTAACTCCTGATCCGCCGGTACCCTGAGTTGAGTTTGCTCGGGACGAGCAAAGTTTAAGCTTGGGGAGGTTGTTGGCGGTCGTTAAACCATGTTTTGACTGCCACCCTACCGGTAAATAAATACATAACACCAAGATTTTGTGCATAGTAGTTAGGAATAATACTACTCCACAGGTTTTGGTGAATATTTGGATGCAGGAGTGAATAATGGAGAAAAGTGGGCCCAGCCAGGGAAATTCCCTGGCCGGCCGGCCCCACCCTAGGCCGGCCGGTCCCACCTGGTGGCCGCAGGCCCCAGGCTTCCTCCAGTGGGCTGGAAACTGGTCCACAACTTATAATTCAAGGCCCAACCCAGCGGATTTGCGCCGACTTACCAGAGGTGGGCCATTTGGGCCTTAACTTGGCCCCTACTTCAATCCTGCCGACCCCACGAACAAACCGACCTTCAGACCGCCTTCAGGAGTGCATCTGGAGCGTTGAGGCAGAAGGCGGTGGCCAACCGCCACAGGGGACGGCCGGCCGGCCACCCCCCTAGGCCGGCCGGCCGACTTTGGCGGCGCCGCCTCTCCAAAGTCGGCAGGCGTGCTTCCACCGCCTTGGCAAGCTATAAAAGGGACCCCTCGGCCTCCGAATCAATTCGCACCATCACACTTCATCCAAGTGTTCATTAGTTTAGTTGAGTAGTAGCTTTGGGAGTTAGAGTAGAGTAGAGTAGAGTGAGAGCTCTCTCGGGCTTCCGGAGTCTTCTCGGAGTTCGGTATAGTTCTTTGTATCTTACTCTTGAGATATTATTTTATTTATTATATCTTTATTTATTTCTTTTAGTAATTCTTTTCTATTTAGTTTATTTATTCGTTAAGTAAGTGCTCGTAGAAGTCTTGTTGTGGGATTCGTGATTGTTGGAATAGCGAGTACGAGAGAGTGCCGTCGTCGGAGATGACGTCGTGTGAAATCTGTGCTTGTTCATTCTTAGATAGGACTGCTCCGTTGATCAAGAGTAGCTCCTCTAGGCGGGTTGTAAGCGTGGCGCTTAGATCTTGGCCTATGCACGTTTGGCACCCAACCCCACGGAGGATGGTAGCCGCGAGTGTATGTGACAGCTGCACCGGTCTCTGTAATCCACCACGTCCGGGTTGGACTCAGCAGGGTCTTAATTATAGCGGATGGATCCCCAGGGTGAACTAGCAGCATCGGTTGCCCTGGCACTTCCGTGCCCCGAAACGATATGACTTGTACGTGTATGAGCTTAGCTAGAGTAAATAACCTTTGTAGAATTGACTGCTAGAAAAGTAAATAATAGATAAACATACAGGTAGCCTTAACTCTATCTCGTTGCTCTCCCAAATGTATACTACGTTTTTATTTTATTACCTTGGATTTGAGGATGTGTGTGCCACCCATATATATCATGCCTATCTTACCCCCGTCTCAAGTATAGTTGATACATTATTTCTTTCTCCAAATTATCCAATGCATAGCTATTATTCAGTTTTCTTTTGCTCTACTTCCCTGCGGAAATATAAATACGATAACCCTGGAATACTCCAAGGTGAAATGCTACAATGGTGATCCGTGCGCTTGCGGAATTAATGAATTTAATTTTATCGCATAAGAACCGCCAACAGGGTACCCCTTTATTTATAGCCCAAGAAGGTCGGCAACTTGAGGCGGTTCCTTAGGTCGGTGGCATTGATTGTAGGTGGAACCGACCTCTGGAAGGCGGTGGCGAACCGACATAACAAGATGGGCCAGGGGGGCCTCCACCACAGGTCGGCCGACCTAGGGTTTGGGGTCGGTCGACCCCTCGTGGGCCCCTCTGGGCCTGGTCTTCCTCGTGCTGCTTCTCTGGGCTGTGGTGTCCTCTTATCCACCTGCTGTGAGTAGAGTTGAAGCCAGGATATTTGGATTTTGGGCTTCAAGAGAGGAATTCTTTATTCCGGGGAAAATTGGTGTTTCCAACTTGGGCCTTTTATGCTTCCTTTTCCCCTTTTTCCTATGAATTGCAGCTGCACTCACAAATTTACCAAGACTTGTGCAAATCATTAGTTTAAAGACCTAAGTCTACTTTTGGTGATTGTTTTATTATAAAAAGCGCAGCTAGTTGACGGGTAAATATTGGGTCTAAGAGCCGTCAACAACTCCCCCACACTTAGCTCTTTGCTCGTCCTCGAGTAAAGTTGCGAGCATAAGGCGGGAGATACTCATCCTCATAAATGAGAGCCTGCACACAAGTTATTGCAAGCCACACTTCATACCTGTGAACTTTGAGGTGTCTAACATGCATTCCTTGGATGATTGATAAGTGGAACGGTCATGTCTCAAATCACCTCGCCTTTCCTGTCAAGTACCTTGGGATTTTTGCATAATTTTCAGAAATGAAAACATAGTTTCATGCTCCTCAAATGACTCTCTCAAGTCGCTCATGGTGTTTATGTATTTTCCTCTCAAGGGCCATGATTTAGCCTCTTCCCTCCTTGTGTTTGATCAGGCTTTTGTGGAGCTCAAGGTAGGGTAAAGTGGAGCATACTAGTGTCTCTTATTTTGCTAAGTCAAAGACTGGATCCAATGGAGAAAACAAGTCATACAATCTGATCAAGATGTGCATGTGTGGTGGTGGTATGAAGTGGAAAAATATTTGTACTCCTTTTTATGGTGTTACCTTCTCTCTCTTTTTGAACTTTTGAGGAGGACATGGCTAACATACTTTTTCTTTCTTTTTCTTTATTTTTCGCATCATCATTTTTTTTTTCATGCTCTACTTTTGTATGAGCAGGGATTATTCTTTTTCTTTTTGCATAGCCATGTCTCCGATGATATTTGAGAGAGAAAGGTAACAGAGATTTTTGGAGTATTTATTTGGTGGATGGATGATGGAATGTTGCTCAACTTCCAGTGTAGAAGTGTAGCATGTGAGGTGGAGTGTACGTGATATTGATCAAAAGAGTATGACAAGCTTCTCACTAGGGTCCAAGAATTTGACAAAGCTCAAATCGACAACTAGCAGCTTATAGGCTATCAAAATATTCATGTAGAGTTCTTGGCCTTGGTAGGAAAATATAAATCAAGTGAGGAGCATCATACTATGGAATTTTGATTTTCATAAAGATAAATTCCCAAGGACTTGAAGGTTAAGCAAAGATCATTTCGACAAACCATATCTCACATGCCAATTATCTAGGAAAAACATGAGTTCCTAATGATAAGGTGTTCACAAGCATTCAGCGATGAAGCGAGAAATAACAAGTGTGCAAGTCCAAGAATGTGAGAGGTAGAGTTGTGGGCAAAAGATAAATCAATTATGATTTTCCCAAAAGATTAGTGCGTCAAGTTTTATTTAATTTTCAGATTATCCGAATGAACTTGACGGTGTAGCAGGCAAAAAGTGGAAGTGTGGTGCAAACTCAGGAGGGAGGAGGAGGCTGGAGCCTGGTGGGGACCACCAGGGGTCGCCCGACCCTCCTGGTGGGGTCGGCCGACCTTGCCTGGACCCCACTGGTTCTGTTATTTCGCGTGGCGACCTTTCCTGAGTTGCCTCGTATGATTCTGGATGATTTGGTCGTGATTGTTCCAGATATGGCGATGTTTCCCCCCCCACACTTGCCTTTTTGCCTGTTTCCTTCAAAAACGACAAAAATATGGAAACACAAATATTGCTCTACCGGTATGCAAGCCCGGGGAGCACTATTATTGATTGAATTATAAACTGATAGGCGCATTACATATTTGAAGGGAAATTGGAATGAAAATAAACTAAGCAAAATGCGCCTTTTAGCTAAATAAAAGTGGAGGATTAGATATAGAACTTTTCCTCCTTTCCTGCGCCCTTGAAGAGACGCTTAAGCTTGGAGTTGGTGCTGCGGCGTAAGTTTGCGTTGTTTTCGCGCAGCTCCTCCACGGCTTCCCTTAGCTCGGCCACTTTGTTCCCGAGCTCAAGATGCGAGTCACGGAGGTCGATGTACTTAGCAAGGAGGCGGTCATAAGGCTTCTTCTTGGGCGTCTTTTCCTCTTCACTTTCGTACATACCCCCTGCCCTTTTGATAGGTGAGGGGGAAAGGTGCCTCCTAACTCTCTTGGTAGGAGTAGAGCTCATGGATTCATAGGCACCCTTCTTTTCTGCTGATGTAAGCGGCTGAACGAGCTGTTTCCCCTTCCCGCGGACGCCCGTAATCTTGAAGCGTGGGTCTCCCATCTTCTTGGGAGCAGCAGCAAGGGGAGAGTGTTCAATGTATTGATGGTGTACTACATTGCCACTCTTGGTGACTAGTGATCCCACGTACTTCTCTCCTGGGCGGAGAGAGGTTCCCAGATCGTCGCGACGAGCCTTCCTTGGAGTGAGCGCCCCCGTGGTGGGATGAGGGGGAGTAGAATGACTCTTCCTTAAGACCTTCTTGGCTATAGGAGCTGCAACGGGAGTACTTGGTGGTGGTAGGAGGGCCAAGGGTGCGACATCGACAAAGTTGGCTTGCTCAATGGGAGTGACGGGATCAAGGATGTTTTCTAGGTCAAGTTCGCGCAAGAGTTGGCTTGTGGTGGCGGACACATCAAAGTCAGGGATGCTGCTGTCCATGGTGATGTTGGGAGTGTTTTGGGATTTTGGTTTGGTGAAGAAGATGGGTGGTGCAAGGGAAAAGAGAGGAAATCACTAATACTTATAAGGGGGACTAAGGAAAGAATTTCCCTGATTTTCCCGGAGCAGAGCAGGAGCTACATCAGTGGGATTTCTGCTTGTGAACGTTGGAGAAACAGGTGGGGGAAATTTGGGACCGTTGTGGATCTCACAGGGGTCGCCCGACCTGATAAGGTGGGTCGGCCGACCCTGTGTGGGTCCCACTCGCCCCCTGATTTCTGCAGTGCTCTTCTTAATCGAAAATATATTGTACAATAATTGCGACGGGTAAAAATAAGAAACAGAGGATGTCAGGATAAAAGATTTAAATCAATTAGATTCATGACATCAAAATCTTTATTTGCTTCGGGTTCAAGATAAATTTTAAGGCGCTGACCATTTACCTTGAATACATTACCTCCGTCGTCCTGGAGTGTGATTGCCCCATGAGTCGACGTGTCGATGATGGTGTATGGTCCGTCCCATTTACTTCTCAATTTTCCGTGCCCGAAGGGCTTTACCCTTGAATTGAAGAGCAACACCTTGTCTCCAACTTTGAATTCTTTTATCTTTATTCGCCGGTCGTGCCAGCGCTTTGTACGCTCCTTGTAGATGGCTGAGTTGTGATATGCTTTGTCTCTCCATTCTTCCAACTCGGCTATCTTCATTTTTCTTCTCCACCCAGCTCCTTTCATATCCATGTTCCAAGTTCTCATGGCCCAATATGCTTTATGTTCCAACTCGACTGGCAAATGGCACGTTTTTCCATAGACGAGTTGGTATGGTGACATGCCTATGGGTGTCTTGTAGGCTGTTCTATATGCCCATAGTGCATCGGGCAGCTTGTTCTTCCATCCCTTCCCCATTTCCAACACTGTTTTCTGCAGGATCCGCTTGATCTGTTTGTTGGATGTTTCGGCCTGCCCATTCGTTTGGGGATGGTATGGGGTGGCAATGTTGTGCTTCGCTCCAAGCTCTCTTAGAAAGCTACGGAAGGTCTTATCAATGAAGTGAGACCCTCCGTCGCTTATCACCATTCTCGGAGTTCCAACCTTGGAAAGATAGTCTCGTGGAACATCCGGCGAGCGTGTTTGGAGTCGGCAGCTCGGCATGGCATAGCTTCTACCCATTTGGATACGTAATCCACCGCCACCAATATGTACTCACAATCTTGGGACTTCACGAATGGTCCCATGAAGTCAATGCCCCATACATCGAAGAGTTCGACTTGAAGGTTGTATGTGAGGGGCATTGCATCTCGTGCTGTGATGCCTCCAAATCTCTGGCATTGTGGGCATCTTCTAATGAATTCTTTTGTATCTTCATACATGGTTGGCCAGAAGAATCCACTTTGCCAGATCTTTGCTTGGGTACGGAAGGCACCATAGTGTCCACCGTATGGGGCTGCATGGCATTTTTCAATGATTTGTGTGCTCTCATGAGTGGGCACACATCGCCTAAGCAGTCCATCGGCGCAGACACGATAGAGGTATGGTTCATTCCATAAGTGACGGCGACTTTAATAAATCAATCTTCTTTTATCCGCCCCTGGTGGTACGTATCCTGTGGCGATGAAGTTCACAATGTCGGCGTACCAAGGGTGCGAATCCGTCACTTTCAGCAGCATGTCGTCGCGTAGGAAGTCATTTATGGGTAACTCCTGCAAGTTAGTGAACTGCATACGCGACAAATGATCTGCTACAGAATTTTTCTACTCCTTTCTTATCTTTAATTTCAAGATCAAACTCTTGGAGCAGAAGGATCCATCTTATGAGACGAGGTTTAGCATCTTTCTTAGCAAGCAGATATCTCAAAGCAGCATGATCAGTGTAAACGATAACTTTTGCTCCAGCTAGGTAAGATCTAAACTTGTCAAAAGCAAAAACAACGGCAAGGAGCTCTTTCTCAGTGGTAGTATAATTCAATTGAGCTCCAGTCAAAGTTTTGCTAGCATAAGAAATTGCATGATGCTTTTTGTCTTTCATTTGACCAAGAACTGCCCCCACAGCATAATCACTAGCATCACACATTATTTCAAAAGGAAGCGTCCAATCAGGGGGTTGAATGATTGGAGCAGAGATGAGTGCATTCTTAAGAGTAGCAAAGGCATGCATGCAGTCATCATTGAAATCAAAGGGTGCATCCTTAGCAAGCAAGTTCGTAAGGGGTCGTGCAATTTGAGAGAAATCTTTTATGAAGCGACGATAAAAACCAGCATGACCCAGAAAACTACGAACACCCTTGATATTCACAGGAGGTGGAAGCTTTTCTATAACTTCAATTTTTGCTTTGTCCACCTCTATGCCTCTCTCGGACACAAGGTGTCCAAGAACTATGCCCTCTCGGACCATGAAGTGGCACTTTTCCCAATTAAGTACCAGGTCCTTCTCATGGCATCTCTGTAAGACCCTGTCTAGATTTTCTAAGCAATGATCGAAGGTTTTTCTATAAACAGAGAAATCATCCATAAAAACTTCCATAATTTCTTCGATCATATCAGAGAAAATAGACATCATGCAACGTTGGAACGAGGCAGGTGCATTGCACAAACCAAAAGACATGCGACAATAAGCATAAGTTCCATACGGGCATGTGAAAGTTATCTTACTTTGATCGTCGGGGTGGATGGGAATTTGATGATATCCCGAATACCCATCAAGGAAACAAAAGAAAGAATGATTTGCCAACCGTTCCAACATCTCATCGATGAAGGGCAGTGGAAAATGATCTTTCTTTGTGGCCTTGTTAAGTTTTCGGTAATCAATGCACATTCGCCACCCCGTGACGGTTCGTTGAGGAATGAGTTCATTTTTATCATTATGAACAACCGTCATACCTCCTTTCTTGGGTACCACTTGTACGGGGCTCACCCAATCACTGTGAGGGACAGGATAGATGATCCCGGCGTGTAATAGCTTCAAGACCTCTTTCTTCACAACTTCTCTCATCGCATTATTCAGCCTCCTTTGAGGTTCCCTTGAAGGTGTACTTTCAGGATCCGTGGGAATGCGATGGGTGCAGAGAGCAGGGCTGATCCCTTTTAGGTCTTCAAGTGAGTAGCCAAGAACGGAGCGATGTTTTTCAAGCACGGCTATGAGTTTGGTGGTTTCTTCCTCCGAAAGCTTGTCACTTATGATGACGGGAGCTTGCGGATCTCCGTGCAAGAAGGCATAGCGCAAACCGGGAGGTAGCGCTTTGAGATCAATGGGAGGTCGTGGCGGTGGTGTGGTTTGTGGTAGCTCAAAGGTGTCCTCCGAGTCGGCGTCTTCTAAGATAAAGTCTTGTGCATCTTCTTCCAAAGCTAACTCGGGGTCCATGTGAGGAAAAATAGCCATGGCCTCCTCCACTTGATATTCCTCAAGTGGTTCATCGGAAAGAGTGTTTCGTGATGTGGTGATTGGTATGGAGAATGACTCTTTTCCGAGGGTGAAATTGAGGTTTCCAAATGATGGGGCATCAATGAGGAATTTTTCTATAGGATGCCCTATCATTATGTCGAAGTTTGGGATTTAGAAGACGTAGAAATCCAGGATAACCTCAAGGTCTTCATGATAGAGAGTTACATCTCTGACAATCCCCAAACTCTCAAGAATATGGCCCAATGGGTGCTTGAGGAGTTTGTTTGTTGATGTCCATGGTCGGTTGCCAAAGATTGACAACGCATATGTGTCGGAGAGGATATTGGCACCAACAAGAGGGTTGTAGAGTGCATTCACCTTGGTTCCTTTGATGGAGCAGCATATGTTGGTTGAGGGAGGGCAGAGCCGAATGATATCCATGGATAGCTCATTCTCCCTCAACCATTCATCGCTCATGATTGAAGTAAGCTCCCGAACAGTCTCCACAAGATATTCTTTTTCAATTGGTTCGGGAGGTGGCAAAGGAACAGGCGGTCTCTTTTGAAACAAATAGTTCGAGGTGTTTCCAAAATCTTCAAAAATTTCTTCCTCAAACTCAAATGGGAACTCTAGAGGTTCATCATCCTCTGTCATTGTTCGGGAATCAGATGAGGACTCGGATGTTGGGTCTACCAAGGTAGACACCTTTTGTGTTTCCGCAATGAGTTCCTCATCTTTTGACTCCGGCTCCTCGGGTATTTCAGCGGAAAAAGGTGTATTTTCAACAATTCTTTCTAGCAAATCTTTTGCTTCCGCTATGGTCTTATGAGAAAAAGAACCACCGGCAGCCGTGTCAAGATAAAGTGCGGTGTCCTTGCTCAACCCTGAATAAAAATGTTGCAAAAGAACGGGTTCTGGGAGCAATAACTCTGGACCGGAATCTGTTAATGAACAGAACCGTATCCATGCCGCACTAAGGGTTTCTTCCTCCTCTTGGCGAAAGTTAATTATTTCCGCGCGTAGAGAAGTGATACGAGATACGGGAAAAAATGCTAGACAAAATTTGTCTCGCAATTCTTTCCAATCACCGTTCACTCTCTTAGCGGTGTAAGTGTACCATTGCTTCGCCTTCCCATCGAGAGAGAAGGAAAACAATTTCCACTTTAAAGTTTCATGTGTCATGCCATTGATCAATCGGCATGCACACAATTGCTCAAACTCTCGCAAGTGTTCAAAAGGATTTTCATTTTTAAAACCAGAGAAAGAAAGTCCTTTGATCAAAGAAATAAAACTGGGGCCGAGCTCATAGCTTGTTGAAACAACAAGTTGAGATGAACATGGTGGCTCTAAGAGCTCGCCCCGTGGAGTGGAAAAAGATTGGATTGTGGGTGATGACTCCATGAGTGTATATATTTTTTTTCTAATTTAATTGAACGGGAAATGTAAAGATAAGTTACGAGGGCAAACCTGGTCCGCTACAGAATTAGCAACCGTTCCCCGGCAACGGCGCCAGAAATGCTTGTTGGTATTTCTTACACCACGAATAAATCCGCAAGCGCACGGAATACCGTTGTAGCACTTCACCCGGGAGTATTCCAAGGTATCGTATTTGTTTTCCCCAAGGAACGGTGATAATCTGCAGCAAGGTTAGTTTTACCCAAGGACACACAAGAATGGCAGTAGTATAGGATTGAGAGGATGAATAAAGATCTAGTTGTCCCGCAGGACGATCGCACTCTAGTTCTACTCGTTTACTTCGGGCACTGGTATAGACCTGGTCTGCCAAGTCACGCCAGCCTGTAGCTCTACGACGAACCCGAACGTGGAGGATTACAAGGGACGGACAGGGCTGTCACCACCTGCCGCCTACCTCTACAAACCGTGGGGCACGCTGCAAACAAAGGTAACCTCTAGCCTAGACACCACGTCTATGCCGTCGATTACTACTCTAACCCCGGTCCTGGTACCAATCTGGAAGGCTAGAGCACCCCTCGCGGAGCGATGATCCCGTAAACAAGTATAACAAGAATAACGACTAGTATGTAAAGCTCGCTAGATCAATATCACCACGAATACTAATCTTACGAATAAGAACAAGGTTCGTACTATGAACGAACGACGAACGAACGACGAACGATGAACGAACTAAGAACGAACGACGAACGTTGAACGAATGACGAACGAACTCAGAACGAACGAAGAACGATGAACGAACGACGAACGAACGAAGAACGAACGATGAACTATTAATAAGATAAATATCCGCCAAGGGTACAAGATAAGGAAATAACTAAAAGGAAAGCTATCCCTCTCCTTGATCCTTGCCCTCTCCTCTATTCTACTACTGTACAAGAGGCCCTTAGCCTGGATGGGAGTGGAATGACTTGTGTCTTGTGATGTGCTTTGGAGGAGGGGGGTACCCCTTTATTTATAGCCCAAGAAGGTCGGCAACTTGAGGCGGTTCCTTAGGTCGGTGGCATTGATTGTAGGTGGAACCGACCTCTGGAAGGCGGTGGCGAACCAACATAACAAGATGGGCCAGGAGGGCCTCCACCACAGGTCGGCCGACCTAGGGTTTAGGGTCGGCCGACCCCTCGTGGGCCCCTCTGGGCCTGGTCTTCCTCGTGCTGCTTCTCTGGGCTGTGGTGTCCTCTGATCCACCTGCTGTGAGTGGAGTTGAAGCCAGGATATTTGGATTTTAGGCTTCAAGAGAGGAATTATTTATTCCGGGGAAAATTGGTGTTTCCAACTTGGGCCTTTTATGCTTCCTTTTCCCCGTTTTCCTATGAATTGCAGCTGCACTCACAAATTTACCAGACTTGTGCAAATCATTAGTTTAAAGACCTAAGTCTACTTTTGGTGATTGTTTTATTATAAAAAGCGCAGCTAGTTGACGGGTAAATATTGGGTCTAAGAGCCGTCAACAGGGTGTAGAGCAAACTCATGTCTAGAATAATTCCTTGAACCATACAATCAACTATCCTAAATAACTTACCCTCACGTTAAGGGCAAGCCAACCATGCATAATAAGTCCACACAAACATATGCGAGGTCGTAACAATAAGGCGATTATATTGTCCCTACTGCCTAGCTCAACAATTCATTCGGACCTATCGTACACAGACGTGGAACCAACACAGGAATTTCTCTATAACAATTACTTAAATAAATAAATATAAACTAAAAGGAAAACTAAATTAAATAAATAAGAAAATAATTATATTAAAGAAAGTATAAAAGAAAAGATACACGAGAACTTTACCCAAACTCCGAAGAGAACTCCGGAGCTCCGAGCGAAGCTCTCACTTCTACTCTAACTCCCATGACTAAAATACTAATCCTATTCTACACAAGTGGAGTGTTCTTCCATGATGTACTGACGTGCGAGTTGCTTCTGAGGTAGCCGGGGGTATTTATAGCCTCCTCAGGACCTGAGGGATTTTATAGCGAAAGATGGAGTGGCGGGGCCGCCAAGGTAGGCCGGCCGGCCAAGTAGGGGGGCCGGCCGCCCGCCCATTGTGGCGGTTGGCCACCGCCTTCGCCCTGGACGGTCCTGATGCTCTCCTGATGGCGGTTGTCCAGTCGGTGGTTTCGTGGGGGCGGCAGAAGAGGAGTGAGGGCCAAGTTGAGGCCCAAACAGCCCACCTTCTAGAACATCGGTTGACTTCTCCAGGCTGGGCTTTTGATTCTGCGGTTTGGGCATGTTTCCAGCCCACTGGAGGAAGGCCGTGGCCTGTAGCTATCTTGTGGGGCCGGCCGGCCTATGGGTGGGGCCGGCCGGCCTGTCTTTGTGCCAGCTGGGCCCACTTTCCTCCATATTTCCCTTCTGCATCCAAATATCACCAAAACTTGTGGAGTAGCATTAATCCTAACTACTATGCATAGAATCTTGGTGACATGCCTTTATTTACCGGTATTGTGGCGGTCAAAACAGGGTTTAACGATCGCCAACACATGGTCTTATGAATTTTGCCTCATACAATCTAGCAATCTCCTGTTTAATAGCCTCATCAACCTTAGCCTCAAACTTCCTTGGAGCTTGCTTGTGTGCCTGAAACCCAGGCTTGATAGGTAGCCGATGTTCAACAATCGATCGGCTAAGGCCCGGCATCTCATGATATTCCCATGCAAAACAATCTCGATAATTCTTTAATAACTCTATTAATTTAACTTTAAACTCCTTACATAATCCCTTACTGATGAAAGTCGGCCTAGGCTTGCTACCATCACCTATATCTACCTCTCTAGCTCATCGGCCGAAGTAAAACCTTGTCCTAACTTGCCCTCCTCCTTGGCGTCCTCCATGGCGCCTGTCAGAGTAACTTTTTAGGATTCAAGTCATCCACCAATTCCACGCTGTCATCGGCGAACGCCAAGAACTCTCCATCCCAAACCTTGCCAGAAAAGCAATCCATGCACTCCAGACGCATGGGACCTAAATCGGCCGAAGCGACGTATACTGCGGTATCGGCCGGAACCACCTCGATCACATTGTAACATCCTGGCCCAGGGCTTAATAGAATTGATAAGAATACTCATACCAACAGTTACAACTTCTTTTCCGGAAGCTCATCTCGAAAGAACTCCGGGGTTAAGCGTGCTTGGCCCGGAGCAATTTCGGGATGGGTGACCGACTGGGAAGTCCTTCCCGGGTGCGCACGAGTGAGGACAAAGTGCGCAGAAAAGACGTGTGTTGGTCTGTGGGGACAGTCTTGAGATCCTAGAGAGCTGCCAGGCGTGCGGGCCCGGCCTCGTGGAGGCGGGACGTCACAAGTGGTATCAGAGCCGACTCTCGCGGTTTCACGGGCGCGTGTGGGCGCAGTTGCGCAGGCATGGTGTGCATGGCTGGTGTGGGCCCAAGTGGTCACACAGCATGGCACATGCGCTGGCACTGGACGCACGGACGTGGCCAAGAGAGGACGTTCCTGGACTGGGGTTGATCGACGAGGACGTCGATCTCCTAAGGGGGTGAGAATGTAACATCCTGGCCCAGGGCTTAATAGAATTGATAAGAATACTCATACCAACAGTTGCAACTTCTTTTCCGGAAGCTCATCTCGAAAGAACTCCGGGGTTAAGCGTGCTTGGCCCGGAGCAATTTCGGGATGGGTGACCGACTGGGAAGTCCTTCCCGGGTGCGCACGAGTGAGGATAAAGTGCGCAGAAAAGACGTGTGTTGGTCTGTGAGGACAGTCTTGAGATCCTAGAGAGCTGCCAGGCGTGCGGGCCCGGCCTCGTGGAGGCGGGACGTCACACACATCATCCACCCAGTGAATAAGGAACTGATGTAAGGTGGAAGGGATGCAACAGTTGGCATGAATCCAATCTCTCCCAAGCAGCATGGTATAAGATCCCTTACCATCAATAACAAAAAACGTAGTAGGCCGCGTCTTACTTCCAATGGTCAACTCCACATTGAGCACCCCTTTTGCTTCTGACGTCTTGCCCCCATAGTCCCTGAGTATCATGTTGGTCTTGATCAGATCATCATCAGTTCTGCCCAACTTTCTGAAGGTAGTCATCGGCATAATGTTGACAGCAGCACCTCCATCGACCAGCATCTTGCTCACCGGCTTACCATTCACATACCCTTTGACATACAAAGCCTTCATGTGCCGACGTTTAGACTCTTCTGGCTTGTCAAACACAGCCTGCTGAGGATCAAGGACCAACTGCGCCATAGCCTCTGCAGCGTCGTCATCAGATTCTTCATCATCAACAGCTTTAAACTCGCACGGCATGATGCAGACGTTGACTGCCGCTTCCAACCTCTGTACCTCAGACGCTACCTTTGGCCTCCACTCCTTCCTGACACGCGGACGTCGCTCATCATCATCATCACGTCCATGGAACTCAGCTTCCATCTCCCTGCAGCGCTGTCTCTGTACCCTCCTCTTTTGGCTCTTGGAGAAGATACCAGTAGAACACCACTGCAGCTGACGCTTAGGCCTATGCTCTTGTTGCTCTTCATCAATCAGTTCCTGGAACTCAGCCTCGTCATCTTGCTTCGGGCCCAGACGATCATGAACAAAAGGCTTGCGCTCCCTGTTTGGTCGTCGTGGCGCTTCTCTCATCGGCCGACGTAATGCTGAATTCTCCTGCAGCCGATCAAAAGCCGGAACCCTCTCCTGTCTGGCATAAACATGAGACGGCACTTCTCGATACAGTCTTCTCGAATGATCGCTGCAGCCCGGGCACCCTTCGATTGGTGGCAACTTCATGCCCTCTTCCCAACAATATCTGAAGAAAGGACAATCCCAATGCGAATCGTCCCGAGATCTGTACTCTTCATTGTCATCCCTTTCTCTCTTCCTCTGATATTTGTTGATCATGGACGAGCTACCAAACTCCACCATATTCACAGGAAAAGGATTTCCGTCAATTTTCATGGACTTCTTTTGATCATCAAACTTGATGCGGCCCTGCTCAATTGCAGCCTGAACACTCTGCCTGAAGACTCTACATTCATTGGTGGTATGCGATGGAGCATTATGCCACTTGCACCATCTTCTCTTCTTCAATTCTTCAGGTGGAGGCAACACATGATTCGGTGGCAACTGGATCTGCTTCTCTTGTAACAGCCAATCAAAAATCTTGTCCAGCTTGTTCACATCGAAATCATACCTTTCTTGGGCCACAGCTTGCTTGATGAACGGGCATACCACTGGTTTCTTGCCCTAGTTCATTCGGCCAGTCCCACTTCTTCTCCTTCTTCATCAGAATCAGACTCTACCGCATAATCAGCATATGCAGCATATCTACCCTTTGCAGCACTCTGGAATCGGCTCTCATGAGACGAAATCTTTTGAGCCAGCTGGGAAATACTCTCAAACTCCTGAGATGCAAACCTCTCCCGAATGGGGCCGATGAGCCCTTGAAAGGCCAACTCGGCTAGCTGCTGATCTGTCAGAGCCAAACTGTAGCACCTGCTGCGAACATCCCGGAACCTCTGGATGTAATCCATCACCGACTCTCCAGCCTTCTGACGAACAGCAGTCAGATCTGTGAGCTTCATCTCAGTAGTGCCGCCATAGAAGTACTTGTGGAATTTCTGCTCCAAATCGCGCCACTCCTTGATGGAATCAGCTGGTAGCGACGCAAACCATGTGAAAGCCGGACCTGACAGCGACAGAGGGAACAATCTGATTTTCCATATGTCATCAGCCGAAGCCTAACCACATTGTGCGAGGAAACGGTCGATGTGCTCCATGGTCGATGTGTTATCCTGTCCAGAAAACTTGGAGAAATCTGGCACCTTGTACCGTGGAGGGAAAGGAGTCCTGTCGTACCATTCTGGATATGGGCGACGATACACAGACGTCTGATCCTTCGCCTTCAGGCCAAATTGGTCTCTCATTATATCGGCAATCTTGACGGCCCAGTCATCTGCCCCCGAGCTTCTTGCTGCTGACGATGGACCTTGCTGATCTGGCCACACTTGATTACCTTCAGAACCAGTTGGCACATATTGTTCTGCGATCTGGAAAGTCCGTCCTCCCACATCCCTTGTAGGAGTTCCTAGAGGCAGCCGATAACTTCTCTGAGGAGTACAGTACATCGGCCCACCTCCCACCTCATTGTATATCGTACCATCGGCTGTCTTGATAATGAGGTCCTTCAGGGTGTTGACCAATACTGGAGACTGATTGATCAACGCTTGATGCATGGCGGTATAAATCATATCACTCAGATTTCCAGATGGAACCTGATACGACCCGGCAGCCGATGTTGGCGGTGGGGGCTGCACAGGTACTTCCTCCGTCACTCTGATATCTCTGGCGGCTTTGAGTGCATCTTCAAACATAGCCTTGATAGAATTCACCAATGGCGTGGATTCCTCTGCCAATGCTTTCTGGACAGCAACATTGACCACCCTCTGGATTTCTTCAGCTGCTGCCTTCTCATCTGACGACCCCGCCGGTTTCTTGGAAGTATCCACGATAACCGGCATGGGAAAAGGATTGGACTGCACCACACCTCCCCTTGTCTTCTTGAATGATTGCAGACACAACTCTTTATAGTCTTCCATGTTCTTCATGAGTAGTTGCTTCTGCTCATCACTCAGCTGATCTTCTGTCACCTGAATGACATTATGTGCCCCAATCTTGGTCTTGTCGATTGGTGTCCGTCTTGCGACATGACTTCAACTGAACGTGTCCCACCGGGCGTGCCAAAAAGTGTGTTGATCCGGAAATCACCACACAACCGGCCTGGGAGATCTGCTTAACTCCAGTGCAGGACCAAGTCTTGTACGCCGTGCGGATCCCGAAGCGTGCCAGTCAGTTTTCCTGAAAACTAACAAAAGGACAAAAAGGTCAAATTCACTTGGTCATCGGCTCGAGAAACAGGCCGATGTATAGCCGACACTCAGGTGTCGCTGAAACAGTCGATAACAATAAACAAAGAAGAAGTAAGACGATCGACTGCAACTATCGGCTATGCTTTATCGGCTTCTTACCGTCGGCTATTTAACAGTAAAAAGAAACAGATCTGGTAAATCATGACAAACTATCGGCTAGGTCTCGATATTTGAATGAATACTTTGTAACCAGCCAAACAATGCAATGATGAGTATAAAGATTTCAAATAAAGACCCTTGTGATAACTAATCGGCTAAACACTCCGATCAAACTATAAATCGATCTATCGGCCAACCACGTCACAGAACCACTCCAGCAACACCTGTAGGATCGGACTTAACCGAGACAGCAATAAGGTTTTACTAAAGCAATTAGGTGGAAGATCGACCAATAAACAAATCTAAAGTGATTATGATAACTAATCGGCTAGACGTCCCGATCAAACCCTAAATCGGCCTATCGGCTAAGCCACCTCACAGAACTATTCCAATAAAACCCGTAGGATCGGACTTAACCGAGACAGCAATAAGGTTCTATCAGAAATAATTAGGTGGAAGACCAACTGACAAATCGATCTAAGATGACTCGAATATATTTAACCTATTTGTACTATGTTCATCAGATAAACGTCGCGTAGGATCGGACCTAACCAAGACAGCAATAACGACGCCGATCTTGCTAACAGTTCCAAATAGATCTAATATACCGGATAACTGATAATTAAACCAACAACACCAGCAGATTCGATCAACCCAATGCAGTGAGATAATTTGATCAAAGCACCAGACGAGAAGGTTACTAGATAGTTGAGATAATTACCGTAGGGTGACGAATTCTCTGCCCTAGCGGAGATCGTGCCGATGCAGCCCGCTCGAACAAGAAACCCGTCGAGAAAAACAGGTTGGCGATGCGCCGAGAGTTGTATTGAATTGTGTATTATTCTGATTACAAACACCTGGGTTTATATTTATACACCCGAGGCAACCGACTTGGGAACAAACACGAATCCTCCTAACTTTTGCTACAAGAAAATATTTTATTCCTAGCTTAACTACCGCGCCAATCGCAACAGATCAAAATCTTTTTCTTACTCCAGCCAACGCGGCGCTTTCTCCTGAACATAATCTTCCCTTGCCTTATCTCTTCGCCGCGTGTCAAAAGGATTTCCAAAATCCGGTGTCAACACAAAGATGAGAGACATCCGCTGCGGCTGGCATCGTCGGCTCTCCCAGTTAGTTGATCGGGTCTGCCGGCTGCCCGCTGCCCCCATCTTGCATCGTGCCATGGACGCTGTGCCTTCTCTCACGCACGAGTTCCGCAGGAAGCTGTCCATGGATGCGACGTTGGCAGCATCCGTTGGGGATGGGGACGCTAGGCGTCATCGGCATGCAGCCAGCACGCCAGCGCGGTCGTCACTCGGTCCTGCGCACGTACGGAAGGTCGTGTTGGCGTGCCGTGGAGGCGGCAACCCATGACCGACGTGCCTGTGTCCTCGTACGTCCATGGGAGCCTCCTGCTACGGTACTGTACTCCACTGCCGCGGCGTCGACGGACATGTTCCCGGTTTAATTTCAGACACGATGCGTCTCTGATTAATCGGGGCCAGCGTGAAAGCCCAGGGCCGGACACAGGAGCGAAGCGAGCTCAGGGATGACCTCGTGGCGTGTGGCGTCGACGCGCGCCACCATCCTTCTGACGAAGCTCTCGCGCAGTCCTTGGAGTCGAGCAAGCACCACCGATAGTGACCTGTCTTCAATCAGAGAGAGACAACCTGCCGCAAGCTAGTAGCATGTGATGCATCAGCATCACCAAGGATCGCAAGTTGATGAGCACAAGTACCGGCCAGGGTGGTCGGTATTGTCCAAGCGAGAAGCTACAGCCGATCGACAGCGAAAATGCTATTGATCATCGTGCATTCCCTGTCATTACTGTAAAATTGGCTCTCACGGCCACCATGTGGAACTCAACTAACAAGCAAATGGCAGAACTGTGCATGCTAACAATCCTATGTCATAAAAATTATACGGATTCGAACACGTGATGTTTGGTAAATTTGAAGAAAATTCTGTGCTATTGCAGCAAACACCATGATACTTGCTCCTTTCAGCAGATGCGCTAGCTTGCTGCTGAGAAGGAACAAACTGAACTGTCCTGATGGTCATCAAATCGGATTATATGCGTTGCAGAACTGATGTTGCCTACCTGGAGGTTGGAGTCGAGCACAGCCAAGAGTGACCACGCGTAGCACAAGTGGTACGTAAGAATGTGACGGTGACCTCTTTAGAGACTCGATCTTCGAACTATGTATAGTTGTAGGACTGGTCATCTGTGTGAACGGAGAGGTGTGAGTTGTGGAGTTGGTGTGTGCGTACGTACATGAATATATATACTACGTACAGATGTAGCCAGTACTGTAGTGGGGCTTCAAAAAAAGAAACAAATGGCAGAATTGTACATGCTAACAAACCTATGTCATGAAGTTATACAAATCCGAACACGTGGTGTTTGGACAATTTGAAGAAATATATAAATGTGCTATTGCAAGACTTGCAACAAACAACATAATACTTGCTCCTTTCAGCAGATGTGCGTGCCGATGAGAAAGAACAAACTGCACTGCCCTGTGGTCATCAAATCAGATTGTATGTGTTGCAGAATGCCTATGTGCGAAATGATACATATATACTAATCTCCAGCCATGGGAAGCCAGGAGCGTTTCTGGACGTTTTGGACGACGTGGCCCGTTCCTGTCTCGCCACGTCGGCGGCCTCGGTTTGTTGGGCCGCGCCCGCGCCGCGTCTCCCAGCCTTTCTGGGCTGCGTGTTTCAGCCAGCCAGTGCCCGCGCGTCTGTCCGGCCCGTTCTGCAATTCTTTCGACGGACGTCGGGCCTGTTTTTCATGGGCCATCGTTCAGCGGTGTTCATCAGCCCGTGCGCGTCGCGTGGACGCCGCCGCCGTCGACCGGTGAGTCGGCTCGCCCATGCCCGCGCCGCCGCCGCCGCACCCGCCCGCCGCTGGGCCGCTCCCCCCACGCCCCGCCCGCCCCGCTCCCGCGCCCGCGCCCCCGCTCCCGCGCCCGCGCCCCCGCTCGCCGCGTCGCTGTCGCACCCGCCGCCATTCAATCGCGAAGAAATCGTTACGTCCTCCTCCACCTGCGCCCCGCGAGCCGCCGCCTCGGCCGCTCCTCCTCTTTCCTCGCCTCGCCAGCTCCTCTCCTCCCTTGCCCGCGCCGCCGGCCGCTCCTCCTCTCTCTCCCCAGCCCAAGCGCCGCGCCTCGCCAGGTCCTCCTCCCTTGCGAGCGTCGCCCACTCCTCCTCCTTCGCCTGAGCACCGCGCCTCGCTGCTCCTCCCTCGCAAGCGTCGTCGCCACCGTCCGCTCCTCCTCTCTTTCTCTATCTATCTCCAGCGCGAGCGTCGCCTGAGCCCAAACAACGCGCCTGCCGGGTTGAGGTGCGACGCGCCCCGGCGGAGCGTGGCTCGGACGGCGATGGATCCGGCGAGCCCCTCACCGTCGCAGTTGCTGCCGCCCACGCCTCTGCCATCTATTCCTCTCCACCGGACCAGGCATCCCCGATGATCCTGTCGTCGTCGTCCCCTCCGGCCACCAACTCGATCTGTTCCGTCGAACTGCCCAGGTGCGTGCTCTCCTCCCCCCATCCCCTAGCCAAATCTCACTTATCCATGGCTGGTATATACCCACAGCCACTGCCATCACTTCCTCTAGGAAGTACCCAGCCATGGCCGTCCATCACCATGTTTCTTGCGTCCAGGGTTACCTTAACTGATATGGTCCAATAAACAATAGGAGAAGTATGGTTCAAGAAAGAATTAGAGGAAGATGAGATAGGTTAGGATCACTGATTGATATGTTTGTGCATTTCATGATGCTTCACTTTGGTATTAGAACGATGGCAAATCTGTATGAATTGCAACTTGGGCATACAAAATGTGCTTCAGAGATAGGTTGGTGGGTGTGAATTCTACTTATTGTGATTTTTCTTCCCTGCTTTTGTTTCATGGGGACAATAGATTCAGATTTGGCAGTTCCGTGACAAATATTTATAGATGAAACTCTTTATCCCACATTAGACCAGATATCTTTATGTATTCATGTGCAGGAGAAAACACAAACATATTTAGTTTAACATCCAGTGCCTCATAGTTTTTGGTGAATGATCATGGTTATACCAAGTTACCTACTAAAATGATATATTTATAACCAGCTGCTGCCATTGGATTATTTGGTTCTCATTCTTTCCCTTACAAAATATTATTGAATGTTTCATCACATACATTGGTCTAATTTTCATTCCTTCAATAGGATTTGTTCTTTGTGTTTTGATGTAATATGATTTGTTGCAAGCGAAGTCCCATCTGCTGCCCCTCTATGGCAGTCACTGTGGTCCTGCTGGCGAGCAAATCCGGGCCCTCCTGCTGCCGTCTTGCCTGCAGCATTGTCGCGGTGTTGCAGTCGTCGCCATGGTTGCCGAGGACCCTGTTGCCAAGGCCAGCGTGCCCATCGGCGAGTCAGGCGCCGGCTTCAAGCTAGGTATATTCAAACCCTTATCCTGAAGCTGATACTCTCTTTTACTCAGATGTTTTATTAGAAACGGCCAATCAAGCCAGCCGATATTGGAATTGAAAAACTGCATATAGTAAAAATTATACAATACAAAATCAAAGGAGATATTTAGCTGCAGACTGAATTGATATCTGAATACTGTGTTTCTCCAAACATAGAGCTGAATTGATCTCTAAATATTTGCCTTTCTCAGGTATTTTTTACTTCATGGACACTATTTTTTATTCGTTTCATTAATTGATTCCTGCTTGATCTAGTGGTAGAAATTTGATATTTCAGAATAGGATCAAATTTTATCTTGCGCATGCCAACTCTTCTGTACCAAATTCAGATCTCAGATCATATTTATGATATTTTGATCACTGTTTTGTAGGGCAGTTCACATTTATATCATGTTGTTCTGTAAAAATGCATTTGTCTGATGTTTTAAAGTTCTAAGTGATATATTTAGCTTGCCCTATTATAGCCTTCAGTTTTCTGAATAGTTTTCGAAAGCAGACCAGGAATTCGCGCGCAGAGGAAGAAAATGACGAGGAGAGAAAAGGTCAGGGATTCGAACCGCAACGCAGCAGATTTGAAGGCAACAGGCTCTCCTATGGTGATGCCTTTGCACTGCGGCAGAGAGCAAGATGGGTGGAGCGGCACTCTTCTCTTCCCCAGGAGCCGCATCTACTGCTTCGGTTAGCGTAGAGGTGAGGAGGCGCCACGCTAATAGGAGGTAAGGGGCAACGGCAGCGGTGGCACCCCCGCAAGATTTTCGCTGGCGCGCCTCCTTGACCTCCGGCCCATCGTCGACCGCCGCAGGGGCTGAAGAAGAAGCGGACGTAAGGGCCTCTAAGATACCCCTGATCTATCTTCTCCGACTTGGGCAACTTCTTTCCCAACTTCAACAGCCCCTTCTCCAACACCGGCGGCCATGCCAGCCTCTCCTGCTCCATCTTCTCCGACTTGGTCAACCTCTTCTGCAGCTCCGGCAGCCTCTTCTCCAACACCGGTGGCCATGTCGGCCCTCACCTCCAACGGTGTCGACATCGTCCAGGACGCCCACGCTATGCCTGACGAAATGCCGGTGAAGTTGAATTTTGTTCACCTTCAGTTTTATTGACAAATCGGGCCATCAGCTGGTCAGTGTGGACGGCGCAGGAGCTATCAGCTATGGTCAGTGGAGGCGGATGCAGAGCTGCAGACGCATGGCTGTGGCAAAAGACTCTGTACTCCCTTGACTCCTGATCCAACAAATTCTGTTAATCTGTTTCCTCCTAAATATAACAACAGTGGAATAGAACTGCAAGAGCACATAATTTTCCAGGTACAGGATATCATCAATTTCGTTGTCTGATTGTAATGTTCGAATTGCAATTTGAGGATTAGGCATAAAATTGATTGTGTCAGAAAAAAAATCATGCTATAGCTGGTTTGTTGATGTGCTTTATAGATTATTTCATCGATTCCATTTCCCCTCTTTTTGTTTGCAGGGGGACAGTGCAAGCGTCTTGAAGCCTTGCAGGTTCGTTGTAATGTGCTTACGGCCATTATATGCGGAATGTCTCTGGCAATTCTCTGTGGTGTTCCAATTATATTGTGGTCTGCTATGTCTATGATTCTGCAAACTGTCACATAGCTGCTGAGTCATAAATAAAGAAAAATCAAGTTCCACCTCTTGGTTTCCAGCTGGTCCATCAGAGAAAAAGAAGAGATGATAACTTTTTTGACTTGGGTCATAACGCTGGATTGCTGCTTATATCAGTCTATGATGTCAACTTGGAGAAAGATATAATAGGATTATGTCATTTTTATCTTATACCTCAGAACAGACTAAACAAAGCTTTCCTTGCCGTCATATTTTCATGTCACTAAATGTTTGTTCATTTCCAATAGTTCTACCAATGGTTCTCACCTTTTTGCTATGTACACCATGGATTAATTCATTACGTTGCAACAAATCAATTATATTGTTTATGAAAAATTCTAGAGAAATTCGAATCTAATCTATTTGACAATTGGTGAGTTCTTGCTAGATTTTCTAATACAATTGTTCCTATGTACAATTGTGAGCTGAAAATGATGGTCTGCGAATAGGATAAATTCTCTTTCTAAGATTTCCATCTATGCATGTAATCTTATTATAGAAAGGAATATGGTTTTACAGACATGATTTGTTAGTTTTTTACTTTTAAGACACAATCATTCTATTATCGCTCATTTTACATTTCAGAACTTATTATCATGGTAAAATATACTGCTATGTCAAATATGGTGTTCGCTAGCCACCCCGCTCTCGCTGTGGCCCTCACGCGTCCTCTGGCCTGCACCCGCGACGACGACGTCCAGCAGGCGATGCGGCAGCGGTGCCCCAAGCCAGGGGCGCGGCCTCGCGTGGCCAGAGTGGAGCGGCATTCCCTGCTTTGTGCTTCACTGATTCCTGTGCGGCTGCGTCGTCGTCGTCCGCGCTCTGTCGCATTGCACACCAATATCAAGCGTCTGGGGGAGTAGGCAAACAAAGCTTTAAAACAACAGTATGCGAGCTGCTACGGGGCAGTCGCGCGAGGTGAGGCCAGCTGGAGATATCGATTAGAACGAACACGGAAGGTGTAGACTCTGCCTCCACGTATACGTGTCCAAACTGAACATGATGGGCTTGGCGGTTGGCACAGAATACATTGTTTTGCTAAACAGGCATATGAAGCAAACGGCGCGGCGGAGCGCGCCTCTACTTCCTAGTACACTTACAAGAGCCGAAGAGTTGTGTGGGGTAACGACATGGATACCGTCCATAACAACGGTTGTGTATTGAATCTGTCCCTCCAAAATAAACTTCATGCCATTAACGGAAACAAACCGTACGCTGCAGACAATCGATCGATCTAGTTCTTCTTAGCGTTTGTCGTCATGGAGGGTGACCTTACACGTGCATCCAGCGAGTTGCGCTGTCAATCCCTAAGTTTGTTTCCAACAAAGCAATTAGTTGCTGACGGTTCAAGCAACAGTCTCTCATTGATTTATGAAATGAATAGCTAGTTCAAGCCCAGGTAATAAAATGAATAAATGATCGAAATGGTCCGAGCTAGAGATCAATTCCCGTGTTGTCGGAGAGAAGACTGGAGAGAAAGTTTGATCATTGAAAACTTCATGCACCAGCCTGGTAGTAAGTTTCAAAGCCCCGCACTAGTAAATTTGCGATGTTTAGATAAGGCTCTTACAAAGATTTGTTAGCTTTCTGTATTGAATTAAGCAAGAAGTAACGTATCGATCAGCATCGTGTATATGTCCGCCTACACTGCTACAACTTGATCGAGGACGGGGGTATCGACAACACCATCAAAACTACGATGACAACCTCACGAATGGCGCCCTAGAGGAAGTCCACATTGGTGGTGGAGGAGGGCCCATGCCGGCCCCCTCCCCCCCCACACCCTCACCCGAAACGTAGCTTTAGACATGTTCAATTAATTCACACGTTGTGTTATAAAATAGATCACTGGTTGTTATCCCGTCAATCCGTGAGGAAATAGACACAAACCCTTTAAAAAAATTGAAATAAGAAGAGGTGATGCTCTACCTTTTCATTTCAATGTTCTGCTAGTTTGTAGTTATGTTCTTGTAATGCACTAGGAATGTCGCATTACATTATTTTTGTTGTTCCACTAGTCTTCAAGCAAACAACGAATTGATTCTCCCAAAAAGAAGAAGAAGCAAACAACGAATTTATTTAAGAAAATTGAAAGTCTAACGGGCAAGAAGGTCGCGTTTTGACGGAGATGCAAGGCGGCAACCCACGGCTGGCGTGCCTAGATGCCTGCATCCGCGGCCTACGCCGACGCCGTGAGCCGCAGGCTGCGGCACCGAACGCATCCGGAAGGTAATCGGAGAGTGAACAGTGAAACAAGCCGCAAGGTCGCGTGAACAGGTCGGCGTGCTGCCGCACAGAGCGGCCGTAACCAGAGAGCGTGCCGCTGTAGTACCGGCGCGGCGGCGCCCGCCCGGATGAAAAAGAGATTTGCTCCGTCTCAATCGACTGAGAATGTGTGTTGGTCTCAGTCGAATTTTTCTGACGTCTGATCAACATCCGGTGGCTGGCGCTCTAATGTGTTTTCCTCGACCGTGTTCAACTTGTTGGGTCAGTTACTGGGGCGTTAGTCGTTACTCTCTTCATGGGCCGTTATTGGGTCCAGATTTCTAATCCGTTATCGAGTCTTTAGTGGGTGAGTTTGGCGCACCCGTTTGTAACAGACCAGTTGCTCTGTTGCTTCGTCTTCCAGGCGTTTCGACTGGTGAGTGCCGACAGGCTACTTCGTTTCTCTGGCGAAGCGGAAGGCGACCGGCAAGGTGAGTTGCTATGCTCAAATAGCTTCATGCGCTACATTTCTGTATTTTTTCCCCGAAGTTCAAGTTTCCCCAGAAATGATCTGAGCATTGGAGTTGGTCCTATTCGATTCGGGTTTGTTTTGATCCAGCAAATGCTATGTCTTACTGTGTATTTGATTTGAATTGCAGTGCTAGATTTTGTTCGATTCGTTCTAGTTCGATTTGAATTACAGTGTTACTGTTGGGGCGCTTCACTTTAATTCGTCACGCGATTCGTGTTGCTAGGGTATCCCACCAAATGCTAGGATCTATTGTCTATTTCCTTTCGATTCGTTCGATTCAGGTTAGTTTTCAATGAGCTATTCAGTTATATTTGGATTTTCTGGCCTGAATCGTGCGCTGTGTCCTTTTCCCCAAAACTGAACCTGTTGTGGTGCTAAGCTAGATGCCTTTTCCAGTTCAGGTCGATCAACTATCTGCTTGCTCTTGTAGCCAGTTATATCTCAATGGAGCTTCTTGTGGTGAATTGATCTGTGTCATTCATTTTCTTAGAGTTCCCAGGATATATTACCTTGGTCTCATTGCAAACAGCAAGCGACATCTGAAACGTTTACAGCACCAAAGTTCAGTTATTACAGTTCATTCTCACTGTCGGAACACACCCAGAATAGGAAACCAAAAATAAATGAATACGGCCACCCATAACAAGTCTCTTCTTCTTGTTTTGTTGACCAACCTCCTGGTGAGTCCAAACTGACCTGAGAGCTCTCCCATAACGGGATCATCTCCTCCACATTCACTGTTAGTACCTCACTTGACTTAGTCTTGTTCAGTTCCTCTAGCTGATGCCACAGGATCTTCACGCCCCTCCATTCCTTGTTTTGAAAACATAAAGAGTTTCTCAACTTCCAAATTGCCCATAGTGTGGCAGAGCTAATTTTAGTAGTTCTAGTGACTTCTGATAATGCTTGTGTCAACAAGACTGTAACAAGATTCAATGTTACCTGTTTCTCAGAGATAATCGATAGCTTAGATCATGATAAAGAGGCGTGTGATCACTAACTATGGATTTGGCTCAGAGATAAATAAGAGGCCTTAGTATGTTTATCGTCCTCTTCCTTCTGTAGGATCTGATTGTTTTTGTATTGACCACAGGCTAGTACTGGATTATGATTTGCTCCACATGTTGTGCCTCTGCTTGCTGTGTCTGCCCATTCTGAAGTTCAGTGATGATGGATGGTGCTCTGCTTGACGGATGGCCCATATACAGGGAGTTTTGCGTAGGAAGTCTCAGCCTTGGGACTGTCGGCCTTCCTGTGACTATTGCAGATCCAACTTGAGGCTATGCCTAAGAGTGGATTGCTGCTGGAGGGTTGAGAACTTCCCTGAGGATCTGCCTTAGCTGCTCATTCATTCTCATATCAGTCTCGTCCTGCTGCAGCTGCATGATCTGTGTTTGAATTGTCCTTGCTCCTTCTTGCCTGATCTGCTGAAGCTGGACCTGATCGTGCTGACACTCGCACTGCCTATTGACCTAGCTGAATGCAAGCTCAAGTGTTGGAGCTGGCTGCTGCTGAACTGGTGCATCATTCGGAATTTTGAAGGAATTTGATGACTTTGGAAACTACATTGCTGATTCTGCTAAGCGCTGTCCTGTGGATTTACCCTGTGATGGGAAATGTGCTTACAACGACCGATGTTGGAGCCCACTTGATAATAATGTATTGTTTACTAGCAATATGTAAGTTTCACAAACTTTGTTAAGTTATAGCCAATATTTTTTCTTGACATTAATTTGTGACAAATTTCACATTTTTTCAGGCATCACATATGTCAGCATCTAGATTGAATAATTCATCTACATTTGAACCACAATCATCCTCATCACAGGTCTGTTTTTTGTTTGTTGTATATACATTCCGCCAGTTCGAATAAGAGTTTGTAAATGATACATTATGTGCCATGATATGCCTGCCCTTTGGACTTCTGTTATTGGTTGTTAAAATAAAAATTTAGTTAGTCCATATGTAAATTACAATGTCTGCACATGTATAAATTTTATTTGATTAAGGCCTGTATTGCATAAGGCTCTTTAGTTCCTCTCTTCATTTTTTTTTTATTAAAGTTGAATTGAGATTAGCCTTGTGTTTCAAAAGTTGTGAAAACATGATGAGTAACAGGTGAGTTAAATCTCCATCCACCTTGTTGTTATGTACCCTTACACTCTGTTGTTCTTAGTATGGTTGTCTTGCATACATATTTTTCTTATTCTTGTATATGCATTGGCGGAGCCAGCTTGGTTTACGGGCCTACCCAAGTTTTGTAATTTAAGTGAAAATAGATCAGTCGATGAACTATATTTCATATTTCCTAGTACTTCACTACACTGGTGCCTACCCAATGCAACTGTGGTTGATCTATACCATAGAAGATAATTTGCACCCCTATGATATTGACAATGAATTTGTGGGTAAAAAATCTTGTTGTAACTGCAATGAACTTCTATAGAAGTTGGTGTTTTTTTTCAGTTTTCATAGTGCCCAGGCGTATGTATCTCCTTTTCTAAATATTGTTTTCATTGTAATACACTTTCATTATAATTCTGATTTGGATTTCTACTTGTTGCAGCTAGTTAGAAGTTGTGTCAACTCCATGGATGATGATCTGTTTAGTATTATCAAGAAATTTGTAAGTCTCATTATTTTCTATTTCATATAAGTTTTTATCTCAATGTGCACCTGATATTTCCCCTTTCTTTTATTACTTGACCTTGATAGACCATAAGATACCTCTGAATTTTTGTTGATCAAATCCCTTCTTTCATTACCTGACCTTGTTAGACCATGCCATAACTCTGAATTGTTCTTTATTAGTGATAAACTCCTTCATGCTCCATTCTCTGTTGATGTGAAATATGAGATGGCATTAATCACATGGCTAATTTTCTGCAAATAATAAGTGAAGATTCTGCTACATTATTTTTATGTGCCTCTAATTGTCGGATATTGTTTTTGCCTTATGGTTTTCTGTTATTGCTGGCTTGTGTATCATCTGATTTTGGAAACCAATGATAATTACAGTCAGTTCATATAACAATTACAACCTATAAGTTAGAAGTAATTTTAGTTAAAGCATGTCTGAAATTTGTTGGGCGATGATGTATTTCGCATGATCTTTCCTATAGTTTTGCTTTTGACATTACTTTCCTGCATAACACTATATAGTTAGTGTTCTGAACTACTACTTTTAAGCTTGTTGGCATTTTGTTTTGCACCCAAAAAAAAAATCTATTCTTAGTGCATCGTATAGATAACTGAAGCACCCTACAGGTGGCTGTGCAAAGATAATCTGAATTATTTGTTGATGGTTATCTTGCTTGACTCTGATCTTTATTTGTCATTGTTTCAACGTGTACCTGCAAAAAAAAAGATTATTATTATGTTGTCTTGTAGTTTCAGTTCTCAATGTAGCATGTACTTTATTTATTTAAATATAAAAAATACCTCAAAAGCATCCTTGTTATTTTACTCCTCCTATAGCTTAGAGTCGAATATTGTATTATCTGTTATATTATTCCGATCTTTTGTTTGCTCTTTGGTGACATTATTTTCATTGTTTGTTGCAACATAACGCGAGTTGCACCAGTAAGACGTTAATGTTTCAACAGAGTTAAAAAAATCAGGTTTGAAATTTTCTGCACCTGTAACGTTGATCATTGCACCTATTGTTATCACATTCTTGGGATCTTTTGTTGGCTCAATCTTACCTCTGCTATCTTCTGTAACTTTTGTACATGTAACTCCTGATTTAAGATTAATAAAATAGTTACAATCACTTTGTAATAAAATTATTACTTGTACACATGTAGTAATTTCTTTTGATACATGTAGTAATTTTTTTGTAATGCATACTGGCATTGCTATGGATGTGAATAATTAAACAGCTGTGTCTGCAACCTTCTGAGTTCATTCTTGTTATCTCTTTCCAATCTTTGTTTTATGAACTTCCATCTTTGAGATTGTCGCTCCATCACCTTCCACCTCTCCCTCTTTCTTCTCTTGATCCTGTTGTTTAGGATCTATTTTTCTTTGGCTGTGACGTAACTCATAAGTGTATAATTATTTTTTTTAAAAAGGTCATTTTAGCTGCATGTCGAGCACAAGGCACATCGTGTCTGATGCCATTTGAGCAGAGAGTATTTTGAGTATTTTTCTTTGTTCCTGTAACAAAATGAAAATATGATTAAGGCCTGAGTAAGTTTGCTTAATTATAGTTCTAGGCTTTGATACACTTATAGTGTTTGCAGAAATGGCAAGGTGGAGAACAACAGATTGCCAGTGTACAAATCATAAGATTTATATGAGCAAATTTATCGATGTACTGAGACTGGAAGATATATTTTAAATTATGTTAGTTATCCAAAAAGAGAGCAAAATAGTTCTCTAAGTTCAAGATATATCTTTTATTAGAACAAACTAATAATTAACAAAGTTGTGCTTTTTCTCATAGGCATCAAGATAATATTTTGAATTGCAAAGTCTGTTTGCCAGCCCGTTATCCTCTTTTAAGCTTCAAATACCAGGATCAGAGGACAAAGTATATTGTTTTGCCTACTCTTTAAAAAGCTGTGCTTGTACCTAGACAGACTCCATGAAATTATAAATAAGGTTGCACATGTGGTTAATCCTATTGTATCCTATCTTTCAATAATTGTAAAACTGCAGTTGTGTTCATTGCTTTCGCAACTCAGAATGACTGAATGTTGTTGCTATTATGTTTTTCATACTTGCAGTTGACAATTGATAGGGATTTATGCATTGTTGCAGTATAAAAATTCGGAACTCTGAATTTGACAGATGACTATATGAATTTCTTGGCATAATAGTTCAGACCATAGCAATTATGGGACTAGAATACCAAGTTCCTTTCAGAGTGTCTTACATTTCAGTGTTTTTTTATCCAGTCGTTCTGCTTGTCCATGACTGACATTCTCTGCATTGCAGTACTATCTGGTTGCATGTCAGGTGCATGAGAAAGTTCCCATGTGGCCATCAGTTTTGTTAGATATGATTATTTGTACTTGCAACATATGCAACATGCTGCCATTAGCCAGATCTTGACGTAGCTGCTTGTCAAATACTCACATAAGAGTCGAGTATCTATTCTATTCTACTTAATATATAACTTTGAATTATTCTGACATGATGGCTCACAAAACAAGCCCATTTACAAAGCAGCCCACAACACAAACGGGTTTGTGAACAATTTTAGCAGACCCGGTCCACAAGGAGTCAGGCTTTTTTATTTTCCCGTTGTCTGCTTGAATGGTTTAATTGTAGTTGCTGGATCACAAATGTACGGCCAGAAAAAAAGTGACTGAGATGGATGCAGAATCTCAGTCACCTGAGGCAGCGACAGCTCCGATGAAAAAACCCCTGCACAACAGTTACCACGATATTTTCTTAAGTCTACATACTTTTTTTTTTATCCGGGTGTACATCAACATACGTTACCAACAAATATGACCCGCTAAAAACATTGAAGTAACTTCATCAAACATACGTTAATAAGCTAGTGTACCCGCTTTATTATAGTTTATTAAGTAATACGGATCAGTTACTTACGTGTAGTTACCTACAACTTCACCTATAAATACCACGTACAGCCCTCCAATATAATCAACAAGCTAGTCATTCGAAGCTAGATTCTTGTGTAACCAAAGCCAGGCCACAAAAGCACTTAGAAATAAAATGGCCAAGCTCGGTGCTCTCATGACCGTCCTCCTCTGCGTTGCCATGGTCGCGGTGATGAGCTCGTCCGCATACGGTGCCCGCTCTTTGGAGAGCAGGGAGCACGTGACCATCTCGGCAGCATTGTCCCCAACGCCTGCGCCATCTGATACGTTCTATGTACTATCGGACCAGGAGGCAGAAGCCCCCGCCGCAGCAAATGGAGCTGACGAAGACAGTGAGGCATCCGTATTCGGGTACCGTGCGATTGACTCCGCCAATAAGGCGAACTTATTCGGACCATAGATGGTCTATATATGTCTTGCCAATAGGTACTTATGTGCCATCTGCATTTTTATTCTGTTATATCTTGCCGCCAATGTATGGGGCTTTGAAATAACAATGTTGTGCGCGTGATGCCCTCTATACATAATGAAAGAGAAAGATGCTATATCTTGATCTATACATGTATCTTCAAGTTTTGCATTTATAGTTTTGGAGTGTTCTTTAATGAAATTGGGAGGCATCTATCCAAGGCGAATGAAACACCTAACTCAATTCTAATTAAGAACCACACTTCCACATACAGAGCCATTTGGCCGTTTTTTGGTTCATGGATTGTTCGCCAGGAAGCAGCCAAGTTTGCAACCAAAACGATTGTACAGGGAGGCCCGTAGAGGTAGACCCTGTACTGTGTGTTTCAGCGATCCACCAGATCGAGGCTATCTTAGCGACGGAGTCGGGCGGCACCATGACCGTGCACCACTTCAGCACGGAGCATGTGCATGGAAAACACAGGGTAGCCGCCGAGCTCGATCTGGGAGAGTGGTTTGTGTTCCGGCCGCCGACGGTCGTAACAGGGCAGCCATGCATGCGCCGGCTGGGCGCGGCCTGCGATTGGGCCATCTCGTACGTGCTCGCGACGTCGTTCATGTATCCGGCAGACCGGAAACACGTCTCGTCCGGCCTGCTATGTGGTGCGCAGATAATGACGCAGGAGAGCGAGCGGGCGCGAAAGAACAAAACCGTGCAAACATTTTTTTTTTCTGCGAACTTAAACAGTTTTTTTTTATGTCTTCAAGGCCCTATTAATTTGTAGCTAGGGCGCAGTTTTCGTAAACTTGCACGTCTCGGCGTCGGGAGAAGCGATAGCGACGAGCGTTTCTCCACCACCGGGGACCGCCGCTGGTTCGCCATCGTCAGCAATCTCCACAGCAGGTGAGTTATCTCACCATCATATCAGATCAAGTCTGAGCAGCCTTAGTCGACATCGTATCAGACCAATCTTCACCACTGTCTTCTCCCTTCCCACGGGATATTAATTTCTCCGTGATAAATTGCATCTGTATCTGTAGCGATTTGTATATATCATCAAGATGGAGTATAAATCTGAACAAAATCTGGAAAGTTTCTGATCTACTAGAAGCATAGCGGCAGCGTATTACACGAGCTTTTATATGTGGCATCGTCTTGCAGTTTTATTAAACATGAAAATCTTGTAATTCAGGTGAAAACCTCAAGATTCCAAGATGCCTCGCGCTGGGGATAGATGGGCGTATTCGGTACCTAGAGTCCTTGCTGAGCTGGGGTACCTCTCTTGCAGCGCCGTAGCATGCTACTTGGAAAGAGAGTACCTCCAAGGACGAGAACTCATCAATCTTCCTGAGTTCATAGTTCGTGGAATGACAATATTAGGGTTCTATGCCTTGACGCATAGCACCATATTTTTGGCTCTTGACAAGATGGATGCGGATGATGCGCGAGATGATCTGAGGGACCTTAGGCGCCGGGATGAATTCATGGACCATAGACACTTTTTCTTGAACGATGTGGATCGTCGAAACAGAGATAGATGATGGTAATGGATATGTAAATGTTCAAAAATCAGAAGTCTGTGATCTATGTCTCCGTGGAAATACAGAATAGTTGAGTCGATATAAGTTGTGAATGTATTAATGTTATAATCTTCTAAATGCCAATCATGTTCTTTAGTTAATCATCTTGTTTGTTTAGAGAGTCCGGCTGAACTGCTAGGTGTGCTCAGTACCACGAAATTGTTACCACATTCATGTGTCAGGATGTGGGAAAGTTCTTCTACTACATCTAAACGATAAGTAAATTTTCACATCCTTCAGCTTCAGGTTATTCTGAAGTTGGGATGTTGATGGCATGCTGCAACCATACGCTGGCATGCCAGTGTCTCAGTGAAGGTCCTTGAATCTGTGTTAAAAAAATGTGATCTGTGGCCATTGTCAACTCAAGGTAGAAGCGGGAGGTGACCATGGTTGAGATAGCGATGCTAGACGTTGAAATAGGAAATAATCCTTGAGAAACAATGCTAAAACTACAGCAAAATAAAAAAAAAGAACTCGTGAAAATGCAGGTCGGCATATATATATATCACGACGTTCATGAGACTATCTGCCTTCGGCGAGTTGCATCGCACGTCCAGGTGAATACCTTTTCGGAGAGACACCAAAGGCCTAGGTCGGCACAAGGGACGATCGTCAGCAATTCATTATAAAGCGTCTCAATATCTTTACCACCATCAGGTTGCTCTTCCGCCGGCGTGACGTGCACTATAGCCATGCGTTTCATTGAACTCGAGCTCTCAAATAACAATCTCACAAGCTGCCTCTCCTCGTCTGTTCCTCTGAAACCTCTTATTTCCACCTCTTCCAGGGACCCCAACACAATCTCTCCATGAATTTCCCATTTATCAGTAAAAAAATCGTCACAAAAGCAGCTCGCAGTTGCCTCTAGTCCAGAAGAATCCATCTGAACGCTCAAGGACGTCAAGTGAGGGCACCTCACGAACAAAGAGGACATGCTTGCCACGAAGTGGCGCTTCGGAAAGCCCATGGTGCAAACGGACATGCTTCTAACACTGGCGAACGGCGCCTTGCCTTCCGACGTCAGGTCGACCAGGTCGCCCGTGGCGGTGTAGCGGCGTATCTTATGCTCAAGCCAGAGAGAGACGTGCTCGACGCCGGTGCAACTCTCTAACAACCAGAAGCCGATGTCTGTGTCCGGGTGGTATTTCCCGTGCATGTCTAGATAGAGTTCAGCGAGACGGCGAACACTCGTGAGGCCATGTATGTCCAGGTCCATTGGCTTGCTGCGGTCGTAGTAAAAGCTACCAATCTCCTCCAGCTTCGGTGCCGCGATTCTTAGAAGCTGCTTGTTGCCGTCGTCGTCGTAGCAGTCGTGCCACACCCAACGGCCGGCAAAGCAATGGGACAGGTTGAAGACGCGCAGGTTGGGAGTGGCCATGTCCAGCGTTCGCAAGTCCGCTGTAGAATAGATGTCAAACTCTTCGAGCACCTCGGACCGGAGCACCAGCTGCCTTAGCCTTTTAACGCCACTAATGTGAAGCCGGCGCAAGCGGGGGCAGCAGGACGCCACGAAGTCACCGAGCGTGCTGCCACCGCCACCATCTTCGTCGAGGAACAGGCAGACGAGATCGAGCTCAGTTAGCGCTTCGTACCTCGCCGCGGACGTAGCAGGGAGCCGGAGCCAGTAGTTTGCTAAGAAAAACGAGATGGATGCCGCCCTGCCACCGTGGCTTGGCAACTCGACGGCCTGATGCTGCTGGTACGGCTGATCTCTCCATTGTCCGAGATCAATGTCCGTGGACTCGACGACGCGTAGTGCGGCGTAGCGAAGCCACTCGTTCAGCTGCGTCGGCGAGGGACAGGCCTTCTCGGTGTCCCTGATGCAGATCTTGAGGGACTCCATGTCGGCGTCGCCGCGCCGGGCGAGCACCCAGTCCACGAAGCCGGCGAACCGGGATTTGTTTTCCTGCAGATGCACGTCTGAGTCTTTGAACGTGAGGCTCGCGGCACCGGTCCACACGTGACGCCATCTCCGGGAGAGCGCCGCCGTCCGCGTGACGGCGAGCGCGTCGCCCAGGAAGGTGAGGATGACGTGCAGCAAATCGTCGGGGAGGGCGCTGATCCGATCGAGATCGGTGAATAGGCCGTCCATGGTCGTGTCGCATAAGAGCTTGCCGGGTCGATTGCCTTTAGATACAACTTGCTTGTTGGTAAAGTCCAGAGTTGTTACGATACGTGACAGACAATCCTTATTTGTGATTGTACTCTGAATTTTGCCCACGCGCTCGCCTGGATCGTCGGTCCGTTGCTTGTTTGAGTACAACAATAGTACTAGTACGTGTGTAAAATCAGGGCATTGTACACATGCAGGCAGAAAATTATCATGGCCATTGGTAGCCATTGGTTTTTGATTTTCTTTTCTCGCTGGTTGTGATGATAGTATTGTACGCAAAGGTGCATCTATGGTTCCTAATCTATTTAAGTTGATGCAATGGGGTTAATTAGGTGCTTAATTTTCCATGCATGTGTGCCTCTCAATTTCATCGCAAGAAAAACTCCAAAAATAATGGGAAAAAATAGTTAGCGTTATATGATCAACAAGAAGATATCCCAATGGATTAGATTGTTGTAACCAAAAAAAAACCACTAGTATAACTGGAGTATATAATACGTACAGGGCTGTCAGGACAACAGTACATATTCGGCTTGTGCCCGCCAGCAGATGTTCATTCATCCTACTTTGCTTTTACCAGAGAAATCCCGATGGATAGTATACCCCAGTCCACCTAAAAATGGAGTGATCCGATGGATTTGACCTGCTCGAGAGTTGAGACACAGACACGGAAAAGATCATCATCAGGCAAATGACAGAAGAAAACCCCGTCGCTAAGCCAAAGCAACGCATATCCTCGGTCCTCTCCCCACTCCAGACGCCACCAGACCGGACGGGAACGTGACGAACGCGGCCCACACACCTGGGCCCCACGCGTCAGCCTCCGGTCCCCGCTACGTCGGATCCCACCCGCACCGCACCGCCGCGAAAAGCCGAATCCTCCCGAACGTTCGCTTCCTCTCTCGCGCTCTCCCGCCCGCCATTGGCCCGTTCCTTTAAGACCCCGCGTCCCGGCGAGCTCTCGCCGCACAACCAGCACCGCGCGACGACATCACAAGAAAGCGCCAGCGAGCTCCGACAACCTCCGCGTCCGTCCGTACGCCGCTGCGAGAGGATCGTAGAGAGGGAGAAACAGAGGAGAGGCGACAAGACAACATGTACTTCCGTCCGCCGCCGCCCAAGGGGCCCACAGAGTGGGACGCGGAGGCCGGGCCGGCGTCCGCGCGGCCGCTGTACCCGATGATGCTGGAGAACCCGCAGCTGCGGTGGGCGTTCGTCCGCAAGGTGTACAGCATCCTGTCCGTCCAGATGCTGCTCACCGTCGCCGTCGCCGCCATCGTCGTGTACGTCCGCCCCGTCGCGCTCTTCTTCGTGTCCACGCCCGGCGGGTTCGGGCTCTACATCTTCATCCTCGTCCTCCCCTTCATCGGTGCGCACCCCTGCCTCTCCATTCTACCGAATTTCTAAACCATGGCGCGATCGATTGATCAAGCAGTTGGACTGATCCCGGTTGCTCTTGTTTGCTCTGCTCGTCGTCGTTACGTAATTGCAGTGCTGTGCCCTCTGTACTACTACTACATGCGCCACCCGGTGAACCTGCTGCTGCTGGGCCTCTTCACGGTGGCCATCAGCTTCGCCGTGGGCCTCACCTGCGCCTTCACCAAGGGCGAGGTGATCCTGGAGTCGGCCATCCTGACGTCGGTGGTGGTGGTGAGCCTGACGGCGTACACGTTCTGGGCGGCGCGGCGGGGGCACGACTTCAGCTTCCTCGGCCCGTTCCTGTTCGCGGCGGTCATGATCCTCGTCTTCGCGCTCATCCAGCTCTTCTTCCCGCTGGGCCGCATCTCCATGATGGTCTACGGCGGCCTCGCCGCGCTGGTGTTCTGCGGGTACATCGTCTACGACACCGACAACCTCATCAAGCGCTACTCCTACGACGAGTACGTCTGGGCCGCCGTCGCGCTCTACCTCGACGTCATCAACCTCTTCCTCTCCCTCCTCACGCTCTTCCGCGCCGCCGATTCGTAGAGCAGGGGGAGAGTTCGTCGCCGGTGACGAAGATGTTGGAATGTTATCGAATTGTCTTGCCTTGTTTCTGATGCTTGGATTCGTCTGTACAGTGAAATAATTGTTTTGGCTACTATGTGCTTTGCTTGGCTTTTTTTAATTTTTGAGCATAATGTGCTTTGCTTGGCTGGGTCGCCAAGATTGTTTAATGGAAATTACTAGCTCTAACTGGTGCTTTTTTGCATCTTTTTTCTCTCACCGTTTTTTTCCCCTTTGCGAACTGCGTAAAAAGCGAACCACGATCGAGAAAGCACAAGACAAATCGAGAACACGTGGGGAAAGTCGTGGAATACAGGGGAGTTTCAGGCGAATCGCACGCATGGGTAAACCAACATGACACGTTCGTCACTCGATCCTTCCCCTCAGGGCCGTGCAAATCGATCAAGGCTGGCTGATTCGCCGAGGCCCGTGGCGGCAAGGAAGCATGCGCCGGTGGGCGTTCGCACCCCACCTCCGGCAGCATGGCGTTCCTGCCCTGGGATGATAATTCGCTTGGCACCTTGGAGGCTCTGGTTGCTTGCATGTCCGACAGCGCTCGCTGTATGTGTCGCAGAACGCGAGCTGACACGGCGTGGCCGCCTCCACGCCAATAACCAGTTCTTCGGTATGAGCGCAGCATATCGACAGAGGTTGGTCGGTCGAACTAAACTGAAACGTGATCTGCCGCAAATTAACTGTAATAAATTGAAACGCATAACAGCTGGTATACACGCCGGTCGCTCCGCTGGGACGACATAGCACAAGTCAGATCTACGGTACGGCTGGCTATCTGTGTGTACTCAGTTACTACACACTCTTCTGTTTGTAGTTTGTGAAGCCATTGCCAAGGTATTCAAAGTTTGGCTTCTGTAAAATAAAACACGGCTACAGTATTTCTGAACGAACGGAAGAGCTATAGTATGTTGTATTTCAATCTAGAGCATTTTAGCAAGATATAGTTGATTCCCTACACAGTCATAAGCAATCACACAAGGATTAATTGTTGGTGTGCCTTGACGGACGGTCACAACCAAGTATATGTATATTTATAAAGGTTTTGCAATAAGAACACATAAGTATGAAATTTAAAATGATTGGAACACAAGTGCGACATGTGAATTAATGGGTATATAGAAGCAACATTTCAGCGATGAAGTCCTCTTTCGCTAAAATATGAAATTTAAAATGATTGGAACACAAGTGCGACATGTGAATTAATGGGTATATAGAAGCAACATTTCAGCAATGAGGTCCTCTTTCGCTAAAAGAGAGAACCTATCTTGGTTGGACCCTGGCATTTCGGAAGTTCACCCAAGATATTCAAACAAACAGACAGAAAAGTTTTAAACCGCGCATGTGAACGGGTCTAATCTAAGAGTCAGAGAGGATCTTTTCAAAAATATAATAAAAGCAAACCGTATAGAGTAATTTATTTCCTCAAAAGAATCCTGCAATTTCCTTTTTTCTGTTAACCAACGAGGCCAGAAAGAGTCTTTCCTTGATCCCCTCTACAACCTCCTATTATCCCGCCATCTGAACGCCCGCCCCCAAATTCCCCATTTGCTTTCTCTAGGTTTCTTTCTAGTTAAGAGCAGTTCTTTAATCCTTTCCGATCGATTTTTTTCGTTTAATCTTTTCTTCACCCGTTTGTGTGGTGGATTTCTTTTCAAAATCTTTCCGTTTCTGGTTCACGCGTTTTCGTTTGCATCTGCTTTTATAGTTTTTTTTTTCAATCTGATATTTGTAAGCCTACAATTTTCAACGGGAGGTATACGCGCTTTGATTTCCTCTTGCTACATTTGGGTGAATTGCGTGTTTCTTGCCCCAAGATTTGGCGCTGCTAGCTGAGATTGCGTCACATCCATTTTTGTTGAAGATTTATTCGGTCGTCATCATTAACGCGAGGCGACTGCAGCCCAGGATTTGTCTCCACGCATCTCCTATTTTAACCAAAGGGACGAGGACGCTGATGGAGGCATGCAAGAAGAGGCCTCGTCCGTAGCTAGCCAGCCAGCGAGAGAGAAGACATCAACAACGTCAACGCTGCTGCAGCCTCTCGAGACGGCATGGACTCCGCCACGGCCAGCGGCGCCGGCGGCGGCCGCGCCCGCAGCCGCAGCTTCGGCGGCATCAGCGGCGCCGGCGAGGGCGACGTGTTCGTGCGGGCGGGGCCGGACAACGAGATGTACGTGCGGGCGGACCAGATCGACCTGAAGAACCTGGACGCGCAGCTGGAGAAGACGCGGTCCAAGGTGTGGCTGGAGCACCAGCGGAGCGCGTCGCCGCGGCCGGGGGCGCCGCTGCTGGAGTGGGAGATCGACCTCGCCAAGCTCGACATCCACAACCAGATCGCGCGCGGCACATTCGGCGTCGTCTACCGCGGCACCTACGACGGCCACGACGTCGCAGGTACGGTATATGTACGCCGTATCGTATTTTGTTAATTCGTTAGACTAGATATAGATGTGAAAACGTACACGCCGCGGCACGCGCGCAAGAACTCGTACGCGTGCGGCGTCTCGTACGCGTTAGTTGTGAACAGATGATGTTTGGCGACCTTCCATTTGCTGTTTGCCAGCCATATATATGAGCGATTCTGCCAACAAGATTTATCTGGTCAGATCCTCGCCGGCGGCGCCAACACTTTGGGTACTTGCGCCGCCTATGTTGGCCTGTTTTGTCCGTAAGAAATTCTCAGCATGGGCGACGATCAGCTGGGGTGTGAAGTGTGGTGCACGACTATGAACGTAAGGGGGGAGGTAGGGGGCGAACCTTTAGTTCAATTTTTCTTTCAACTAGATAGAAGATATTTGGATATCCTCAATTCCCATCTCTAAGCTAGAATACCCACCGGTGACATATTTTTTTTTAAGAACGTGAACGCTGGATTATTATAAGTATTATTATAATTAAACTAGCGGTAGCGGGATGCAATCTAGGGCTGCAAGAGATATCACAAACAATAGTGGCGGCAAGCGAAGGATGGAAGCAGCCATTTCCGAAAGTGCTTGCTCTCATCCCGGAGAAGCCACGGAGTGGAAGCAACATAGTAAAAAAAAAGAATTTCCTTTGGATTGATAGTGTGACGCAATCGACGACTGCAAGAGATATTGCAGCCAATACTAGTCGCAGCATTAGTGCAAAAATAAGCGGTGAGCATGACTTTTTCCTACTCGGAAGTATGTACTATGTATAGGCTTGGAAAGGGTTATTTAGGGTTTCGTGGCGCCACATTATTTATCTTTTATGCAAGTTTGATTTGGCAAAGTGTACGGAATTTTGATACATTATAGCGCATTTATTGGATATGGTTTTGAGTGGGATGCTAATTATTGTTTCCATTAAAGACACGTACGTAGCTTCAATCACATATAATAAAGTAGTTGAGATAGGGAAGTGTGATCTATTTATTCGAAGCTATTACCATTATTTGAAAACAGTGACATGGGAAGCAACTAGGGTTAACTCTTATGTTGATTTTGATTCAACAATAAGAGATAAGAAAAAAAAAAGGTAACGAGTAGAAGTGTGGACAAAGAATGGAAGATATTGTTATTACAAGATTTTCCTTTCAAATGTATGATATCTATCCCTGGATCCTTCGAAAATACAATTCATCATTGTGGAATTAAATAAAATTTCTACTTTAGAAAACAAGCCTTCCTTAGTTAGTTTCTAGTGTTTGATTACCCAGTCACAAACTATTGGTAACTGTATTTTTGCGATCTCCATATGTAAAAGGAAATTTTGACTACTAAATATGTAACTTTTGTGATGAAGCAAATAACATTATTGTCAATATGTTATGGTATTGGTATATCTGATGATAACAACTAACATTATTGTCATGGGTAATCATATAGAATCAAATGCATATAGTTAATTATCACATCTATTTATATATATTTGTGAGCATTTCAAACAATGTCACAAAAACTCACAACACAGTAAAGGAAGTGTATTATGTGAATATCTCAGTATAAGTAGTATTTATTCTCTATTTATAAGCATAATCTTTTCATCTGAGCATGTTCCCCGTATGATTGTTCATGAGTTTTATTTTTTGTTTACAAAGTGCCGCATGGTCAGTTAAGCAGATGAGAGAGAACGAGGTGAAAATGCGAGGAGTATATATCATACTGATTTCACCCAATTTTCTTAGCAACACGTCGCCTTTGGATGCAGTGAAGGTGCTGGATTGGGGTGAGGACGGGCATGAGAAGACGATGAAGCACCGTGAGGCCTTCGAGAAGGAGGTGGCCGTCTGGCAGAAGCTGGACCATCCCAACGTCACCAAGGTGCGTGGCGGTTGTCCTTGAGCCCCTCTGGACGTCGGTCTGAATCCTGTATGCATGCGTTGGTGAAATCTGAACGACTGGATCTGGATGCAGTTTGTGGGCGCGTCGATGGGGACGTCCCAGCTGAAGATCCCCAAGAAGGGCTCCAGCTCCGGCGGCGGCCCGGCCGTGCCGAACGAGTGCTGCGTCGTGGTCGTGGAGTTCCAGCACGGCGGCACGCTGAAGACGCTGCTGTACAACCACCGCGACAAGAAGCTGCCGTACAAGAAGGTGGTCCAGCTGGCGCTCGACCTGGCCAGGGGGTGAGTGCCAAGTGCCAATTCAATTTGAGGCCGTCGGCATGCTATGCTTTGCACATTTTTGCTGCTGATCGATGATGATGATTTGGTGCAGGCTGAGCTACCTGCACTCGCAGAAGATCATGCACCGTGACGTGAAGGCGGAGAACATGCTGCTGGACCGGAAGCGGACGCTGAAGATCGCCGACTTCGGGGTGGCGCGCGTGGAGGCCGAAGCCGATATCACGGGGCAGACGGGCACGCTGGGGTACATGGCGCCCGAGGTGCTGCAGGGCCAGTCGTACGACCACAAGTGCGACGTCTACAGCTTCGGCATCCTGCTCTGGGAGACCTACTGCTGCGCCATGGCCTACCCCAACTACAGCCTCGCCGACATCTCCTACCACGTCGTCAAGCTGGTGCGTGCGTGCGTGCGTGCGTGGCGTCGTCGACATCTTTTTTGTTCGGTTTTTATTTGCAAATGTCGTTCGTCGTCGTCGTCATTGCTGTTGTGATCCTTCATTGGACAATGATGCTAATTGTGACTGCGCGTGCAGGGGATCCGGCCGGACATCCCGCGGTGCTGCCCTCGGGCGCTGGCGGACATCATGGCGCGGTGCTGGGACGGGAACCCGGACAACCGGCCGGAGATGTCGGAGGTGGTGGCGCTGCTGGAGAGGATCGACACCGGCAGCGGCAAGGGCATGACGCCCGTCGACGACGTCGCGCACGGCTGCACCTGCTTCGGCTTCCCGCGCGGCGGCTAGCTCTTCTCATCGTCAAGCTAATAACTAAGGAACAATTAGATGGCCGTGCTCGCTAGCTTGTGACTCTGTGGCGTAGCCTTTGTTTGCCGCCGAGCATGGAATATATTGGTATGCTTTGCTAGCGAGTGGTCTGTCTTTTTAAGACAAAGATTAGTGAGTGGTCGATCGATCTGTTGAATTCTGAAATCCTCGTGTCCTAGTAGAATGGCATCTTGTCGTGATGACTTAAAATTGATAGCTCGTCTTCTGAGGTGATCCCTCTATTTTTAAATATATATATGGTGTTTTAGATAATTAATTTAGATCAAACTGAACTAGATTTGTTGTCTTGAATGTCGTATATTGAACCGGATGTTGTACCAGTAGCATGCGTATATGCAGAAGATTGCCGTGCTGAACAGAGCCATGCTTGTGAACGCAGATGGGTTAATGGGCCTCATTCGGTTCCTAATCATAATTCCGCTGTTTTACGAGTTAGGGCCTGGGCCGCATTCGGTTCCAGTATTAGGCCAGGCCTGTCCACCGTCCCTTGGTTCGAGGAACTTGTGCACCTCGCGCCCAGTTCTGTGTGGTCTCCCGTTGTTGGCGCTTCCTGCTCTCCTCGTCTCCCTGCGCCGTCGCCGCCGCTCCACTGCCTTGCCGCGCGCGCCGCACAGGGTCGAAGCCATACGCCCTGCTGGAGGCCGCCGTCACCGGGCTCTTGTGAGATTCTGTCCATTTGGGGTCCCCCTGTCTGCTGAGCGTGGCGGCGTGCTTCAGTCGCGCACACGAGGCGCTCGACGATTTGCCTCCCTGGTGGCCCAGCAGAAGGATGCGCCTGTGCTTCGGTGTTCTTGTACCGCCGGAACACCTGCATAATTCCTGCAAGAGCCTCGCGTTGCGGTTCTCTACTGCAGGGTTTGACCTGCCAGACTGGTTCAAGAACCCAAAGGATGTTGGCCCTTCCGCCGACTTGGATGGCGAGGAGGAGGAGGACGATTTTGTGCTCCCTGCCAAAACAGACTCCTCGGATGAACGGAGCAGCGACAAAGCCGGTGGGGAATCTAGACCGCTGTCGATCCGCGGCGGATCTCCTGCAGCCGCGTCGCACGAGGAGGCTGAGTTTGAGGCCGACGTCGACGAAGTCAGCCGGGTCCTGAGCTCCCGGTTCGCGTCTCCCGAAGCCATCGTGATTGCCATGGACTGCTGCCCTGTCAGGGTGTCTGCGCGCCTTGTCGACAAGGTCTTGCGCAGGTTCGGCAATGATTGGGTGGCCGCGTTCGGTTTCTTCATGTGGGCCGGCGCGCAGGAAGGCTACTGCCATTGTGCTGATTCATATGACATGATGGTGGACATCTTGGGCAAGTTCAAGCAGTTCGATCTGATGTTTGGTTTGATCAGTGAGATGCGCGAGGTGGGGGGCTTGGTGTCGCTGGCGACGATGACAAAGGTGATGAGGAGGCTTTGTGGGGCCAGCCGATGGAGCGATGCCATTGATGTGTTCCGCAAAATGGACAGGTTTGGGGTGGCAAAGGACACGAAGGCTATGAATGTGCTCTTGGACACATTGTGCAAGGAGAGGAGTGTGAAGCGAGCGAGGGGTGCCTTCCAAGAGTTAAAGGGGATGATACCTCCTGACGAGAGCAGCTTCAACACATTGGTCCATGGTTGGTGCAAGGCGAGGATGCTAAAGGAGGCTCGGGAGACAATGGCAGAGATGGAGGGGCATGGTTTCATTCCTTCAGTGGTAACTTACACCAGTCTGATAGAAGCATACTGCATGGAGAAAGATTTTCAGACGGTTTACAGTCTTTTGGGCGAGATGCGCATAAAAGGATGCCCCCCAAATATTATTACGTACACAATTTTGATGCACGCGCTAGGGAAGGCTGGGAGAACAAAGGAAGCTTTGCATACTTTCAACCAGGTGAAGCAAGATGGTTGTGCCCCAGATGCATCCTTCTACAACTCTCTGATATATATACTTGGCAGAGCTGGGAGGTTGCAAGATGCAAATTTTGTGGTCGAAGAAATGCGCAGAACCAGAGTACCGCCCAACTTGACTACCTTCAACACCCTGATTTCTGCATCCTGCGATCACTCTCAGGCAGAGAATGCGCTGAAGCTGCTGGTTAAGATGGAGGAGCAGTCATGCAAGCCCGACATAAAGACATACACCCCCTTGCTGAAGTTGTGCTGCAGAAGGCAGTGGGTGAAGACACTTTTGTTCCTCATATGCCATATGTTTAGGAAGGACATCACCCCTGACTTCAGCACATACACATTGCTGGTCAGCTGGCTATGCCGAAATGAGAGGATTGCACAGTCTTGCCTGTTCTTGGAGGAGATGGTGCTGAAGGGTTTTGCTCCGAAGCAGGAGACGTTTGATCTTGTGCTGGACAAGCTTGACAAGAGGAACTTGCATTCAGCAAAGAGAAAGATTCAGCTTCTCAGCGTGCAGGTAGCAGGTACTAGGAGCACTGCTCGCTCTTATTTGGGAGAGAATGGCGACGTGAGACAAATTGTACGATAATGCCCAACATTTCTGGCACTGAATCTTGGAATAGGCGAGGGAAAAAAGGGAAACCAAAACTAAGCATTGTCGTTCAATGTTATCCATGCAAAAGCAATAGTGATTATCCTTCTTTTGATTGTTCAACTCACAGTTCCACCGCACCAAAAATTTCAGATATCGGGGGGAATGTTGACCAAATATACTTTGGACCAACGCTTCAAGTAGCAGTAAATCCATAAGCATAGGTACATCATGAAGCATCGCTTGACCGAGCATGTAAAATTCCTTGTGATTCACTGAGCCCTGCTGCACTATAGATAGATAACTAAATACAGAATTATCTTAGGGAGAAACAGATTGAAAGAAACGATGCACAACTGCCAAAGGAGACACAGCGGAACCAACACTAACCCTTCTCACTATATACAGTTATTATAACCACCATTCTGCACCACTGCTAGTACGCAATCTCAGCAGCTCATAAGTGGCGCCGTGTTTCTTATAACTTTACAAACCAGTCCACATTGCACATTCCTACCCGTGGACAGTTCCATTTTCTTTAGTTACATATAAAAGTGCTATTGACTGATCAAAGATGGTGGATGGAGAATGTAGGCCTTCTATTTTGATCTTGCCTCAACTTTTGCTACGGTGAACCGAAATGGTCCCAAGTATCCCTTGTCATCTAAATTGTTGTCTCGCTCCTCGCCGAAGATCCAATAACCAAAGAAAAGGCAGCTGGATGCTCTGGATGTTTGCTCAAATCTGAACTTAATGTGGTGAGACCCATTTTCTTAAAGAGGCCTTTATTTCGATCTTGCATCAACTTTTTTAAAATACTTGCTCCTGTTCATTAACCCCAAGATGGTTATGTCAAGAAAGGAACGTTCTTAAAACAGATTAAAACAAATGGAGAAGATGCCATACGTTTGTAATAATGCAGTGCTACATGCATTATCCGAAATATTATCCAAAAAGAACAATGTGACAGCATGATGCAGTATAACACTACAGCTACAATGCATAAGAGTCTACAGGGAATTTAGTACAATTTTCCAAATTAAAGACTGCGATATAAAATATAAGCTGATTGGAGGAATGATTAGAAAATTTGTATAAGCTATAAAATGTGTGTGTAGCATATTTTCCAAATATTATTGAAAATACCATAGATTTCTGAAGATAAAAGATATCATACATTTGTGATACATCATATTCTTGGAGCAGCTTTTGTGGACTACGCAAAAACTTTCCTTTCCCTGGTGGTTGCCATCCTGATCTCTCCAGGTATTCTTCGATCAACCTGATATTTCCGGCAATTAAATCTCTAATGAATCCTTCAACATCAATGGCCAAACGAAGAATTCTAGATGGAACAAAGTACTCAGTACTCACATGCTGCAGATTGACTTTTGGGAAGCAGCCACCTCACGGTCTGGAAAGGAATCTTCCATTTTGAAGCTTAACCACACATACAACTCTAGGACCTGAAATTATCACCAATGTGAAGGTGAATAATCTCATTGTAAAAATTATCTGGAGAGAGCTGAAATAAAAATAGTATACAACATAATAGAAAGCTGTGGACAGTAACTTTTTGGACAACTTTTTTGCCAAAACTTTTCTCCTGCATGAATTTGTAAAGGCTGACTTTGTTTAATTGTAAATGGTAAACCACAGTGAATTAAATAAGGAAGAAAATTATGGCACTACCGCTGCTTCAGCACTTCCAGTCAGCATAAGGTGACTGACTGACTGTAAGATAGTTTGTACAAGCTGTTGTATGCATTGTATTAGTAACAATGGATAGTCTGTACTTTCCATATATTCAAGCTTGGGCTGCTAGTGAGGTCTAAGTGTCTAACTGACAGATTAACTCAAGAAATTTCGTGAGAATAACTCAAGAACACCAAAGACCAGTAAATATGTTCACAGGTGATTAAACCACTCAAAACCAATTTGGTTTGGGCAGCAAATCAAGATAAAGAACATCCACGACTCACACTATAGATTACTGGATTGTACTTGAAATTTTAGTTCAAATTCAAATCACACTTGATAACAGAGTTTTCTTAGTGAATAACTTGGCTTATCAGGATTAAGGATTCTCTCTTTCTTGCATCCTCCTAATATAGATTGGACTTGGAGAACTTGAAATGCTGTACGAGTATGAACATCGAATACGATAAGGATTGTACTAGGAAGAAATGGATAATTTTCATATCCACATTAACTGCATTTGCAGAATATAACGTTGGGGAACAAAGGAATTGTACGGACTGACAAGTAACTAAGAGAATCTAAAACAGAATTTACATAGAGCATAGAAGGTTTGATAATAACCTTGTGAACTGATTCAAGCTCCTTGAGTTGATTGTGTGTTTTGGGAACCACTAATGTTCCAGGTGTGAATATCTCTTTAAGTCGAACAATGCCTTTCTTTGCATAATTTTCTGCAAACTGCATCTAGAATAAATTAGAGAAATTGTGTCCTAATTTGACAATTAATGTAAATAATACTAGGACAGAAACTCTTGCCTGAACCAGTCCTTGGACAGATATATCATCACGCATGTCCACTGGACTGCAACATAAAGAGTACAACAAAATAAGTACTCCGTCCGTTCCAAAAAAAATGACATTCTAGTTTTGTCCTAACTCAAACTATTTCAACTTTGACCAAATTTATAGAGTATAGTATCAACATTTATGACACCAAATATGCATAAGATGAAAATGTATTTCCTGATGAATCCAATGAGTAATGATACTTATATGACACCACTAATATTGGTATTTTTTTTGTAAAGGTTTGGTCAAACTTCAAATAGTTTGACTTAGGACAAAACTAGAATGCCATTTCTTGGGGGACAGGGGGACAGAGGTAGGATAACAGTAATTTCCAAAACCGATTGTCCAGCAAGACAATTAGAAAATACAACATATATGGCATCACAATATAACAGATCACCTGAGACAGAAGAGGTATTTATCATACAACCCGAGCGGCATGTCATCAACAATAGCAGCAACTTTCTGTTAAACAACAAAAGGATGCTTACCAAAATAATAAACCAGCGACTCAATGTAAAACATATGTGACTTGAAAAGTTTGTTATTATAAACTTAGACGTAATGCAACACTGTTTTTGTTTAAACAGACAGTCAATGTGGCCTACCCAGATAATATGATTATGATTGTCCATTAATGTTCATTGTAAACGATTTGGCATATATATGAAAAGGGTGCTTCTAGAAAAAGAAAGTTACCAGCATATCTTCGCAATCAGAAATAAAATAGTCCGGAGACAGTTTAGCCTTATCCAAGAAACGTTCCTGCAGCACAACGAAAAGAGAAGTAACACATATTACCTGAGCCGAAAAGCTGTAAATACAGAAAAGACACTGACATATTGTTGATGTGAGATAACTAATGAGATAACAAGTTATTCAAAAAGATGTAGGCTGACAAAGGTAAACTCTACTTAGTTATTGTGAACAATCAAACTCAAGCTAACTTTGCATACTTTATGAGGAATTCACCTTGCAAATATTGTTTGTATTGAGGATATTTGAAGGGCAGTACATTTAGCTTACCAATATAGGTTGAAAAAAATCAGTTCCATGCAATCGTGAATACAAGGACAATAAATCAAATGTGGGGAAAAGTCCAGCACGCTGCGGAGAAAAAGCAAATGTCAGCATTCGTATTAATTGTGGATCATCAAAGCTTCTTGCTGCTTTCATACTGCGCAGCAATGAGTAAGAACCTCTATAACAGGAGAAGGTGAATTCAAAGATGAGTGCAGTAATGGGAGATCCCCAGCATCCAGGCAGGTCACTTCACCAATAGGGAACTTAGACCCATATCTCCCAGCCCTGCCTATAAGAAACAAGGCAGAGTTTAAAGTGTGCCGGACTTGCTGCTAGAAAACAAGAGGAAAGGAAACTGCCAGATGTAACACCAATAAGAGCAAATTTGTTACCAGCAATCTGTTTGATCTCAGAGATAGTTAAGTCCCTGAAGCTGAAGCCGTCAAACTTCTTCATCGTAGAGAAAATAATCCTTGAAATGTTCAGATTAAGACCCATTCCGATAGCATCACTAGCCACTAGCACATTAAGGTCACTATTATCATCATTGAACATTGTCGCCTGCAGGATTAGTAAAACGTTAACTCACTTATTGAGTCATTGTCTCATCAACATTTATCATGGAAAAGTACCTGTTTCGTTCGAGTTTCCGGTGGCAATGAGCCATAGACTACAGAGCAAAGATGTTTTCCACCATTCTCAATTCTTTTCTGAATGCAAGAAAAATTGCAACATAAGCAAGGTAGCTGAAACTTTATCTTTTATGTGATCGGCTAGACTAATATTATTAGTAATCCTAATCTGTAGATCAATATGAGTACATGTATTCAGGGTTTTAAGGGGAAGACGTAGGAAGAAGAGTAATTGGGGCCACACTGTTGATAACAACTAAAACAAGGAGATCACTACAAGAGCCAGTTTGTTTATGCCTTCGGCCATAGCCATTCTTTTAGAGCATTCTCCGTTTCAAAACTTCATTTTATCTTGAGAGTATTCGATTGCAAGTGTTATGAAAAGCATAACGTAAACAAACAATATTGCAAAAGAATAATAAGTTTCCTCAGACAGATTTTGCACATTTTTATATGTTTTGAGGTATATGTGGAGTACATCAAACAAATACCATTTAGATATCTGAAGCAATTTTGTTAATGGTAACTTGAAAACTACTAACCTTGAGTTTATAAATATCAAGTCTTGAGAAAGTTACTAAACAATCTCCTGCCTTGATGTTAGAGAAAGACCCAAGTGGAGACTTCAGAGGAACTAACGGAGATAATCTCTCATAATATTGAACCTGTTCAGCGTCAAGCATGTAAATTAGGATGTGTGAAATACAATAACACGTCGTACATATGTTGGCATTGGCACTTCAGCATTATTATCAATAAAAGGCTATACAGCAGAACAAGTTCAATTGGGGAGGGAAAAATATTACAAAGTCTCTCACCATAGCAAATAAACGTGATGTGACCTGACAAATGAAATTGCTATGTCTCGAAAAAGATTCTTACAAGACATTAAGCATATACTAAAATAGACGATATTGGTCAAAACATGTGTTTCGGAGATTGTCACAATTTCCACAATATCACTTATCTGTAACCAGAGGAGGTACTAAACAGGATAACCAGAACCTAAATTAGGGCAAGAGCCTAAAACTGGCATTTGGAAGAACATTACCTGAGCAACATGATGTTCATTTTCCCTTTCTTTTCTTTTTCCTTTTAGTTTTTGACACAAATTTTGGGTGCTATCCATACTACATAATTTTTCTTCATCATATAAGTTGCGCGTGAAATTCATATATGATAATACCAAAAAACAATTGTGTGCACTGATATGTAGAGAAAAATTTTCCTCGTAAAAGAAGGGCACAGATATTTTGAAGTGATTAAGCTTGAATGCAGGTAACCCTTTGAAAAACATGGTATAGTGATATTTACTAATGTTTTAACTCATTTTTCGTAACTATATTATTTCTTCCCCTAGCACAAGAAAATCAATTGTCTGTCCATGTCAACAAATCAAATTCTATTTATAATATACCACAATATGGGTTTATCCTACTGTATTCCCCTCAAAGGAAAGAGAAATCAACTTCATAACTATGATGTCATTCCAACCGAGCAACATGATTGGCAACCTTAGTATATTTCGATTTCATAAGCACCATATACTTACAAGGAATGAAAATGTATCAATATGTATATCAATATGCGGTACACATTAGGTTACTTCAGGTAAATTACCGTAACTACATCACCAGTAGCTTCAAGAATTCTCTGAATAAGAGGAACAGCAGCTGGGTCACCACAAACATGAAGTTCATCTGAACAAAGCCCCAGAAGTGCACGTGTGAACGAAAAACCCCTTGATCTACAGCCAACCATCTAAACCACGGAAGGAGACAAGATGAGAATGATGAGGAATATTCCAAAGAATGTTTCATACAAAGTGAGAAATACAGCTATTTCGATGATTTTTAAACAAAAAATAAAAATAAATCAACTTCACTATTCTCTGCCATCCTATCGGTAGTATGAATGTGAATCACCCAGGCCTGGCAGGTCTTGGAAAACTTTAAGTACCTGAATTTCATCAATAACAGCGCATTGATACTCAGTTGACACATCAGCCATCTCCACTGTAACCGAGCTGTGCTTTGCTCCTTCAATTTCATCTCTTTCTTGCCCAGTAATCAAACTACAAGGGACGTTAACTTTATTTAATCTTTGTGCCACCTCCCGTGCTAACAATCTCAAAGGTCCACAGTACACACCTGCAGCATTTGATGAGAATTCAAAGAAACCATTTAACTGTATGCTGTGTTGATATTTTTGAGTATATAAAATGTAGTACCTGAAGAGCTTGCTTCTAATCTCTTGAGAGCATTATGTGTTTTCCCACTGTTTGTTGGACCAACATGTAAAAATACATTGCGTTTCTTTTCTCGGGCTTTGGGATACCACATGTGAGGGTGTCTGTTACCCAAGATAGAAAATAACTTAATCGAAGTATAAATAGGATAATGAATGAGAAATTGAACTAGCATCCACATCATGTGCATGCACATACACTTGAAGATTCACATTACGCTTCGCTAGTTCAGTACAAACATTGTTCCCTTCCCCAAAGAAAAAGTAATTAACATTTTTTGGGCAAAAGTTAATGGAAATGCAATATATGAGCATCCGTTGTTTCAGCAGTTCTCTGATTTCAATCCCCATAATATGCTACTTTATTAAGATATCACATTTTTTGTATGATGATTGATGAATAATGTCAGATACCAGCATCCCACAGGATTTATTTCGAAAACTCAAAAAATGGATTCTGTTGGATCCATGCTAGAAAGTTTATGAAGCATATGCAGCTAGACAAAATAAGTATAAAAATTTAGATAATATAATTTAAGGGGATTCAAGTTTATTCTTACGTCAAATCAGTCAAGTCAAACTTCCCAGAGCTGTGGTAGTCTCTCCGAAATCTCAAACCAGAAGAATTTATCATGAGGTATAGATCAGAATTGGAGACAAGGCACCGAATATAATCTGTCCAGAGTATGGAGTTAGTTAGAGAGAAAAAAACGATCCTAGCAAATCTCAAGAATAGTAAAATGGACAAGCATACTGATGTTTTGTAGCACAGAAATAATGCAAAGTGCCGAAGCAACTGCAAAAGAATATGATAGACCCATAAATTTAATTAAAATTATGATAAGGTCTACACATTTTCCACGTACAAATTCTTCACTGTGCTGAAGATTTAAGACAAGAGTTATGCAACCCCCCAACCCGCTAACCCCGCACAACATAAATTCATTCAAAGCTACACTCTTTTCATCAGAACAACCACCAGTCATACCACTCCCCAAAGAACTCCTGTCAACCCAAAACAATTTACTGATAGGAAAATTATCTCCTTTCCAAGAAGAAGTCCAACCAACCATAACCATTTTCCTGATTGCATTCTCCAGCCAGACATGAGCATAAGGTACTAAATGACCTTCCAATGGAAAATATCACTGATAAAACTATGTCTGCGACCAGAAATGCCTGCAGGGCGCGCGGCTGGTTTGGCATTCCACCGAACAAGTAGAGGACGCGCCCACAACCACGAGATCAAACAACCGACCAGCCCCCCACAAGCGAGCCCAAGAATTGAAGAGCCAGGCAAAGAATGTGCGAACCAGGCGAGCATGAAGAGACTGCGAGGGATGGAGACAGCGCCCTTCGGCGCAGGAGCGCGGCGACCGCCATTGCGCCGTATCGTTCCTTCCTTCCGCGCCACGGCCCAGAGCACGGAGGGTCGGCGACAGCGACAGGGGAGCACAGACACCGTCTCGACAACGCAAGAGACAGCCGTGCTGCGCTCGTCGTACGGGGCGGAGGAGGCGGCGGCCGCCGAGGCTTTCGCCGGGAAGCAAAAGGCCTCGGAGAGTCGGAGGAAGCGGAGACAAAAACGTTGCTTGGCCGGTAATCCCGGAATATTCCATTCGCTTCACGGCCCAGTTTACTTCTCAGGCAGGCCTGGGCATGAGGCTCGAATGATTAATGGACCTCATAGGTTTGAGTCCATGAGTCGCAGAGTTTTCCAGCCCGTTTAATATCAGGCCCACGCTTTTCAGCACGAATCCGGGTCCAGCTCTCTCAGCCCAGACGCCGCCTCAGCTTTCCTCTCTCTCCCTGCACGTCTTCGTCTTCCTCGAATTTTTTTTATTTTTAATCGATTTTTTTATTATATTTTTATTAATAGCCGCACGTTTTAGAAATTTGCAAGACTAGTCGCCCAATCGCTCGTCTATTGGGCGATAAGGCCTTGTCGCCCGACCCAAGGGCGAGAAGAAGCGCTACAGTAACCTTGTCGCACTGTAGATGGGCGACAGGAGGCTTGTCGCCCGACATTCGGGCGACAGGAGGCTTGTCGCCCGACATTCGGGCGACAGGTTACTGTAGCGCCTCTTGTCGCCCAACAGTTGGGCGACAGGTTACTGTAGCGATTTTTTATTTTTTCGAATTTTTCTGCATTAACAGTTAAGCCTCCCAAAGACTAAATTAAAAATACTTTTACACATCTAAAGACAATGGTGATTTTAATGGTGGTGAATAATATGTTGATGCAACCATTTTAACACAGAACAGCCCAAAAGTTGCTGGTAGTTTTAAACTAAAAATCCCTGAATCAGGCTAGCTGTTAACCGCTAATTGATAAAATAAGTGCAAATTAAATATTTCACTTTGAGGGAAGGTTCAGGAATGCTATGAGATGCATGCATACCAAGAATTAGCATTTTTACATGAATCGAAATGCCTATAAAATTATCTTTAGGTTTTTATTCTCTGAATTTTGTACAAAGATTGGTAGAGATTTCACGAGTTCATGTTACTCCACTGGTTAGATCTAGGAACAAGGATTCGAACAAAATTGGTTTTACAATTTTACAATTTTTCTACGAATTTATATCAAATTTTGAAGTTCAGCCGAGTTTTGACATTTTCTGGAATTAAGCGATGAACAGTAAAAGCAGGGGACTCAGGAACAGGCGCCCTTACAACGTCGAAATCCGTCGATTTGAGTGGTGGAATTTCACGGGAGATGACTCAAATGGATGCTTAGGGATGTGAGGAAGCTTCAATCGCGAGGAATCGAGTGGAAACTCACCGGAGAAGCGGGAATCGACGGCGAGGTCGATGAAGGTTTAGTGGCCGGCTTGATGAAGAACGGCTTCGATTCTCTGGACTCGGCAAGGGATGACGACCGAGGGTGCTTGGGGGCGCTACATGAGTCAGGAGGATGCTCTGGCAGCACCACGACGGCCGGGATTCAGCATCATGAGTCAGTATTTTTAATTTAGTCTTTGGAGGCTTAACTGTTAATGCAGAAAATTCGAAAAATAAAAAATCGCTACAGTAAACCTGTCGCCCGACAGTCGGGCGACAAGAGGCGCTACAGTAACCTGTCGCCCAAGCGTTGGGCGACAAGCCTCCTGTCGCCCTTCCACAGTGCGACAAGGTTGCTGTAGCGCTTCTTCTCGCCCAGAGGCCGGGCGACAAGGCCTTATCGCCCGATAGATGAGCGATTGGGCGATTAGTCTTGCAAATTTCTAAAACGTGCGGCTATTAATAAAAATATAATAAAAAAATCGATTAAAAATAAAAAAAATTCCGTCTTCCTCTCCCCAACCGAAATTCGCCGAAGCCGGGCAACCCTTCCCAAGAATCGAAGCAACCGGAACCCGCCGCCGCCTCCGTCGCTGGCATCAACGCGATAATGTAAGGAAATCTTCGACTTCCCAGCTAACCCGGTGTCTCTTTCGCTCTATGCCTGACAACAGGGGAGCGGTTTGGTGTTGCCGTGTGTGTGCAGGACGATGGTGGAGGCCGAGGCCGGCAGGGCGGCGATCCGGCGCGCCCTCCGGTCGCTGCGGAAGCGGCATCTCGTCGAGGAAGGGGCGCACCGCCCGGCCATCGAGGCGCTCACCCGGCCCTTCGCCGCCCACGTGAGGACATCTTCTCGTTTCTTCTTTTCCCCATCCTGCAGTTTGATTCTTGCTTGCTTGATCGGTCTTTGAAGCCTGTATCGAATGTGTACTACCAATTATCACTCTCGATACTTCTTAAAGCTGACTAGCCTTGTCTGGTGTGAAGAATCAAGCCGTTTTTTCAATGATGCTTTGAGTATTTGGCGAACAAGAGGTTGAGATTCGTTTGTTGGCTCCTTGTAGGCTTTGGAGTGGAAGGAAAAGGCTGAGACGCTTGATTTGGAGCTGCAGCAATGCTACAAGGCGCAGTCTGGGCTGTCCGAGCAGCTGGTTACCGAGATAAAAGAGGGGAAAGCATTAAAATCATTGCTCAAAGAGAAGGAAGAATTGATTACAACTTTGCAAAATGAACTCAAGCAAACCAGGTACGTGATCTGATTCATAGTTTGCGAAGTGTGAAGTTGGTTCTTCTTTTTATAACCGTTGTGGAGAACATGGCCACTCAATGCTTGGGCAACACTTTTGCAGCGAAGAGAATGTGCAGCTAAAGCAGTCACTTGAGGAGAAAACCAAAGCGTTAGATATTCTCATTCAAGAGCACCAGGCAGTTAAAGCCGAACTTGAACAGGCATTAACGAAACTAAAGGTTGCTGAGGATGAAAACAAAACTCTGATTGATAGATGGATGCTAGAGAAGATGAAGGATGCAGAGAGGCTCAATGAGGTACTTTATTGGTTTTGTTGCTAATGTTTCTGGTATGTGATTTCTTGAATAGTGTTCAAGCATTATGCATATGGCTTGTTTACGGAGCAACTGGCACCATGACAATAAAGAAAATTTTCTTGCACGCTAGCAGCATATATGAACCCCCTCACTCCCACACCCCAAGCACACGCACAAGTTGAAATGTTCTGTAGTAACCAATGGAGATATTTCAAACACAAGGATTTGTGCTATAACATGACACTGCAGGCACCGTGCATTATTATGCTTGATATAACATTTTTGTTTCATTATCTTGCATGACTGCTGGATCGTGATCCTTGTAAATGACCTTTTATAATATCTGCCTTAATTGTATAGAACTGAATATATTGTACATCATACGCGAATTCTTTCAACTATACAGAGTGTTCTATTTAATTTGCTTCCATGACAAGAGTCCGACACAAATGTGACTAAATATGTTGTTTCGATATTTACAGATATATTTTATTTGTTGTATGTTTTACGTAGTCAACTGTACCCATAGCACTAGCTTGTATCAGTATATTATTGCTTTAATAACCATTTTAAAAAATATTGTTTAGGCCAATGCGATGTATGAGGAGATGGTCCTTAAGCTAAAGACAGCTGGTGTTGGTGGTATACAACACAATGCACAACAGGAAGCTGATGGCATCCTACGTCAGTCTGAGGCTGGCTACATGGAAACAGCAATCCCATCTACATGCACTATCACCATTCGTGCTCATGATGGTGGATGTGGATCTTTATTGTTCCAGCATAACTCAGACAAGCTAATTAGTGGCGGTCAGGATCAAACTGTTAAGATATGGGGCGCATATACTGGTGCTTTGACCTCTACTCTACATGGTTGTTTGGGGTCTGTTAACGATCTTGCTGTGACCAATGATAACAAGTTTGTGATTGCTGCTTGTAGCTCCAATAAGCTGTTTGTTTGGGAAGCTAATGGGGGGCGTTCTCGTCACACTCTGACTGGTCACACAAAAAGTGTTTCTGCTGTCGATGCAAGCTGGGTGAAAAGCTTTGTTATTGCTAGTTCATCCAGTGATCGAACAATCAAGATTTGGGATCTCCAGACAGGTTTCTGCAAAAGCACCATAATGTCAGCAAGCAACCCCAACTCGCTAGCTTTCATTGATGGTGATATCATTTGCTCAGGTCATAGAGATGGAAACCTTCGGTTATGGGATATCCGTAGTGGGAAATGCACTACACAGATTGCTGCACATCTTGATGTGACTTCAGTCTGTGTGTCACGGAGCAAAAATTTTATTCTTACAAGTGGAAGGGATAATGTGCACAACCTTTTTGATGTTAGAACATTGGAGATTTGCGGAACATTCAGGGCCACAGGTAACAAAGTAGTAGGCAGCTGGGGCAAACCTTGTATAAGCCCTGACGACAATTGCATTGCTGCTGGTTCTTCTGATGGGTCTGTCTACATATGGTCGAGACTGAAGAATGATATGCCGACCATCCTGGAAGGTCATTCTTCACCGGTACTCGCTAGTGCATGGTGTGGGCTAGGACCCCTGGCTACCTCCGACAGGAATCATATATATATCTGGAGTTGAGTCGCTGAATACGAGATCTGGAGAATTTTGTGTAACATGTAAATATTTGTCTGCTTCCGTTCTTGCGAACACTGATCTTCATGTGAATGGATTAGTTAGTTTCTAATCGGTGTAAATATCTTGCTTCTTTTTTTGGGCATGCAAGTTATCGAGGCAGAAATTTCTTGCATTTGCTGATTCATTTTGGTGTCATTTGAAGGTAAATTTGATCCAGCATTCAGCTCAGCAAACTGTATAAAAAAGACATGGTTTGATTCAGGAGTTATTTCTCCGAACTACTTGAAAATGGCATTGGTTTTTCAGTTAGCTTAGGTGGCGTTCGGATCCCCCTCTAAAACACCCTCTAAAGTTTATACCCCTCTAAAGTAAAAAGAATCTTACTATTTAGGGATACTAAATAAAATTTAATTACAAAACCTTTCTGCAGACGGGCGTTATTTTTCGAGACAAATCTAACGAGCCTAATTAATCAATGTTTTGACACAGTGATGCTACAGTAACCATCGTCTAATCGCCGCTTAATTACCCTCATTACGTTCGTCTCGCGAAATAGATGGGGGGTCCTGGACTTAGTTTTGTAATTTGACTTTGTTTAGTACACATAAATCGTGCCGGCATCTTTGATGTGACTGCTACAGCACCCTCTAAAGTGATCCAAACGGGGCCTTAGTAAATCTTTGTTCAGTTTCAGTTGAGATATTCTGGATGCTACTTTGTAAAACATGATACGAGTAGATGCAGATCTTTAGCTTTCTACTAAGCTATATCAGGGGATTAGACACTGAAAGGTAGTTGGAGGTGGATCAGAATTGTGTATCTGTTGTCGCATCTTTATTAACTTTTATATTATGGATCTAGTTGTGGTTTGCGTCGAAAGAAGTTAGAAATAAGGAGTTATGCACTGTGTTCGTGTAGGGGATATCAATTTCAACATCCATGTTTGTCCACTTCCAACTAATTGCTAGAGATTTTGTATGTTTCTCCCTACTATCTGCTAGTAGTAGATTGTGGCTGGATACCAGATCATGGAGTAAAATCTACACATTCATTTCTTGAGTTCGCTCATGAGCTAGGTATGTGTTACTTACAAACTCTTGCGTATGTCATATGTGTGCCACTGATTTTGCAGCACGTACTATACTGGACAAAGTGTTTTAAAGCAAAGCAAACAACAGCGATTTTTGGTTCACATGCTTCAGATTTGCAACAGTGCTAGAAAACGACCGATGTTCCAAAGAATATCACAACAACTTGATTGCATTAAATAATAAAGATAAAAAAGGAATTGCATCACAAAGTCACCACCCTCTCAAAAGGGCCCATATTGAAAGAATTCCGCCGCCCAATTGAAGCTAAGATCATCAAGAAAAGCCTTGGTGGTCTAACTCATCATCATGAATTTGTTTCAGAAAGGGAGAGGTTTCTATGCCCAAGCGATGCCCATCGCATCAGGTCATCAGCTGACAGCGTGTCACATAACAATCAGTAGGAAATAAATTAAAATGGGGGTCAATTCGGTTCTGTCAGCGTCACGAAAAAGGAAGCTTGACAGAGAAAACTGAAACACTATAGAGATCAGGATCAAACAGCCGCAGCCCGCAGCAGTGAAGCGAAGACAAGCGTGAGCAGGTGGCCCCACGTGACAGGCACACGTCCAGCGCGTCAGCTGCAACTGCAACCGCTTGCCGAACCCGGCCGGCCGGGCCGGGCCCCCGATAGGGACAAGGCACCGTTCAAGTGGACGCGCACGCCCCCCACGCTGGCCCAGTTGATCGTCTGGTCTGGATGGGCGGGGCTCGCTGCTAGCTAGCTAGAGCCTTAGAGGCAGTGAGGCACCAATCATTGGCTTCTTGTTCCTTGGGTTCATGCTGCAAGAAACCGTCAATGATTAGAGACTCTGGTTATGGCATCTCTGGGTTAGTAGTGTATTGTTTCATGATCCTGAGCTTCATGGGGAAATGGTATCAAGTTCTTGTCTGAATTGGAGATGTATCATTCTGAAATTTTGTTGTCACTTCCCTAAACCGGAAAGTGTTCGTTCAGCTTCAGGGTTCAGAAGGAGAGGAGCCGAGCAGCTTGGCAACCAAGAACAGCTAAGCTTTAAGACAGGAGAGGAGCCGAGGATTTTGTCAAATCCATCATAGTAGTTCAGAAATCAGCAGCTAATTTACAAGTTTTGCTAGGAGTAACAACGCAATTAAATTTACTCAATTTCATATCACAGATTCATCTCAACCTGGACAAAACATTTAGCAGCGATCATCTGACCAAGAAAACATATCTATGGCCATATGATCAGATCGAACAACCAATACAATACTACAACATCATCAGGGCTGAACTTAATAGCACTCTGCAAACTCGGTTTAGCTACGCACGCAAATTGATCGATCACAAGCTCAAGAAGGCCCCCTCGTCGCGCGCCGGCAAATTGATCGGCCGCGGCGAGCTCTCCGCGCCGCCCTCCACGACGCGGTCGCCGAAGATGTGCACCGTCCTGGGGTTCGGCCCGCGGCAGATGACGCACGTGTAGTCCTCCGACGACGGCTCCATCTCCGCCTCCCCAGGCTCCGGCGACGCCACCTCGCCGCCGCGGAGGGGCAGCCACGAGCTCTTGTTCTTGACGCCGAACTCGACGCGGCGGTCGAGGGAGCAGGACCTGAGCAGGGATGGCGACGTCGCCGCGAGGACGCTCCTCTCCTGCTGCTCGTCGGTGCAGTCCAGCGCATCGGCGAGGCCGTGCAGGACGGCCGCCTCGCGCCACGGCCGGCGCTTCCCGGCGACGTCCGAGCAGGACGCCGCCGCGTCGAGCACGGAGGTCGGGCTCATGGAGAAGGCCGTATCGGGCTCGCCGTCCGGCGCCGGGTTCTTGCCGAAGACGGTGCCGGTGGGGAGCGAGGACGAGTGCGACAGCCTTGGAGAGGCGGCGAACATGGCGCGAGCAGTGGCACTCTTGCTGTCGCCGGAGCCGGTGTCGCCGTTGTCGCGTGGAACAGTCGAGGAGCTCGCCAGCTGATCGGAGACGTGGCTCCGCGGCGCGCTGGCGCCGTTCATCGACCTCGACCTCCTCCTCAGGATCATCTCCTGGACCTTTGATCTCAAGAACATGCCAATAACTGGACGAACTGCAGAACAGTCTGCATGTACAGAGAGTATCACAAAAGACGTGTCAAATTTTTATGTCCCACCAATCGTTGGCATCAGTCAGGAACATAAATGTCCAGAACAGATCAGATTGCAGAAAACGAAGTGTTTTTTTTTGGTTAAATTCAGAGACTGAAACTTGAGCTACCTTCTCCAATAGAACAGAACAGGCCGGCAGCCACAGCCGCAGCTAGCAAGAACCAGCAACTCTTGCAGGCTCCAGCACCATGGACGAGGCGGTGAGCTTAAGTACGACGGAGCCTGACTGCGTGAAGCCAATCAAAGTCTCAGAGGTGCACTCAAACGCAACTGCTAGATCAGGAACAGAAGCAAAATGGGACCTCGCAAGCTTTGGCCAGACTCAAAAGGTACCTTTAGAAGCTCATGGATCAGCTTGTTTGTAGTAGTGTGCCTTGCTGCCCTTCAAGCAAAAGTTAAATACTCGCAAATTGCAAGTTACCTGCGACCTAGTCTAGAGTGACAACGCAGAGAGAGGGAGAGAGCAATGAGGAGGAGGAGGTTGGGAGAGTGTGGTGATCTTAAAGAGGGCTCTCCCTCTCCTCACTGTCCCTATGCCTGTGATGTCACCGTTGGTTTTTGCGTGTATGCTTCCAAAGAGCGGGTCCTTATCTTCACTGCCCATCTTTTTCTTCTCTGCCCTCGCAAGCTCCTTGTGTTGTGTGTTACCGTTCGTTCCCATTCGAGCCCATGCACTCGATGGTAGATTCTAGATTCCAGCTTCCATTGGCGCATAGCACCCACAGCTGGTGGATTTGCTGTCGACCAGTGAATGGAAGGCGCAAGCAGATCTTGTCATCCTGCTCATCAGATGAAACAATGATTGGGTTATTTCATCGTTAGTATCTTTCAACAGCCACAGCAGCACGGATGAATGCTGGTAAGATAAAGCACTGATTAATCCAACATGCATGTTTTCTCTGACTATAGGCAGTTGCTAATATACCTCCAACCCCAAGGAACTAGTGCTGTCATTAAATAAAAAATCAAATTCTCGAAATGTGGAAAAAATTGGATCATGTTTGAAACACTTTACAAGAGGCAGTTCATTTTTTTTACGAACACAGACAGTTCAATTCAATCAAGAATATGAAAAATTCTCTGTTTCCAAGCGGGACCTTACATCCTATATAATATCTCAAGAACCGGACCGCGAAGCACCGAGTATTTTTTAGGAAACATTTCTTTGTCCCATTTGTCCACCACTGAGAGAAAAATTGAGGCGTATTCGTGTGCCTTTCCGTTTGTTTCCTTCTCCGATCAGCACTTCATGCACAGCGCCCACACAAATGCGTGCTGCAGTAGGACTCGCCATTGGTCTCTCGCCACGTCTCCCATTACAACGACAGAAATGGCACCATCATGAAGCCATTTGACCCACCTAATTTGGGGGCTAATGGCGCTGCCAGGAGTGTGGGTCAGAGGCATTAGAGATATGACAGTAACTTGGACTGAGGGGAGTACCTAAATTCAGGTAGAATAAATAAATCTGAGGAATATTGCGTGACAGCAGCATCATATTCCGTGTGGATAACAATGCTTTTGAAAGTCCAATTCAATACTCTAATGACTAATGGGGCCCCTAGTCTAATAATTACGTGGTTGAAAACCACATAAACATGAGAGTGTCGCATATAATTGGTTAAAATCCTTCAAAAAATATCATTCCAAGATGTGGCTATGAATTACATTCCAGGGTTTTTTCATGGATATATTCCATCATGTGAAGAAGTGGTGGTTTGCCCCATTTTGGCTTGCTTATTGACATTTTATTAAAAATCCAATATCGAGAAAAATTAAAATCCACACACGTAACCGGCCCATTTCTGTTCTTTCAAGAAACAATCTTTTTTTCTGCCATGGCACTACGATTGTTCCCTGCACGCCGGTTACGCCCATGCCTCTGTTGCACGACGGATCAGCCGCGGCTTGGCCAGCCAATCATTGCAGCTGACACTAGAATCATCAAGCCGTGATTATTCAGTACATTATTAAGTAATTTTCTTTTGGGGGTATCTGTTTTCGCATGGTGACATGTGGATGATGGAACAACTCTTGAAGCATCACCTGTGCATTTGTTTGAATTGTTTGCTTCACATGGTGACAATCTTTCAGTGCTCGAGAAGAAAGGGATTGTCGTACGTATGATTAATCTTGTATCATCAGGATTCAGGAGCACTACCGCCTGATGTTTGCTCCAAAGTTTTTTATGCATAAATGTTCGGTGACAAGCAATTTATCTGACGCACTAACAACTAAATTCTTCCAACACTATAGCCTACTACTCCTAGATCAGTGCAAGAGAAAGAATGATCAGTGCAAGAGAAAGAATTGCCTGTCTAGGTCAGTGGCACTGAATTTTTTTTAGATACGTCCTCTCCTGTCTGAATTTTCGGTCGAACAGACGCCAGGCACAATCTTGTGGGCGACGGCACCATGAATGGGGACAGAATGGCAGGCGCGAAGAACGGCACGCCGTTCCTTCGGTACTTGGTCCAAAGTAACAAACCAACCAACTCCATGCCATTGATCACACGAGGTCCCTTCCATAACAGCAGCTGAGAAGAAGCAGTTACGCATCCCTCTCTAACTCTCTCCCTAGGCTATGAATAGGAGAGTAATCCAGGTATGCATCTTTCCTTTGATCACCATTGACATTGCCCAATTGGTGACAGGGAGGGGTACCTAACCTTCCCTGCTGACTGATGCATCTCTGAACTATTTTTTATCTGAAAAATACAGATTGCATTCCTGAACTGAGAGATTGAAAATGCAAGTTTCACATAATCAGCCCGTTCGGCTGCTAGAATTCCAGCCGGCGGCTGCTGTTCCTGCTGCTACAGTAAACGCATTGCTACAGAGCGCGAATCCTCCGCTACAGTGTTCTCCCTCACTATTGAAACTGCAACTGCAACTGCATCCTTCAACCGAATACAATGAATGTTGATACTCCTGCTTGGTGTTTCACATGCACATGCATCAACAGTGCAGTGATTGGACAAGTCTTTTCACTTCTTTATGAACAAAGGGTGCGTTCGGTTGCTTTAGAGGGTCTATAAATTGGGTATAAATTTTAGAGGTTGATCCCTCTAAATTTTAGAGGGGTGTTCGTTTCACCCTATAAATTAGCACTAATTTGCACAAGAAAGGACAGATTTGCCCCTCTTTCCATAACAGGCCATGCAAATAACAAAGCAATCACAAGGATCATTTCAAAGGATATGAATCCATGGAAACCGAGAATAACAAACACCATATCATAAACATTGTTCACAGAGTAGCAGAACTGATGAATCCATGACAACCGACAATTAACATGAGATGGAGTGCATTCATGGAACAAATTAGTGGTTGTAGTAGAGAGCATGTGCAATCTGCTCACGGAGTGCATTCATGTCCTCATCACCTACTGGAGTATCATCAGAATCATCAAATTGGCCGCTGCCATGACCCCCTGCAGAGTCCTCCTCTTGTTCTTCCAGGGTCATGTCAGCATCAACATAACCACTCTCTATAAGGAAATTGTGAAGTGCCATGCATGCAGCAATTATTTTGCTTTGTTTTCGAAGAGGATAACTTGGAATGCCTCTCATCATCCTCCACTTCTGCTTAAGAATTCCAAATGCCCTCTCTACTGCATTCCTAAGTGAAGAATGTGCATAGTTGAATGTCTCTTTCATACCTCGAGGCATTGGACCAAGCCTATACTCTTGAAGATGGTACTTTGTTCCCTTGTATGGTGCCAAATATCCCCGTCTGTTTGGGTAGCCCGAGTCCACTAGATAATACATCCCTGCATGACCCACATACATTGAAATTGTTAGTCAGTTGTCAACAAGTCACTGAGACCTATGCATCATTTATGTACATCAATTGCATACCCGATGGTGGATGTGGAAAGTATCCTGAATAAGTTTCCATAGCATCATTAAAAACTCTCATGTCATGAACAGAGCCAGGCCAACCAGCAAGTACAAATGTGAATCTCAAGTCAAAGTCCACTACGGCCATTACATTCTGTGAGGTCCTATTCTTGCGGTTAAGGTACTGAACATCCTTTTCTGTTGGAACAATAACATCTATATGCGTACCATCAATTGCACCTATGCAATTGTTGAAAAGTCCCTTGAACCGAGCCTCTTGCAACCGTGGGTGTATGTTCCTGAATTGTGGGTCCGACGGCTTAATTATGTCTGCAGATAGCCTCAGAACCGAGTTCAAGACCTTTGTAAAATTGCGGTGGACAGTATCTAGGGACCTCCCAAATATGGTCATAGCTTGTCTAACTGGCTGAGGTGTTCCAACCATCCACAGAAATATACCTAATGCCTCAATGCTAGTACTCTTGCTGCTGGATTGAAGACCATAAGACTCAACTAATACATTGTGTAGACGATGAAACATGTCTTGCCTCATTCTAAACATTGTGTAGCAATAATGCGGATCAGCAAGAAACTTCATCACAAAGGCATGTCCATATTCCTGGCTCCTAATCCGAGAGGTTTTTGAGAAGTGGTGCATGTCGTGATACATACCAAACACGAGGAAAGGCAGCTGCTCATTAAATTCCTCTTCCTCTTCCTCCAGCATGTCCATCCACTGCTGCATACTGTCCCCATCATCATCCTGCAGCCAGAAAACCAAGACATAAGCTACATGCTCAACATATGGTATGAATAAGATTGCAGCATCAACATATAAGTTAAATAGTCAACAACCCTTATGCAAGGCGTAAATATAACGTATGAATAAGTTAGCAATAAGATAGCAGCACCATAATATAAGCTAAATGGTCTACAACTCTTATGCAAGCGTCAAGGTAGTACACACTCTCATCGAAAAGTTCAACATAGGCAACAAATTGTCTCATAGTTTACATTATTGAACAACAACCACATGAAATCTAATCTAAGTTGTTGAGCCTCATGTATCTGCGGATAAAGTCCAGGCGTTCTTCACGGTCGGTGCAGCCCCAGAACATCCCCTTCATCTCAAAATCCTTGCATATGTATGCTAAGGCCAAGTATTCGGCACTCCCAGGTCGAATCCCATCTTCTTTTGCAAGTTGTTTCATAGTGTCCAACTCGGACAACTTCTGCTCTTCCCTTTTCTTCTTCTCCTCAGCTTGTGCTGCGGCTTGCTTCTCCATGAAGATGTATTTCTTTTCAGCAGCCTTCCTGTTTTCATCAAGAATTTTCCCAAAGATGTTAACAATGGGGCTTTTGTTCCTCTTTGCGGGGCTTGCTCCAGTGGTGTTAGTGCTGCTACCCCTCTTAAGGCTACCGGAGGTAGCCGGGCTGCTATCAAGGTCATTGATGTTTGCATATTCTTCTTCCTCTTCTTCTTCTTCCTCTTCTTCTTCATACATGTCATGGTGCTGTGGAAGAAATCTGCTCGATCCATCCACCGCAACACCATGAAACACTTCTGCCAGCAGGTTGACATATGGTGGAGGGCCATGCTGCAAATTCTTCAACTCAGCAGGAACTCCCTGGACATGGTGATTTCTAATCAGTTTCACAAAGTCTGTAACTAATGTGTACAAGTTTTCATTGTTAGACAACATACAATGGAGGATGTCTTACATTTAATTTTCTAGTCCACCATTCTTCAGGTGCATCAGGCCACCCATCAGGACGCCTACCCACACCAGTTTCCTTGCGCAGTTTGTCTATGAAGCTGTACATTCTTTTCAGTTGGGATAGCCTATTGCGCACCTGATCACGACTGTGTCTCATTCCTGTCCTTTCAAAAAATTTTCTGCAGACAATAGGATAACCCCTAGGGGTCATCAGTCCGTTGACGTAGTTACCATTTCGCTTTTCGTCCAAAACGATTTCAAGGAGCGCTTCATTATTGCGCGATGACGTCCAATTACACCTATCAGTGTTCTACAATGTGCAATGGAACCAGATATTAACGGAGCCGACGACGGACATCTACAAAATATAATGCGGCTGTGGGATTTATACCTGCTCGTTCCAAGGATCAGCTGCGTCGTCTCCACTGTCAACATCCACGGCGACCGCTTTGCCCCGTCCATGTCCTGCAGCACCGGCGCAACGTACACCGCGCCTGGAGAGACGGCCGTCACGTCCCCCACCGCAACCAGCACCACCACGGCCACGGCCACGACAACGACCCCAACCAGCAGCAACAGCAGCATACTCAACACCACGACTACCACCTGCTCCAGCGCCACCCCCACCAGCAGCATAACCACCACCACCACGACTAGCACCTGCAGCAAGACCAACTCCAGCACCACCACCACGGCCAGCGCCAGTGCGTGACGGCTGGGGAGGAAGGCCACCGCTGCTGAATCGAGATGGGGACCCGAAATCAGCGGTGCCTTGGAGGTATCCTTCGTACGATTCCAGGTTGGGGAAGCCGTCGGAGTTGAGGTCCAGGCGGTCGAGACCGAGCCGGGACCCCGTGCTGTACGAGTGCTGCTGTCGGCTGCCGTCGTCGGCGACGAAGGACTGCGACGAGAAAAACGGATCCGGGTTGGTGAAGTCCCGGGTACCGTCCCCTCCGTAACCGCCGTCCCCGTAGCCGTCCATGTTGCAGGAGGAGCTGCTGCCGACGTCTTCCGCCGGCGGCGACACGGGACCGGGATCTCTCAGATTCCGGCGGCCACGGCGAGCGTACCGACCCGCCTTCGAACGCCGAGCCTGGGGGCCAGTACCGAGGACGCGAAGCAGCGGTCGGCTACGAAGCTGAGGGGCGAGAGGGACCCGACGGCGGCGCCTTGAAGCCAGGTCGGCAACGGCGGCGGCGGCGGCGGCGGCGCGACCTAGCTCTCGCGCCCCAGTGCAAGGGAGTCGTGGATAAGGGAAGGGGGCAGTGCCGTCCGACGCAGGATTTTAGAGCCTTTTACAGCCTCTCCCCACTCGAAATTTTACAGGCCTCTAAAGCCCGTTGGGTATAAAATTTAGAGGCCCGTTCGGATGTCACCCATCTAATTTTTAGCACCAAAGGCCTTTATAGGCCGCATCCGAACGGGGCCAAAAGTGATGAAGAGGGCAACAGAAACTAGGCAGGCCTGATTAACACCCATGCTCCAAAAGCCTGTTGTTTCTGACTTTCTGTGAGTGGTACTCCTAGAAGGTAAAATTATGCAGTTGTTGTTGTCACTGGGTCAGTGAAATGAACCTAGCTGGCGTACTCGTGAGGCTGCCTCGCTTTCGCCTTCAGTGAGAAGCATCAGCTGAATGCGGAGGAAGAAAACAAGAGAAAAACACAAGCTTCATCTCAATTCGGAGAAAACAACAAGGCCAAGCACTGTCAGTTATAGACTGTGCTTGGACCTGCACCGTTCATGGAAGCTTCATTTGCTGGAGCTTTCAGGTGAAGAAGCCAACAAGCGTCTCCCAATCTGGCCGCCTAGCGTTGCAGTGGCGGCGTCCGATAGCAAGGTCGCCGGGTTTTCAAAACGTGGCGGCCGGTGAATTCAATTTGGCCTTCTCATGGATAGACAGCCACTGATCATTAGATATTTTGTGTGTTGTACCGATCTGGTTTGGACTGTATTTCACTTGTCATCCAATTACAGAGGAGCTTAAAATCTTCTCCCTTGTCGCATCCATTGGTTTATATTTTCCAATTGGATGAGAGATGAGACTGCACAAGTTATTCACATCTAAGCTGTAGTTAAATGGTTGGAAAACCAATCAGAAGGCAGGCAGTCAGGGAAAACTTGGCACGTAGCTTCTCCAATCACTAACACAATGACACTGGCATCTGAAGCAAACAAGATAACATTGTTTACGCCTCTGTAAACGGATGGATGAGTTAAGTTCCTTGTTTCAGTAGAAGTTGCAGCTGGAAGAACCAAAGGCCGCCAGGCAGCCATCAGTGCACGCTGTTGACCATGGGAGTTAACTTTCTTGCGGAGAACTCTAATCTACCTTATCAACCGTGTTTGCCTTTTCATCTCTGCTGTCAAGTTGATAAGGAATTTAGGTCAGAATAGAGTGCACAAACTTCCCTTGTTTAGTGGTTTTCATCCGGGTTCAGACTTCAGAATCGATTCCTAAACTTGCTTTCTTCAGCCATGTTTTTGTCAGTGGACGCCACGGATGGAATGGGACACTAGCGTCCAATTTGGAACACCAGAATTCACAATGGCCATCCACGAGAACGTACGGAATCGTCCGACGAAATATATGAAAGATCTCTCTGCCTAGCCTAGGCAACAAACAGCCCGTTGGAGGGCCTTGAAATATTCTTTCTTGTCATGGCAAACATCGCATGTGCGGTGGCCGTTCATTCCAGCTCGGCACAACCATCGGACACGTCAGGTTGCATCGGCACACGGAAGCTTTCTTCGCAAAAGCGAAAAGAAACAGAAACCTTGTCCTCGCCGCCGGCGTCACGTCGGCGATCATGTCGTGCAACAGGGCTCGGGAAAGAGACAACGGGGCCCGAACCGGATCCTCGCGCTCTTTTCTTTGCGTCCCGGCCATGGCATCGGCCTGAGGTCCCGACAAAGAGGCAGATCAGGACGCGGTTAAATCAGCCTCAATTTGATGCCCAGCAAGGACGATCTCATCAGATAACAACATCGATTCATGCAATTATTGGACGGGTTAACGTTACAGGCCACAGCTCAAAAGAGATGAAGACAAGGAGATGCACGAAAACTGCCGGCATTTTTACTCAAGTAACCAGCATGTATGACTTATGAGAATGAATCATAGAAAACGACTGATAAGTTAACTCTTACAGGTGTTGATTCAACTCCCGTGTTCAAAACTTGTAATGGTACAACACAGAAAGAAGACCTGTTCTACTGTTTTGTTGAAACCACAGATTGAGCTAGCTTTTGATCTTCTTGTCGTTCCTGCCTCTTTTCCTCTGCTCCCTTCTCTCTTCAGAGTAGTGCTTCTTCACCAGCATCTTATGCATTGAAACTTTCAGTGCAGCTAGCACTGAAGCCAACACCTCCTCTTGCTTTGCGGTGTCAAGGCTTCCTTGCAACGCCAAAAGGAGCTTTTCTCCATGTGGTACTTCACTGTCTTCAAGGACTGCAGGACCATTATCAGAAGAGGATAATATGTCCTTTCTGTAGTGGGGAATAATCCTTAAACGGGTTAATAACTGGGAAGCGGCCTGGTTAGGCATATTTGATGCACCCATGACAGTCCACAAGAGTTCGTTTGAGGAGCTGGAAGCTAAACTGGTAGGAATATAGCTGTTTTCCATTGTAATCAACTGCAGTTGGATTAGATATATCAGTTCGTCGATAAGATTATTGTCAAACAGCTGAGACACAAAAGACTTGGTTCACAGTTGAGGCAAAAAAAAAGAAGCTTACTCAAATTTCTATTTGAGCTTAAAAGCATATTATTAGTCTCCAGATCAAGTAAGCCTAAGGGCCACGTTTCTTTGTCAGTAAACCAAGTACAATAAAACCAGGTAGAAATTGATGCCATTGCTAAAAACCTTGAAATGGAATGGAAAAACTTCTCTGGAATCAAGGCTTAGCAAGTAATAAGCATAATATTGATCTATGAAAAAAATCAGCAAAAGCTATTCACACTAATAAACATCTATAAATCTTTTTTTAGCAACAACTAGGTTCTTTTTTCTACCATATCAGTTATACCAAAGGCCAAAAAAATATCAAGCAAATAAGACGTACCTTTAGAAAAGATAACTTCTTTCCTATTAGATCGCATGTTAAAAGCATTACGCCATTGAAACTGCAATATGAAAAAAAAAAGAGGGGGGGGGGGGGGGGGGGGGGGGGGAGCACCATGTTAGCACAATCAATTCTACCACTTTCTTAAAAGTGTTGCCCTCAGGAGTTAACCTTACCCTTGGATTGCTATGGCAACCAACGAGCCATCACTACTCGGACATAAATCTGCAATGGCTAGATTGCTATCATCAGTTTCATTTGGCTTTAAGAGTTCTCCCATCTGCAAATAGTTTCAAAAGAACTTACGAAAAATAATTTGAAACGCTCAAACACTGAGAATTGATAGGCCATATTTACTGTTCTTTCCACAAAACATGAAAAAAAGAATCTCCAGCTGCTACCTTGTCTCTGACTTGAAATGTATCAAGGAGACATCCGTTTATGTAGTCCCACAGGCGAACCTAAACAAATGAAACAATGTATGTAAGGAGAAGCATGTCAAGATAAAGTACATGTCAGAGTACTAAAATGTCTGTACCCACAGTTGAATCACCGCCTCCTGATATAAGAAAGCTCTGATCTTCTGATATGCATGTGAAGGCGATGCATGATACAAAGCTGCAGGAAAAATCAACGATTAGCAATACAGCGACTGCAATATGCTGCAACATTTAAGCTCTGAAACTTCAGCAACTGGAATCGTAATCAACAAATTTCAAATCCTATAGATATTACAAAAACTTGAAACAGGATAAAACTGTAAAATAAAGAATAGCTATGGCACTGTACACTAAACATACTCTGTGTGTCCAAGGCAAAAGCTCTGTATTTCGTGGGCCCCTTTTAGAGGATTCTTAGGGAACAATGTAATCTACAAAATTAATCGCAATACATTAAGAGAAATATTCAAAAATTGTCCACCACATATGCAATCGGTTCAAAGAATAGAAGATATACTCGGATTTTGGAATCCCTATCAGCAGTAGCAATGAATCTTCCATCTGGTGAGAACTTCTGCACTCCCAGGCAAATGATGTAGGCAAGGTTAATTATATGACATGAAAGCAACACACAACAGTTAAGTGTACCACAGTTTGTTAATTTCTCAGTAGGTTTACTCAATCATGACTGAAACAAATGTAGAATATACAAATATATATTGAAGGTAATACAATTTATAAACTTGAGCATACCATGCTAGTGATGATACTACAATAGTGACCAAGAATCGACACAGGTTTATCAATAGTTGAAACCTGCTCTCCACCATCTTCTCTCAAAGTGACTAACCAAACAACACCAAATTTATCTGCAAAAGTTACATAGTGGTCATCCTTGCTAATAGCAACAGCGCTGACCCTCTTCTCGGAAGTTCTGCAAGTGAAAGTACTCGACTCGTTCATATCAACGCAGGAAACATAGAATGACATGATAAAAAAATAATCGGAAACAAAATAACAAAGCTGCCAAAAGGGTGTTGTTTGGTTAACTACACAAATAAAGACTAGGCAGACTTAAAGGCACACTGATTTGCTATCTGTTGTGTTAACCACAGTGAGAACATAACAAATAAGCAGCGGCACTCACATAGTCCGGATGCAATGCCATGAATCAGTCTTCCAAACCTTCACAAGCTTGTCGTCACCAGCCGATGCAAACAACACACCAGTCGCGCTAAAGCAAATGGCTCTAATAGCATCCGAATGAGAACTGCCACCGGTGTCATCGGACAACGAAACAGCAGAGCCAGTCCTGGATCAACAAAATAAGCCCTCATTTGCACATTACACCAAGTGAAATGCAAAGATGAAACACTACAACTCTCTACCTCTGCAGAGGCAAGTGAATTGCACAGAACAAAGATAAGCATCTGAGAACTAAGAGATATAACTAGTATCAATTAGAGCATAATTTATCTCACAAGAATCATCTATCATCCACCACATGAAACCAAGTTACACGAAACATCAACTACTCCACAAGATTAGCAGTCAGGCTCAGCTCAGAAACACACAACGGTCCAACATCCACAAAATCTAATAATAGTGTAACCGAAACACAAATTCTCCTACGCATGAGATCCAGGGCAATTAAGAAAGGCATGATAGGAGAGAAGAGGGCGTTCCTTACTTGAGATCGAACACGCGTAGCTCGGGCCCGACGGCTACGGCGACGGAGTGGCCTTGCGGGTGTGCGGCGACGAGCGCCGGCGCGAACTCCGCCGCGCCACTCACCTCCGCCTCCTCGACCGCTGTGTCCTCCATTGACGCAGCAGCTAGCTCAACAGGGAAGCAGGAGAAACCAAAAAATTCTTGTGCCTGCCCCTGGGGTCGGATTCGAATCGAGCGCGAGATGGCGGAGCTGGGTGGGGGATTCAGGGATTAGGGTTTAGGAGGGCGGCTCTCTCGCGGGGCCCAGCGCACAGTGTGTGTGTGTGGGTGTGTTTGGTTCGACGGCTGCTAGTTGCGCAATTCGGCCCGGCCTGTTGGTCCTTGGGCCTCTGTTTGTTGACGTATCGTTTTGAGCCTGGGAGGAGGAATAAACAGTTTTTTTTCCGAATCTGGGAGGAACAAACAGTGCTCAACATTGAAACAACCACCAGACATTTTATCAAAAAAAACAAAAAAACACCAGACCTGAACACCAAAACTGGCAAATTTGGCGAATTTGATCAGCTTTGGTCACATTTTGATAATTTTCATTTGCAGCAATTCAATTACATAAACCTTGGTGGTCTAGTTCTTCATCTTCACTAAAATCTGCCGTGACTTTAACATTTTTTTTCTCAAACAAGCAGGAGAGTTTCGTATCTTTTATATTAAGCAGGAGAGAACCGTGACTTCAACATTGATGCGCGAAAATTCTAAAGCTGGTTTTCATATGCTATATTTTTTTTTCGCGGTGGTTTCATATGCTTTATTTGAACACAAGCCAACCAGGACCTGGATACATTCCGGAAGGTGATCGATATCCAAAACAGGAAACTGAAAATTAAAAGCAGAAAACGAGCAACCACGCACAATGTACATTCTGAAACCTGCTGTCCGAATACACCGCTCCTGCCTGCTTCAGTGCGTCGATCGAACTGTCGGAGCTTATCAGGACGTCGGCCGGGCAGAGTAGACGAGGCGACCTCTGGGGACGGCGTTGTCAGCCGCCATGCCTGCCTGCCAAGTCAGGTCTCAGCTCAGGTGCCTTCTCGACGAGGAACATCGTGCTGTCAACGGGGCACACACCAAGATACAGACACAGCGCGGCGTATTCCGCGCCCATCCCGTCGTGCCGCCGCTACGTCCAAAAGGCGAAACGCGAAGATCATCTACAGCAGATTTCGACGCGATCGATCGAGCAATCTGGACGAGACGCGACGAGACGACGAACCGGTGCGCCCGGCGCGGCGCGGCGCGGCGCGGAGGCCGGATCACCTGGACTGGACTGGACTGGACTTGCCGGCATTATATCTCCGGCCGATCCGCGATGGGACGGGAGAGCCTGATCACCCTGAACGAATGGGCTCAGCATGCACCACGTCCATGCGAGCGCCGGCCGGCCAGGGCGGGACACGACGACGTCCTCGTCTTCTCGTTCCGTCCGCGCACGCGCGATCACGTCGCGGGTTCGGTGCGACGAGTCCATCACTCCTTTTGTTTTCCAATACGATACAATGGCTACTCGGTAGTGGAGTTCGTATGCTACTACCCGAATTCGTTGAACCGTGGCCACCAACGCACGCTCTTCAGGGAAAGCGTTGTGTCCGCCTCACCAGACCTGTACTGCACTGAGCCCGGCATCAGCCAAGTGTCAAGCATGGCAGTATGGCACCGATCAAAAAGAACTGGACCTCGTTCTGCCAGCAGCATTGCCTGGACCTGTGTCAACTCAACTCATGAGAGCCCTTTTGTGCTGTCCTGCCGGGGCGAGATGCTAGCACGCCAGCTCGCTACATGGTCGCAAGCATTTGTTTGTCTCGCTGATAACTCATCGGCGTGTTAATCTTGGTCGGTTGTGTTGTATCTTTGCTGTAGCAGGTAGGCTTTGTATGCGTGCTTCATAAATTTGGGAGATGTACTCTAAATGTATCATCGATCGGCTGGCCTTTTGAAAAGTTCCGCAGGTCCAATTACGTTCTACTTGCCCTTGGACTGAAGCAAGGAAGGCCAGTATATCACTCTGACCTGGTGTCTTTCCTGCGACCAAGGGCAGAGACTGAATAAATTCTTGCTCACGCTTTATTTGACCTGAAAGTTTCCCGAAAAGTGTACTTCTGTACTCATCCATGTTTCGACAACTGAAGTTATTAACCAAGAACGCAACCAATGGATCGAGCGGTACATTATTGCAGTCAACAGGGAGGGAGAGAGAGAGAGAGAGAGCAAGATGTTCCTCTGCTCCCTGTTCTTGAGGGCAGGAGCTTATTAGCTGGACACATGGCTGTACTGTGCGTACTAACACGAGGATTTAGAATAGTAGTGGCGAGAGGAGTAAATGGCCTAGCGTATAGTACTAGTAGGAGTAGAATGCTGCGTAATCCGCTCGTCCGATGGTGCCCTCCATGTGCCAAAAAGGCGGGCCCTTTTTGTGAAAACAATCGCGATTATTATTAATTGTGCGTGTGCCGGTCGTCGGACAGCGAAAGGTGCCATGCAAGCATCAGCGTCGGAGCACTGTAGCAGATTGCTCTTCTGCTCCCCCAAAAAACCATATAAACACGCCAAAGCTAAGCAGCCAAGACCCAGGAAAGAAGAATACTACAAGCGCAGAGCTCCGCGTCACAAGCAAGAACATCGAGCTGCACCCAAATCTCAGATTAGAATCTTTGATCGCTCACGCAGGACTTGTTCCTGGCTTTGTGCTGTCCGGCAATTAACTGGTCAGATACCTTTCTTGGAGGCCGGCCGCGGCCAGTGTCGTGTTGTTGCAAGATCGAGTCGTAGCTGAGTGGTGGTGGATCGATTGAGGTGTGTTGGCATGGAGGTGGAGGCGGTGAGCTGCGAGTGCTGCGGGCTGGAGGAGGAGTGCACCGGCGACTACATCGGCGGCGTGCGGGCCTACTTCGGCGGGCGGTGGCTGTGCGGGCTGTGCTCGGAGGCCGTCAAGTACGAGGCCGGCAAGTGCGCCGGCGCCGGCGCGGACGTGGAGGAGGCCGTGCGCGCGCACATGGCCATCTGCCGCACGCTCAAGAGCGGCGGGCCCGCCGGGCGCGTCGCCGCCGGCATGCGCCAGATGCTGCGCACCGCATCCGTGAAGCGGACCTCGTCGTCGTCGTCCACCTCCACCTCGTCCACGCCGTCGCCGAGGGGGCATCACCGCGCGTCGCCGGTGTCCGTCGGGCTCTGATCGCTGGTGGGAAGGCGTTGCGCTTTGTGAGGGGCGCGCTTCGTCTAGCTTTCCTATCGCCTGCCTCACTGGTGTTAGTAGTGTTCTTGGTCAAATAGATCGCCACGGGTCTCTGGATCCGTTGGAGCTGCTTAATAATGGTTAAACGAGATGTACATATGTGTAAGAGTAATCAAGCCTTTTGAGATTATGGTATTGATCAATCAAGAAATCAAAGATTAGTACTAGTATTTCATAGAGGGTGAGTGTTCTTGCTTCGATTAAACTCTGCCCACCAGGTCATCGCCGGCGTCTGCTTCCGCCGTTCCGTTGGGTTCCAACTTCCAACGCGTGCTATGGTGGCCTCGAGAGTTGGACGCCGCGCCCACCGCCAAACAGGTTGGCTAGCTCCGGCGTTCTCTGCGGTGACCATGGCGTTCGAGCACGTCCGCTCTTGCCTACCTCTGCTCAGCCGTTCTTAGAACACTGTTCGATCAATTTCTGTCGCCGTTGAACAACTTCACTCGCTACTTACATTTTCCACTCTCATCTGTGTTGCGGCACGAATAACCCGCAAAGCCGGCAGCTGCCTTCCGAGCTAACAGTTGGATGACGTTCTAGTTCTAGTGGCAAGGATTGGCCCTCGGATGGTTTGGTGAGTACTTGCGTTCCTGGCTTCCTGCCGTGTGCCTGGTACTGTCGTTGTCACTCTCTGGTCGGGTTCTTGCCGTCCTCGTTGTCGAATGCAACGTGGCTTGTTTCGTTGCGGACTTTCCTCATCAGAGCTATCATTTCTGTCGATTTGAGTAGAATCACTTCCCCACTCATCCTTACCTGAGAATCTGCCCTTGACAGAGATTGCATTTCCCTCGCAAAAAATAAAGATAAAAATAGATTGCATTTGGTGCCCGATTGAAATTCGTATCCAAACATTCAGGGTCGACACCTTGCGATCTCCTTCCAAACCAACAAAAACGCCATTTTCAGCACATGCCCCTCGTTCTCAGCACCTGCCACACGAGTAAGATCGAATTTGTGATGCTCGCGAAGTTGCGGCAACCAGTTCAATCATATCTATGGCCCCCAAGACTTAGGGGGTGTTCGTTTCTCTAGGGCTAAAGGTCACATCAAAACTAATCTTGTTATTTAAGCGTTTTAAATAAGTCTAATTAAAAAACTAACTGCAGAACCTTATACTAATTTGCGAGACGAGTCTAACGAGGGTAATTAAGCCGTGATTAGACGATGGTTACTGTAGCATCACTGTAGTGAAACATAGATTAATTAGGCTCATTAGATTCGTCTCGCAAATTAGCCCATATCTGTAAAAGGTTTTGTAATTAAACTTATTTAAGACGCCTAAATAGCAAGATTAGTTTTGATGTGACCTTTAGACCTAAATTGCCGAACAGGCACTTAAACAAGTCGACGAATACCTCGTACGTTAATCCAGTCGGAGTTGGGGCACGACTTTGATTGAAAATGCGGTGACTGCGAGGTTTATCCAGAAGGATGAACGGAGTATGCTACAAGTCTGTCGGATTCTGAAAACTGAAGCCATGCCTTTTCAGCTTGACATGCGACTGCTGATTTTCTTGGATGGCTCTGCTAGCCAATCATGGCTCGGAGGCTCGGGCAGAAATTCGCGATTAAGTGCTGCAATGTTCATGTTCTTACTGGTTCCAAGAAGCTGCGCGACTGGAATTCACTAATAAAATCAGGAGGAAGACCTATTGAATTAGCTTCCAGAATTGGAGATTTGGTCTGCTCTCCCGACCAAGAAACGGATAGTCTGTCTGAGGAACCAATCCTGGAAGGACAAGTGTTGTAGACGACAGATCCGCGTGAACCGACCAGACAAACGCCGTCCTGATTCGTCGAATTTTTCTACGCCCGGACCCGGAGTCGCCATTTTTCAATTGGGAATCATTGCTTCCTTCAGGGCAAAGTAGTGTGTGTGAGCTTAATCTCAGTCAAACCGATGCAGTACATCAAAAGCAGCACCGTGCCTCACTGACAGACGGCGACAAGGACACTTGTTCGAGAAGTGAGATCATTAGTGCTAGTACTCACAATTATATCCAGGGAAGAAAAACGCACAAGCGTCCAAGGTGATCAACCAAGCCGACGCTAAAAAGGTTTATTTAGGGGGGTGTTCGTTGAATTGGGTCTAAACTTTAGAGGGTTTTTCCAATGAATATTATGATTACAAATAAAGTTTAATTACAAAACTAATTTCAGGACTCCGCTCGTATTCGCGAGACGAATCTAATGAGGGTAATTAAGACGTGATTAGACGATGGTTACTGTAGCATCACTGTAGCAAAACATAGATTAATTAGGCTCATTAGATTCGTCTCGTGATTTAGAGGGGGGGTCGTGACATAGGTTTTGTCATTAAATTAATAAAAATATATTTAAATAGTAAGATTCTCTTTGATGTGACGGATGTTAAAGTTTAGAGGGGGGTAAACGAACACCCCCTTAGTTGTTAAGAAAACCAGAGAGTAGCTACACAGTTGCTGACACTTGCACACGCACAGACACAACCTAGGAGCCGGCGCGTAGGCTGGGGCACGAAAGCTTAGAAAAAGGGGAGGAGACCCGATTAGATTTTGTTGGGCTGGCCGGCGTGCCGTGGTCGGTCGGCTTCACACCCACCCTCCCGGAAGCAACCGACGGCGAGGGCGCGGGAGGCTGGTGCGCCGCGCCGAGTGCACCTGCAGCGTCGCTGCCGCGCGCAGGCAGGTTTAGGTCCGCTCCATCAGATCTTTCTCATCAGACGCGACGTGACGCGCAGCGGGAAAAGGGCTTTTCCAGCTCGTGTCCCATGTTGGGGGCACCCGTGAACGCAAGGCCATGGTCGTGTGCACGTCCATCCGCTCGGGTCATCCCGGTGCAGCGCGCGAGAGGCGCGCTCGCTGTTTGCCGGATGGCAGGCGAGGTCTCTGGCTCTCTGCTCCACACGTACGCTTGGCCTGCGGATTTCACACGAGGAGAGACTGTGGTGACTGGGTGGTGAGGGGATCGTCACGATCTCCTTATCACCTCTCACCGGAGCAGGCGCGACGCGCGCACGTGCTTCGTCGCGACACCGACGTCGTCACGTCGTGCACTGCTGAGCCGCGCGCGGGCGAAGACGTGCTCCCCCCGTCCCGTCCTCCACTGCGGCGCCGCCGTTTCCGGGCGTGGCAGAGGCCACTGCTCCGTCCGCTCCACGCGCTTCGCCTGCGGATTTCGCACGAGAAGAGCGAGAGGTGAGAGGGATTGATCCGACCCTTATCGCCTCACGCCGAACGGGTTCGCCGGAGCCGATGCTTCGCACGTTGTTCGTCTCGAACCCATCGTTGTCACGTCGTTGTGCACTGTGCGGAAGCCTCCTCGCCAGTCACACGCTCCCGATGCTTGTCTTGAACAAAAGCAATGTGCGAGTTTTGAGCGTGGCGTTGCGTTGCGTGTCTTCTTTCAGCAATGTGTCTGTCCACTCCCTACAGCATGCAAAGATCTAACTTTTTTTTTTTAGAACAGCATGCAAAGATCTAACTGGATCAAGGCCTAGTTGCTCTTTCGAGGTGACATTGGCCCAGCCCAATCAGAAGCTGGCCGGCCCGATCGGGTTCATTCAATCCAACACGAGATTCTCCCCACACGAGTTTGGTTCAGTTCACAGTTCCGATCCCCAGATCCGCCGCGAGAAAATAAAGGAAAGCCCGAGGCGACCGTTGCTCGCGGTCGCGGATGCCGTTGCGCCGCCACGCCTTTTTCAAATTCCAAAGCCGCCTTCTTTTCTCTTGTTCCTCATCTCCCCTTCCTTCCCATCCACACCAATCCAAGCCCAAGAACCATGGAAGAGAGGAGGGAGACGGATCTGGCGGCGGCGGCGGCGGCGAAGATGAGGGCGGCGGCCACCGCCAGCGGGACGCCGACCGCGACGCGCGGGTCGAGCACGGCCTCCTCCTGCTCCTCCAACTCCAACCCCGCCGCGGCGTCCGCGTCCACGGGGACGCCGCCGCCCGCCGCCATCGTGCCGTGGGCCGGGGGCGCGGGGGACAGCTGCTACTACCCGGGCTGCCGCAAGGACGCCAACTGCGACTGCGAGATGTGCCTCGCCAGCATCGACGCCACGCGTGACCTCGTCCGGGCGCCCGAGGCGGCCTCCGCGCGCCGGTTCTTCGCCGGCGCCGCCGCGAGGGACCGCAGGCCCGCGCTCTTCCGCCGCGGCGCGCCGGCGGGGTCCGACGTGACTGATCCGTGGACGCCGCCGATGCGGTCCACGGCCAAGTCCAGGCGGGCGGCGGAGGCGGCTGCGGCCGCCGGGGGCCGCGGGGAGAAGGGCGGCGTCGCGGCGCATGACTGGGCGCTCTACGCGGCGACGCTCATTGGGTTCTTGTTTCTCCTGTGGGTGGACACCGGGCTCGTCCCGGAGGCCGCGGCGAGGGGCTTCGGGCCGAAGCTGTCGCCGGAGGCCGTGGCGCGGGTGGGGATCGAGGCGCGGCTCGCGCCCGGCGGCCTGGACAACAAGCTGCGCGTCCTGGAGCGGAGGGTCGGGCAGCTCGTCGGCGGCGACAGGGTCGCCAACTGCAGCTCGCAAGACTCCGCGTGGCGATTCCACCAGGTTTGCCATACTTCCCCTTCCTGCACTTCGGAATCGTCTTCTTGATTTTGGCCGTAGAGGCGGTTCATCACGGGCTAAAAAGTGAGATTTTAAATTTGTTTGCCCAGAATGATCAGCAAGTGTTCCACTGGCGTTGCACAGTGTACAAATCGGTGGCGGAGGAGGTCAGCGTCTGGGGGAGCCCTCTCCGTACCTCCGGCCTCCTCCCGCCCACGCTCTCCGCGCGGCACCTCACCCTCCTCGCGGGCAATATCACCGAGGTAACTAGGTCGCGAAGAACCAGTCTCTTATTTGCTCGGATTTGACCACCATGATCATCGGCTCACTGAACCCCTTATGGCATTTGCTCGCAGTGGTCTGACGGGAGGGTGTCGCCGACGGTGAGGGCCAGCAATGGCAGCTCCTGGGCCTACCGGCGGCGCAGCGTGGCCGCGTTGCGGCTGGAGCCGGGGACGTGGGTGCTGGAGTACCAGAAGAGCGCGCTGTTCGAAGGCACGCGTCTGATACCGGCCGCGGCGGAGCTGTTCATGTCCAAGTTCTCGACTGCGGCGCGTCGGGCGCGTCGAAGGCTGGCCAGGCACCGGCTTTCTGGTGGAGCACAGGCGATCCCAACCTGACTCTTTGGTTGGGGGCTTGCCTGGGATCAATTTGCTGTTTAGGGGCTCTAAGCTTAGCTAGTTCTAGGTTCATCTAATCGACCTTTCAACCTCTGAATGCCGTGTTCGTTTGGTTGGTTCCAATAGCACGTAAGATCAGAACTTGAAATGCATCGTTGTAATAGTTAGGATCAGATCAACCTGACTTGAGTTGGTCTGAATCAATTTGCATCCGTCTTGTCTCTCCTGTGTGATCGATCTGAACGTTGATCACCTTTTGTTTGGTTGCCTACACCGATGTGTCCATCGTCAGTTGCCTCCACACACTGTCAATTTACTATTAATTTCAGGACAGAACGCTGCAAATTTTTTGCCTATGGTACTGCGTTCTGATCTGTACACCCACCCACACAACGTCAACTGCGAAAGGGGAAGTTGCCTCCATATTGACGCTTGGATGAAGAATTGAAGATGCTGAACATGCATTATTTAGACGCTGAAAATGCAGGATAAAAAAAAAAAAGAATTTCAGCGTGGTTCGGGTTGTGTTGAGGGATTGAGATGGCGCTATGGCAGCAGGAGCTGGTGCCAAGATAGCCAATGACTTGGCGTCCAAAGGATGACCATGGACCATGGAGGTTGATGCATCAAATGCCCAGCAGTCAATATGATCTATCGGAGTTACCATCAGTGAAGCAATAGTTTCAATCTCCATTTGTTTTACTGATGCCGTGATTCGCCTTGTCTAGGGCATGTTTTCAGTGCTGATGAAACCTGTTAACACAAATTATACACTCGAAAAGTGAAGAACGTTTAGCATCATAACTATCAAATAAAGTTAGTTAAACTGATACTATGGGAATTCAGATTTGGTTCATTCAGAATATTTCATCCAACTACTGTTCCGGAAAGGCATGTCCACAGATAATCTGCGCATCAACAGCACTACTGGTTTAGTTCAACAACTAGGGAGTATATACAACCCATACAATAGCACAACAGTACATTCAAGTTCGACTATATGGTAGACTACCAGCAGCCAAATTCAAGTAAGTTGATGTTCGAACTACTTGTCTGCAGATAACCCAAAGAGCTCCTTGGTGACGCTTTTTGGTGTTTTCCCAAACCCACCAGCAACTTTCAGCATGTTTTTAAACTTATCCTCCTCACGCTTTACTTGGTCCACACAGTTCAGAACATTAGAGAGCATGGAACCGTAATTTGTAGTAGGAGTTATGGGGCCGGGATGAGTAAGTTCACACCTTGCGGACTCAAGCTGCTTATACACGCTGAGAATGCAATCTTTCTGGGAATAAAGCTTCTCCTCAGCCAGCCTATATTCTGCTTCCTGAGATTTCTTTAGTTCTTCAAGAGCAAGACCAATGTCATCCCCAAATTTGGCAGACATGGTCTTGTGATCACCAGTAATGTACAGTGGACGATTTTCAACAGGCGTTTCTAACTCATTATCAACCAGTGGATCTATCAGATCAGGATGTCCCAGAAGTACTGCCTCTTCAGGAACTTGTTGAACCCCAAGCACAGTCACACCACAGGTAGGTGAGGAATTCTCTCCTACAGTACAGATAAGAGAAAATAACACATTTATGCATAACAGGTAAATGGATTAACAATTATAATATACTAGCTATCCAACTGTAATGTCAATTCTCCAAGGTTCAATTAGCTATAATTCAAATTGTGCACAGATGCTGGATTCTACATAACAGAAGGATCAGTCATTTCTATATCACTGAGGCAAGAATATGTGTTATATCACTAAGATTACACTAGGGCAGCCCGGTGCACGCAGCTCCCGCTTGCGCAGGGTCCGGGGAAGGGTCCGACCACTTTGGGTCTTTTGTACGCAGCCTTTCCCTGCATTTCTGCAAGAGACTGTTTTCAGGACTTGAACCCATGACCTCATGGTCACAAGGCAACAGTTTTACCGCTGCGCCAGGGCTCCCCTTCACACTAATACACTAGGCATCAGAAAATTATGCAAGACAAATCTCAGATAGGTTCAACTCATATGATCCTAAGGTTCATCATTATGTACGGTGTTGGAGTTTCTCAGACTTATATAATGCTAAAGGCCAAATCATTGCCAAAATGCCAACAAGGCTGAGAACTTCTGGACTGACATTCAAAGTCCTAGAATATTTAGCCTTCACATTGTCTTATCCTACTATGATTAGATGCAGTAAAAAATAATTGTAAACGATAAGTTCACCTGCATTGAGTGTTGCCCTGCCCTCATCATCTTCCACTTTCCAAACATCAACTATATCAACACCACTTGTAAGCTACATTAAACAATAGACTGTCAATCCATAGCACACCGAGTTATTGAAAAGAAGGCCCTTAAAATAAGATAAACTAAGACCAAAAAAAGGACTACCATGACAATTAGGATAGATGCTAATAAAAGAATATCAAATATATAACATTATACCTTTGCCATTGCTGAAGCCATATAGTTCTCCAAGCTATTTGCTTTTGTTTGTCTCGAGCCACGCAAGATGCATAAGCCAATATTCAGCATAGGTTCGATTTCATCCCTTGATTCAAGAGATCGACATGTTTCCATGAGCTTTTCCACATGCATCATCAAGTTGGTCGTATTATCACAGCGCCTGCAGATATATTGCACATCCAAGCCAATGCTTCCTCCAACAGTTCCAGCCATGTAACATCGAAGAGCACAATTAAGGTGTGCAACATGCCCACAGATATAGTTCTCTTCCACAACTGCCTCGCATTTTATGTAGCTGTAACCTCCAAAAGAATAATCAACAGTCCTGCTACAGAGAATGCAGCAGCACTCACGGCAGAAACCAGGCTCTGTGCAGCAGATATCACAAGCCTGTGCTGGTGATGATTCAGTAAAGCCCTCTCTCTCAAGGTTGCACAAGTTATTCCTAGCCTTACATGGGCCAACTGGATCAGCGACAACAGGTTCAGGTTCAGGTTCAGGGAGCCTTGATTGCTGGGTACCTGGAAACATTTAGGTATCACAAAGCAGCACAAAGTGAGCAATCCAGAAAAAAAAACAAAACAGCAGCAAATATCCAAATAAAATATGTTGAATTTTATAAGGCATTAGCATGCAAAACCCAGAATAATCGGCATATCAAATGATGAAATATTTTCACCCTTTCCTTTTGTACTAATATTGAATCGCAAGATATAACGCTAAGCAATTTCAAGAGCGGATATGAAGAAAGTAAGAAAGAAAATCAGTGCAGGGAAAATGATTTGTTAACTAGGATTTAGGGAAAAATCACCGTTTAATATAGGAGAAAAGATATGATTGAAATCCAGGTTAGGAGCAACTGGTAAGATGGAATTGGAGCTGATGATGCCCTGCTGCCGGCGCAAACGGGATTCCAAATAGCGCTTCATTGTGCGTTGTCGTGCATCGCAAAGGGATTCATCAGCAGCCAGAGTCGGCTGAAACGGGTGGTGAAGTTGATTGGCGGCTAGGGTTCAGGAGAGGGGAAGTAAGGGACGGCCTCCGTATACCACTACATATAGAGACAAGATATATGTAGTACGTACAGTGACGTGGAAAATATAGCATGGGCCCAAAAGCCCAAAAGTTTTGCATGTAGAAAAGTTAAGAGGTTAATAGTGTCCAAACATGCAAGATGTGGAACTACAGTATGATCCTAAAACTTGTATGCGTTCAAAGGCTGACGGTACTCAAATAAACCTGCAGCTAAAATTAAATGGGCCTACTGAAATATCAAAATACATTTATGCGTAAGATTATAATTTCGTGGGCCAACTGAAAATAAAAACGGCTTGGATAGCTTGAGGGAAAAAATGACTTTGGCCAAATCACATTGCAAGGACAGCTACGTTGGCTTCACTTCCAATAAATGTAAAAGGGGATTTCAATATGTAACAATAAACGCAGATGTGGATGGCGAGAGAGAATAGAGGGATTGAAAAGTTAGGTAAATATCCAGAGAAGTTGTACAACATGTTGTGTACCATGCAATTTCATATTCAACTCGTACTTTCATGTTACCCATAGGAAATGGTAGGGATGAGTTAAGTCTGTGACCAAAATTCATCATCCAATAAAATAAAAAAGTGAATACGAGGAGTGTCTCTACACCAAGGAATCAAAAAAAAATATGGTGTGTTCTACAGTCAAAATGATTTATTTTTTGTAATCATGGACTATGTATGCATAGGGTGAAGTTGTAGCAATATATTAGCTGCAATGCACTCATTTTCAGAAATGCTCCCACCTCCTTCAACCTTTGGAAGCTTTGTTTTATAGATACTGTTAATACTCACTTGTACAGAATGAATCAATCGCTTAGACAGCAGGTTACTGACTGGCTGAACAGCCGCTTGTAAGTCTTTCCTTAGGTAGGATCTGTACAGTTCCTTTTTCGTTTTTTATGCTTTTATAATATATTCTACCACAGTAGGGGTTTCCCCTACTGTACATTCTCAAAAAAAATATATATATATTAGCTGCAACATAGTCAGCTACATTTGTATGAAAATGGTGAAGTTACTTCCAAAATAAAAACCTAAAATATAAGGCGTAATGTAAGAAAGCCACTACAATAGGTAAGGCGATATGAAAACGAGATTGCTACAGAAGTTATCATTATTTAGAGGAAAGGAACATGTAAGATCTTGAGGCATATTCAGAAAGCTGTTTTACATAAGTTGTTTCTAATCCATTAAAATCATTCTCCAAGAAAAAATATGCCTAAACACCATTCGCTACAGCTTCTATTCTGCAAACATATGGAGTATTAAGTATATGGATTCCAAAGGATGGGTAGATTTCTATCTGCAGAAGCGCCAATAGGGCAATACATACTACTATTCAGTATAGCAATTGTTGTGGTGTTTTATAGGTCTACAGCTCCTCTGTGCACAAGCACCAGCTACTTACTACAAGAGCTACTGGTTCCGCTATAAGCCTCGAAACTGCACATGTTTACAACAATAGCCACTTCAAAAGCTTTCACAATCCATAATATGTTCCAATGTTCACATAGTGCCTAAATGAAGTTATTATCCAACACATTAGTCACTAAAACAACATAAAAATGCAACAAAGAGGCCTGACCTTTTTGTATCCTGTAGCCTTTAGCAGGGATCTTCCAGATAAACATAGAGAAGAATGTGCTAAGATCTAGCTTTGGAAACTCTCTCTTAATAAACTCTTCAACTTGTAATCTACTTGCAAATGCTGTCTTTTTTCCAGTAGCATCACGAAAACGTGGGGGTGGAGTGAGATACCTGTTTGCAGTTGGATCCGTAAGAAATGTCGCCAGCGCAGAAAAAAATAATTTATTGGCATAACCACATATAGTATGAATGATTTAACTGCAGACCTTGGTTGGTCCAATGCAAAATTAAGGAGATGATACCCGGTATTCATTTCTTATCTTACAGTGCAAAAAAAGTACTAAAATTCAATCCAATGAAATGGGCCTTGATAGGAGCATTACCTGTCAGCCCAATGGCCCCCTGCATTAGTCCTGCATCCCACTCTCCAGTACCATTGATCTCCAGGACATGGCCAATCTTCAGGAGCGTAGGGCAAGCCTTTGCCATATGCATTGGCACAAACAGGTATGGCAACAATCCCAGTCTCAGTCCTGCACAATTCTGATAAATCAAGTTCCACGGAAATATCCTGTTTTGTTACCGCCTTGTCAGGGGCCTGAAAGAAAATAAAGATCTCATTAAAGCATAGATAAAATTGCACCAAATCCAGAAAACCATAGAGACACTTACCCCCATTATGTATCCTTATTAGATAGAAATCCCAAGAAAACTGGTACAGGAAGGAAAGTTTCATTCACTTACAAGTGAACCATAAGCAAAAATGGTACCCTCTTTACCATATAGTTATGACCCATTGATATTATAATAAAACTAATGTCAAGGCCTCAAAGCCAACAGTACTACCCTCCAAATAATGAACCTTAGTATTCTATGAACAAAACATAATGCACATTGATGGCTGCAATCCAACATATCAGAAGACATGACTAAGAAGCCAGATCAACACTAGTTAGCAAGATAATAAAGGGTTGCATATAGCTAGAGGTAGAATTATTATTTACAAGGAAACTAAAAACTAGATAAATAAAATTCACGAACAAAGCATATAAATTTCCAATTCTGGCAGAGATATTTTCAGATATAAAAGGAACAAGCTATTAAATTAGGTAGCTCACGAAAGTAAACCAGAGAACTCACAGCTTGATGTACAAAATAACAAGCAGACGATTGTGTACTAAAAACGTTGCAAGAACATGCAGGAGCTAGGAGACAGTGAAGCCTGGATATATGATTTATTATGATTTCAGGTTTTTGGTGTCTGCATAAGCATCCCGTGGGTAAACGGCTTGATTCTGTGTCAACTTGGTCCACTGCCACATCATCTTAGTCCAGTGAGCAAAATGTTAGGAATAGACGCATAGTGTGTTGCCTGTCCACGACCAAATTGCCCATCGCACAATTGTAGCAGAGTTAATAAAATGACTAGAACCATGACGGCCGAATCATGGCGCTAAGGAAACGTAGCAGCCAGCCCACAATTTTGAAATGAATCAAATTTTCGTTAGAAAGAATGTCACGCCTAAAGTATAGGTGGAAAAGCTAGGGATCCCATGTCAATATTACTAACTTCACTTGGTCAACCGATGCAACAAGCAATAATAGCAACAAAAAAATGTATACTTTACTTGATTAATAATAATTAAGGTCCAAAGATTGTACCTCACTTCCATTTACTGGTGTGTTTGAACTGTCGGCAACGGTAAAATCCAAGCCATTTGATGAAGTATGTTGATGATCCTTTGGTGGTTCCTTTCGTGCTTTTTTCTTCGGAGTACTTTTTAAAATCTCGACAGCTGTACGTTTTTCCCTATCCTTACCAAACAGCTCCGTTAACCTATCATAATGGTCAATGGTCTTCGTCATCCATTTTTTGGCTTCTGGTTTTCTCTACAAGACCAAAGCAAAGGGTTTATAACAGATCGATGACTTCAAACAACTTTGCTCTCGACCACAGGTGTCGTGACATATTCTTGAACGATTGACAGAATACAAACCTCTATCAACTCCCTCCAAACATCTGGGTCAGCATTGAACCTTTTGCTGGCTGCGTTCCACTTAATCCGGCTATCTTCACCGAGGATGTTCTTGCACTCGTTGAACGTTTCCTTGATATACTTGAGACGGTTCTTGATATTACCCCGGTCTATTGCCACCGCGAACCTGGTGCCAACGCCGTTGATGATGCTATCATATGCCACGGAGGAGAACTTCTCGCCCCTGTTCCCAATCGCCTGCTGGTGCAGCAGCGAGTCGAGGAGGTAGTCATTCATCTCGTCCGACCAGAACACCGCCTCCCGGCCCGGAGCATGGCCGGGCTTGCCTGGAGCCATGGGGATTCAGCTGAACCCCCAAAATTCTTGGGAAAATAAATTTCGCCGGGCCCTCGGTTAGATTGATCCTGAACAAGGAAAACACCTAACCCAACCAGGTAAGATGGATTGATTAGTAGAGCAACACAGCAAGCACCACACAGCCAAATAAATAATTCGAACAGAAACAAGCCGTTCCAGGAACAGTTCACCCAGGCAAAGCTCGGATTACTCACCAGCGAAAGAGGAAATCAATCCGCAGCTGAAGGGACCCCCATTTCGCTCCACTGAGTTGATGGAGGAGCGGCAGCGGCGGGGACGTACCTACGGTAGAGCGAAGGGTGAAGATCAGCCAGGGAAGAGGGGGGTGCTCGGCGGTGCTCGGCGGAGTTGGGTTGGGAGCGAAGTGATGGTTGTTTGGTCGGGGCCTACGAACAGAGTCGGAACGAAGACGAAGGGGTTATGTTATTGTAGATCCAAAGCTGAGCCGGGCTGGGTCAAGCAGGGCTGGGCTTAACCGGAACTACCCAGGTAGCCCGGTGGTTGCTGTATTTACTCTAACATGGTTATTATGACCGTGTTCTAAAAAAAAAGGTTATTATGTCCTCGTCATTAAAAAAATGGTTATTCAGACAACTAGAACTAAGTTGCAGAGAAAGAGCTAAGGCGTGCAACATCAAACATTTGTCACTGTCGTGGTTGCAATGAACTCCACGAGTACTCAAGCTACAAAACCTATTGAGACTTGATCGATACTAACATGAAAAGGAGACCACAAATAATAGGCGCCTATCCACTATCTGTTGTTGCCTAATGATATCAAATCTTCAAAATAAATGTGAAGACAATATTTACACATGTAGAGAGAGATTTACTTAAGCTATAATATTGATCCATGAAGTTACTCTCTCCTTTTTTTTTAAAAAAAACACATCATTATAGACATGATCTCACAACCAAAAAACGATCAATTGGAGTGCTAATTTTCCATTGTACTCATATTATATATAATTACGAGGAACTTGTAACCAAAACTCCATCAACTCGTACTCTCTAACTAAATGCGTCATTCTCAAAGCATTGTGTTTTTGTTTGGGAACAGATATAAATTCAGTCTACTAAAGGGAGTTCAATGCATTATTCCTCTTAAAGCTTTGCACGTATAATAAGTGATTGATTCATGTCAAGCGACTGATGATAGCTTCATTTATATGTCGTATCTCAGATATCATCTCGCTATAAAGCTTTGAATCACTTTAAATTTTCCCTGTTACACCAATGATTAACCTATTCTAAAGGAATCACTACTCAGCACATCGATTTCAAACTTCCTTATTTGGTTTGAAGACATTTGAATAATAGTTAGTAAAATCCGTGGATAGTGAATTTATCACTATTTTAAATTGCCACGTGCACGTGTTAAAAGAAAGTGACTGTTATTGATATAATTATATAGACTATCTATGGTATTTTTTGGTTGAAATTAGGATATATGATTTTCCTCACGTCAAAAGAAAGAAATCCGAAGAAAATGCTACTGTGAATTATTTATTTTTCACATAGAAGTACGCAAATTATGCTGATGTACAACACTAAACAATTTTTTTTTCAATTAACACCAGTCATTACATATATATGTCAATAATGTAATTTTTTCCGAGGTCGAATTGTTGTTATTAGAATTTTCCTTTGATTTTATTACCGAGATGGAACTCAGAAAAAAAATCACTCGGTAGAAGGGAGGAAAAAAATCCATGAGCCCTACATACATCGGACACGTCGTGGCAAGCCACTCAAACCAACGGCATGCCGCCACGTACACAGAAAAGCCTATGTGGACAGGCCACGCAAGCACCCTACGGGCATCAGCCACCGTCCATGGCACAACTAACGGCTGAGATAATCCAGTTCAGTGAAGCGAAGAATAAACAAAAAATCCCCTCGTAATTAAGCTCAGAGCCCAAAGAACGCCTCGCCGTCATCGCCGAATGGCAACTCCCCCGACCCCGACGACGACGCTCCCAGCCGGCACCCACTGACCTCTTCGAGAAGCTTCCAGAACGTTCACCCGCCATGGCCGCGCCCTTCTACTCCACGCCCTTCCAGCCCTACGTCTACCAGGTCCGTTCACCTCCTGCGCGATCTGATCCTTTCCCTTCGCACGGCGGTAACGTCTACGCGTAGATGTTAGGGTTGGAATTCGCGCTCGTGTGTCTGGATCCACCGATCCGCGGCGCCTGGGCTCTGTTTCTCATCGCTTTGTTCTGATTCGGTTTGAACTGCGTTGGTTGGTTGCAGAGCCAGCAAGGATCTGTGACGGCGTTTCAGATATCTGGCGGCGATGTGCAAGTTCTGCAGGTAGTTTCTCAAATCAGTTGTGCTTGCTCGTAGTAACTTTCTTCAGTTGGATTAAGCTGGGCTTACTTGTAATTGTTGGGGCAAATGATTTTCAGGTGATGGTGAAGTCTCAGGATAAGTTGACTGCGAAACCAGGTAACCGAATCAAATCCCTTCTGCTTTGCAGCTTGCCTGCTGAACATTTTTCTTTCGTGTGTGTCTATCTGTGAGACTTTCAGTTAAACTAGTAAGATGCTAAACTTGTAATCACGTGGCGAAGGTTGTTAGTTTTTGGCATATCTTCCAAGCAATAATTATTCAACACTAGTGTGTATCGGTGCATTGCAGTTTCCGTGTTGACAATTCTTGTTGCCATGACTCAACCTATATAGTCATAATGGACGAACCTTGTGGCTGGTAGTTACCAAGAATTATCCGTTACATATTTCTTGCTGTGAAATAATTTAGCACTTTAGTCCAAGATACTGTTAGCTGCAGCTTTCATCGTTGTTATATTCTTTAGGTACAATGTGCTACATGTCCGGGAACATGCAGATGGACAATAATTACCTGCCTGAAAATGATGGTGGCGTGTGGCAGTGGATTTTTGGAAAAAGCATAAGCAGCACCGTTTTCTTTAATCCTGGCTCCGATGATGGATATGTTGGGATTTCCGCGCCATTTCCTGGGAGAATACTGCCGGTTAGTATGTCTTGTCAGTAAAATAATCATAAAATAGAAAATTCTAGTATAACCATATTCTTTTTTTCTCTTCTTTAGTGTAGATCTGACTCCTTACAACTGCCTGTCTAACAACGCAATAGTTGTGGAGTATATACATCAATATTTTCCTCTCGCATGAACATTTCCTAAATTGCATTTGATAGTTGTTGAAGTTCCAGAGTTTCTCTACATACGTGGTAAAGAGAACATTTTCACTGTCAGCTAGGATTTGTTAGTTCGCTTTTACAATTTGTATCATTCATTAGAACTCCATGTTACTAAATTGTTCAATATTTACCACCCGAACTGTATGTTATACTGATGAACAAAATGTTAATAATACCTTGTGCTTTTGGCTATTTAGCCTCCCCCTACCTCAACAATTTCTGCAGATATTGAATGTGCTTAATTCTATGGCATCACATTATAATTGTGTATCAACATGTGCACCAAAATTGATATCTTAGTCTGATCATAACTGCTTGCTTTTGTGCAGCTAGATCTAGCAAATTTTGGCGGAGAACTTCTTTGCCATGTAAGTTCTGCTTAAAATTGGTTACCTGTGTGAAAGTCGCGGCAACATTTTCATATAGCAAATTGTAATTGCAGGCAGATGCTTTTCTCTGTTCAGTCAATGATGTGTCAGTCACTAGTACAGTTGAGCAGAGACAACGTAATGTTGAGATCGGTGCAGAGGTAGGTGAACTATTGAATTATATCATTAATTTGGAGATATGTTGTAATCTGCACTTTTTCTGGTCCTTTGTATGCTTCCTGGGTAACTTGCACGTTGGAAAATAAATGCTCTAAATCCTTTGTAGATGATCCTCAAACAAAAGCTTAGGGGTCAGGGGATGGCTTTCCTTGTTGGTGGTGGATCAGGTACAACTGGTTTTGTTCTTGTGAATGATCTTTCTGCACTCTAGCTATGCAAAAATTATCAGATCAGAATCTTATACGATGTTTTGAATGACAATGAGGCAAAATACTTGCTGCGAAATCTAATTTGGTATATGTGCATATCATTTCTGTGATAACCTATATATGCTGTATATGTAGCAGACCTTTAATTTATTTACACTGACGAGCCATGTTTTGACAGTAGCAAGTTTTTTTATTTTTAGTTTTGGTAATATGTGGATAAGGTCCTCCTATTAACTGGTAAGGTTTTGCTCTTTAATTTTGCTAGTGATGCAGAAAATTCTTGCTCCCCGAGAGGTTATTACTGTTGATGCTGCTTGTATTGTGGCTATGACAAATACCATTAACTTTCAGTTGAAGAGCCCTAACCAACTTAGAAGAGCTGTCTTTGGGGTGAGTAGATCCTTTTTTTTTTTCCTCCCCATGCTTCATGTTTCCTTATTAATTGTTCATGTTCACAAGTTCTTATTTTCCTTGCACTGAGAAGCCTCATCTTATGCAGGGTGACAACCAGCTAACAGCATCTCTCACAGGACCAGGTGTTGTATTCATTCAGAGCCTACCCTTTCATAGACTGTCGCAGCGGATTGCCAGGTACAATGATGCCACATATCCGTTTGCATGTGAATACATTTTTTAGTGTACGTAACTTAAACTTTGTTATTGTACTTTCAAGCAGTAGATCAGTGGCGGCCCCAAGTTTGAGGGACAACCCGAAGTTCTTCATCCAAATTGTCATGTTCTTCTTCCTCGCCTATGTCATGATTGTATCATCCATAATTCTGACGGACGTTTAGTGAACATTTGGTGTATTCCTAGACAAGTTCTTGAAGGGTAACAGCTCTTGCAACTTACAGCCATTCTCCACCCCTGATGTAGATGTAAGTGAAGGAATTTCACAAACTGTTGTTAGAAGCCTTAGTCAAAAGTTCATCACAATTTTTCTTGTAACAGTTTGGAGCAGCGAGCCCTGGTTAGCGTGTAAAGAGTTAAACAGCAAAATCAAGTTGCACAGAATATGGTTGATATACTTATCGTCTGCTAAGTGTGACTCTATGTTTTTAATAATTTTGTTGATGGTTTGGTTGGGGCAGCCGTGTACTCTAGATCAACCTTGTGATTGTAGTGTATCGTCGTAGTAAGGCCTCTCTAAAATTTCTCCATGAATCAACTTTGATCACTTCAGTTTGAGAAAAAGATCGACCAACAATATCTACAAAAAATACATTACTTCAAATATAAATTTATATTTATGATTGATGGCTTCACCATGAATCCAGTAACGTTTTTATCTTTATGAATTTATTTATATTTCTATTTATTACATTCAAAGTTAAAAGAAATTAATCGAACCCCTAAAATTATTTTGTATTTACGGACGAAGGATAGCAAAGGTATACAACGTTACCCCTCTACTAATCACTTTGAGGGGCGTACGCGTGACTTCCCTCTGTTTGGCCCCCGTTTTCAGACGAGTTGGGGGTTGTAGTACTGTTACTAGGCTTTGATATGTGGACTTACCCAACGCCTGTAATAAAACGAGGAAGATAAATCAGATATGTGGACGGCCGACGGGTGCGAGAAAACCTCGACGACGGTATAACAATGATGAGTACGGCAACGCCGCGGCGGCGGCACCTGTACTTGTCCTGGACGACTGGCCGTGCGGAACTGCGGATATAACATCCGCGAGGTCGGCTTGTCGTCCGACGACCCCGCCCTCACCGGCGAGCGGCGCCAGCCGTCACCCATCCTCCGGTTCGAGGCACGGACCGGGCTGCCCGCGTACTGCGCCGCCGCCTTCGACTCCAGCATCATCGCCATGCAGCCCGTCGTCCCTTCGTTCGGCGCGTGCGTCCCCTCGCGCACAGGCACCACGTCCACGTCTTCGACGTCCGCGCGCGTAGCCTCGTGTTCGGCCCTCGGGCGGAGCCCGACCCGGTGGACCCCATCTACATCCCCGCCGCCGGCCGTCTCTTCGCGCTGTCCGCCGGCGCCTTCGCGCGGCTCGACCCGCCGCCGCTCGGCGGCGGCGAGGGGTGGGAGTGGGAGTGGCGGGGGCTTCCCGACCCGCCGTTCAAGCGCAGGCGCGTCACCTCCTACGGCGTGCACCGCGACGGGCGGACCATCTTCGTCGGCACCGAGAGGCGCCACCGCCGCCGCACTGAGAAGCGTCGCCGCCGCACCTCATCGTCCGCCACATTCACCTTCGACGCGGCGGACGTTGGCGGCGGCGGCGGCTGGAAACGGCTCGGCGAGCGGGCGCTGCCCTTCGCCGGCCGCGCGCACTTTGACCACGAACTGGACGCGTGGGTTGGGCTTTCCACGAACCCGGACGCCGCCGGCCGTCGTGGACTCTGCGCCTGAGACGACGTGGCGTCCGCCGATGCCGACTGACGACGACGTGCGGTCGTCCCTGGCTCGGAAGTTCTGCAAGGAGAGTCTGTTCAGCGACGAGCCGACGGAGAGGCACGTCGGCGCCACACACTCGTTTGCATGGGAGGCAGAAGCGAGTACTGCCTCGTGGAGAGCGTCTATGTCCAAGAAGACGACTCCGCTGATGCCGAGAAGGATGGCTCAGCTGACGAGGAGAGGGGGGAGGAGGAAGGCTTGTCCAGACCCAGGTGGTATTTATTCCGTTTAACGACTTTTTCCCTCAAGTATGACAAGAACGGCGACCTGACGACCGGCAATAGCCGCCGGGTTCGATACTACAGCATGCCTAAAACTGTTACCGAGGCTATCATGAAAAATCCGGTGGCGTTCTGGTTGTGAAAAGCATCGTGGTGGCCGTTGACAGCCAACGACACCGGTACTACGTGGTGCCTGACTGCCTGCTGGAGTCACCATGCCCATCCTCGAGTGTCCCCTTGCGTTCGGGATGATGATCGGGGTGTTCGGTTGGAGGATGCAGTTGCAGTTGCAGTTTGAATAGTGAGAGAGAACACACTGTAGCGGAGGAATCTGGCACTGTAGCAAATGTGAGGAGGTGTAGCAGCAGCATCAGCAGCAGCTGGCTGATTTTCAGCCAGCCGAACGCGCCCGATGCAGCCATGCTGATCTGATACATGAACTTCTGTGCAAATCGTGCCTCCATTGTTTGTCAACAATTTTGGGTATTGCAGACACATTTCTAATTCATCCAAAAATTTGGATATCTTTTCATCTTTTAGGCGCACTAAACTTTGCCTACATTGTGGGTACTACAGAGCCGACATTTGTAATTCATCCAAAAATTGGACATCTTTTTATCTTTTAGGCGCACTCAACTTTTTAGGGTTCAACCTACATTTATTCACATTTAATCTTGGGTGGATACATTTTTCTTTTCTGCATAAACAATCGTTCGATGTGTTTCCATTGTTCCAAAATGTGATTGAGAGATAAACAAAATCTCAGTTACCTGAGAACTAGCAAATCTCAAATTCCTAAACCCCAACTGCTAATCTCTCGGAAGCCTTGGTGTTCATCCCTGAGAACTAACCTTGGTGCTTAGCTTTGATGCTAATCTCATTGTTCAAAAAATTGAGTGAGATTTACGAAATCTCAATCGCTTAAGAACTAGAAAATCTCAAAAATGAAATCCATCACCGCAAGAAAAATATCATTAAAATTGCATTGGTGTGGCATCATGCTGACACCACCATGGTTTTTACATCCAAAACGCCACGGGAGACGTAAGCATTGGCTCAGTAGCCGTGTCAGGCGCTTTGTAGCATCGAACATGGCGGGTATTGCCATACGTCGGATTCCCACTCCCGTCATACTTGAGAGAAAACGTCGTGAGTCGAATCCAACAGCAACTGGTGGATCGGGACGCATCTTGCTCCTCCTCCATGTTGCAGTCATCCATCTCATAATCATCAACGTCATCTCTGATGGTGATGCTCTCCACGAGGCAGAACCTGCTCCGTGCTCCTCCCATGTACACGAGGGTGGCACCGTAGTGTTTCTCGTACGATTCGGGGTGAAACATCCTCTCCCTGCTGAGCTTCCGGTCCGGTAACTTTCTGTCGCTAGCGTCGTCGTCAGAGATCGTTGTTGCTTGCGTCACGTCGCATGAGCAGAGCCGGCCGCGATCATCTCTCGAGAGCCCGACCCAGGCGTCCAGCTCGGGGTGGTAGAACCCGCGGCCAGCGAACGGCAGCGACCACGTGCCGTGCGGCTTCCAAGCGTTTCCGGCATCCTCCAACGCGCGAGCCGCCGTGTCGAAGGTGAACGTGGCGGGTGAGTCGTCGCCGTCGAGCTGCCTCTCGACGCTGACGAAGAGGGTCCGTCCGTCGGGGTGCACGGCGTAGGAGGCGACGTTCCTGGACTCGAACGGCGGCGCGGGGAGCCTCCGCCACGCCCACACTGAACCGTCGTGTTCGGGCGCCAGCGGGCGGAGCATCTCGAAGCAGCCGCCGGCGGCCAGAGCGAAGAGCCTGCCGTCGACGGGGAAGTAGACGGGGTCGACGTGGTCCGGCCTCGGCCGGGGGCCGTACCTGAGGCTCCGCATCCGGACGTCGAAGACGGGGACGAGGTTCTTCTCGGGCACGGAAGAAGAGGCGGGACGGCCGTCGTCTGCCGCGGCGGGGATGAGTAGTAAGGGCTGCGTCGCTATGATCTTGGAACCGAAGGCGGCGGCGAAGTGCGCGGGCAGGCCGCGCTGCGCCGCCTCGAAGCGGAAGATGGGCGCTGGCAGATGCGGGCCGGGGCCGTCGACGGAGGAGGAGGACAGAGAAAGCTTGCGGATGGTGTAGCCCGTTGACCAGTCGTCGAAGACGAGGTACAGGGAGGACGACCGCTTCTTCGACACGGTTGCTCTTTCCTTGCTGTTGAGGCACCCCGCGCCCTTCTCCTCCTCCTTGGACGGAGGAGCTGCGGTTGACCCTTGTAGCCATGCAATTAGGATTCGAATCCAATCAAGAATCGAAGCCATCCCAGACCTTCCTTCTCCTGTAATAATGAAATTCGTAAAGGATTGTTGGGAGAAGAAGGAGAGACGAAGAAGAGGCGACGGCGATGTACCAGGCCAACTGCGGCGGCGGTAGATATGGACTAGAGCCACGAGACGAGGAGGGGCATATAGAGGAGGATTGGCGCGAGGAGTTGGAGACGAGACGGGGTCCAATGGGCCGCTTGTGAAGAAAAAAATCTAGTGGGCTCTTCGGGTAATGCTAAAGGCCCGCCCCGCCAAATAAGCCCGCTGGTGCCTACGAACGACAAGCTCGTGGTGGCGGGCGGCTTTGCTCGGCGCGGCGGGACCCGGCAGGTGAATGAACCAGCACTAGCAGGCGCACGGCATGCACGGCGTGGCCAGCCGCGGTCCGGAACTTGTGTCGTCGTCCGACATGCGACATGCCGTAGTGCACGGCATCTGCATGGGCTCCAAGGCGGCGCGCCTGTCGCCTCCTGCACGTTTTCAGGCAGCCTCATCCCTCCGCTCCTTTTGATGTTTGCCTTGCGTCCGATCTTGCAGCTTTGTTGCATTATAGGTGAGCGTCCTAATCGTCGCATTCGTTGCGTTAAACCAATAATCTTAACTGGACACAAGCTATATTCCCAGGCTGCGCAAGCTATATTTTTCTGCCTGAAACGGCGGCGATCGCCGGCATCATGACATGGCTGCCGAGCAGAGTTACAGAGAGAGAGGCAGCGCCGCAGGGAACATGACGCATGGACGGACCACGATCATCTAGTATTCACGACGCGCCCTCGTGGTCACAGTTGTGCTTCGCCGCATGCTTAAGCGCCTCGTCACCCCGCTTGGCCTGGTCGCCGCTCCGGGCTCGTTCGCGGCCGTCTCCGCCTCTGCCGCCGTCGCCGCGACCTCGCTCGTCACGGCCTTGCCCGTCGGCAGCTTCATCGTCGCCTCCCACTGGAAAAAAGGTGAGAACACGCACATCACATCGCATCAGCACGTACTCTCAACTCAGCGTAATATACGTCGATCGACCAGAGGCAGAGCGCGTGACGGACACAAAACAAACGTGCGCGGCGGTACGTACCGTGAGGACGTCGCCGAAGGTGACCTTGTCCTCGTCGCGCGCGGCGCGGGCGTTGGCGTCTGCCGCGCCATGCGCGCGCTCGGCGACGCCGCCGGGGAGTACGGCCCCCGCGCGCTCGCCGCCGCCGACAGCGCATCTCTCGGCCGCGCGTATGGCGGCGGCGTCGGACCTCTCGACGGGCTGGTCCGCGAGTTCCCGGGCCGACGCCTCCAGCGACTCCCCGATCTTCACCTTGGTGTCGTATGTCTCGTCGACGGCGCCGGCGGCAGGCCCGCCGCCGCGCGCGAGCCGCTCGGCGAACGCCTCGGCGGCGTCCCTCGGGGCGACGGGGTCGGCGTCGAACACCCGGCCCGGGTCGGTGGGCTCGGGCTGGTCCGCCACTCGTGGGCACTCTATCTTCCTGGGGCGGCGGGCTTCCATTTCTGTGGCCGTGGCGTCGATCGGTGGGAGAAGCCTGTCGCTGAGCGCATTGCTTTGCTTATACTGCACGGGCAGGCGAGACGTGGCAGGCGAGCAATGACACGTGGCTAGTTCGTGTCACGCTCCTCCAAATCGGAAATACAATTAATTTCAGAAATGAAAAGATATCCAGGAAATTTCTTTTGCAAGGAGAGATATCCAGGTGATTGCATCAATTTGCTCTGCCCGTTGCCTTAAAAGAAAGAGAGCTGCCTCCGAAAAAGTTTGCTTCGCCCCCTCGTGGAAGAAAATAATCAGGCGGCATACCATGTCAAGAATCCTTTTTAATTCACGGGTGAAAAGTAGAAAAAAAGAGTCTAGCCGTTGAAGGTCATGTTGATCCTGGTTCTCTTTTTTTTTCCTTGAGCTAAGGTTGATCCTGGTTTCAGTGAAGCAACTCCAGGCTCGACGAGGGGAAATATGATATCCATATTTGATATTTAACATATTTTATTGGGTGAAAGTATATTCTTAAAAACCAAAATCATATACAGACTATTTTGATTATGTCAGTGATTATTTGTAATAATTCAAAGCTGCAAATTCAAAATAAATATTTATACGTGAAAAAAAATACTTTCAAGTAACGTACTATTAACGTCGTTTACTTGTCTTTTTTAAGTCGAGTAACGTACTATTAACGTCGTTTACTTGTCTTTTTTAAGTAACGTACTACAACCTCATTTATTCGTCCATGCACGTCGGCTATATAAGGCATCCAACGTTAGTAGACAGACTAACCGAATCCAACCAAAGTAACGACTTTCGGCCGTTAATTCACACAAAAATGGAATTTTGAGCTTCTTAAGCATCGTTAGATAGAACATGTTGAACCTAAATCAATATTTTTTTATTGTCAAGACTTAAAATCCATGAAAACTGTTGGTTATATACTTCTTCACACGGACATACTGAGATAGATAGACCTGAACATGATTCCCTGAGGTTAGTTCTACCTCTCTGTTTCTTTCAAGCTCTACCACTGCTTCACACACTCGTCTCTACCAGAGCAAGGAAGAAGAGGTGGAGGGAAATTTCAGCCCACACCTCAAACATTCAAAACAAAAACGAAATCAGCCTCGCGACCTTCCGTCTCCCGGGGCACGGACCCAGATCAAACCGCACTCAACCGCATCTCCACGCCCTCGCGCTGCGCGCGGGTCCTCGCGTCAGTTTCGACTGCCTCCCACAGTCTCACACTATCAACGCAGGCCCGATGGCAAACAAATAAACCCCCACAGAAAAAACTCTCCTCCTCTCTCCACTCTCCTCCAGGCGCCGGATCCTCCCACCCGCCGCTCCTCTGCCAATCCGCCGCGGCGCCGGTCGAGCAGAGCGGAGATCTGTCCACCGGGGGGCGCGGAGGTGGACCGGTCTCGTTTCCTGTCGGTGAGTTATCCGTTCCAGCTTGCTGAGGTGAGGTGAGGTGGATTCCCTTGTTCAGGAAGTTGGTTTTGTTCCGAGAGGAATCCAAATCTCCCTCTACTTCCGTTCGGTTTGTACGCGGATTCGGGTTCCGCATGGTGCCGTACTAACCCGGTCTCAAAATTTTCGTTTTTTGGTTAGGTGCTTCGTCTTCTGCTTCTCCGGCGGTCGAGATCGGCTGCAGTCGACGGCTATAGGGCTTCGTGGTGCCGAATTCCCCAGAATTTTGGGGGGTTCGGTTGAGCTCCCATGCCGGACGCCAAGTCCGCTTCGGTGAGTTCCTTCCTCCCAAAATTACTCCACGAATCACGCTTCTTTTATTATCTGGGTGATATTTACTAGTTGCCTTTATCGGTAGGGTTGCTGGTGCGTGGTCTTTACTCCGGATTAGGTTTTAATAATCTGGGAAACGAAGTAAAGTTGGCATTTTTGTTCCATTCTGTTGCCTGTTTTGTGTTGCATTGCCTGCAATTTCCTAATCAGGTCCGAGTAGGTTTAAACTAGGGTTTAGGACAGATCATCTTGTTTAGACAATTTAGCATTGGGTGAATTCTAGGTGAGAGGTATAGCAGGGTTTGGTTGAAGCCCCATGCTCGACACCAAGTCCACATCTGTGAGTTTCTTTCTCCACCAGAAATCCAGAATGATCTGTGAATTGTGTGCTTTTCCTCTGGATGATGTTTTACTACCTTCTTTTTCAGTAGGTTGCTGCTGTGTGGTATTTTCTCTGGGAAACAAACTAGAGTTGGCATTTCTTGTTCTATTTTGTTGCCCATTTTGTGCTGTGTTGCCCACAATTTCCTAATTGGGCCGGAGTAGGTTTAAACTAGAGTTTAGAGCAGGTTACCTTATTTAGATAATTTAGCTTTTCATAAACATGTGAGAGGTATAGCAGGGTTTGGTCATCTGCTGACTTTTTCGATCTTCTGCAGGGACTTCGAATGGGCCATAGCGGCTCTAAGGCTACTCCAATGCCAGGAATGGAAGATGGCATGGCAAAGGACTTGAAGAAGGATGCTGCCTCCTTGGAGGTAAACAAGTCTTCAGTTGGTGGTGATGAGGATCTTGGCGGAGGGCCCGCCTTGACTGGGAAAAAGAGGAAGGATTTGATGAGGGGTTTTGCAGATGAGAATGGGACTGTGACAAAAAGGGTGTTGAGATCCGACTCCATTAAGCTGCGAGCTGATGCTGAGAGCCCGTGTGCAATGGCTGTGGAGGTTAGCAAAAGTGACTGTTTGGAGAGGAAACATTGTGAGGCTCTTGTGGAGGCTGATGGAAGTGGGGTGTTGACGGCTGATAATTGCAATGGTGAGAAAGACAAGGAATTTGTTAATGTGAATGCGAGTGATGCCTCAGAAGAGACAGCTAGGTGTGCTGACAATAATGTGGAGATCTCTGGTGTTGCAGCGACAGAGTTTGACCCAGGGAGCTGCTTAGGGACTCAAGGTACCGCTGCAGAATTGGATGATAAAAGTGCTGAGTCAGATCAGAAAATCCCAGCCGTAACTCTCACAGGCAGTTTGACTGTTGATGAGTCACAAGATAACAAGGTGGGGCATGGGGGTGAGGTCATAGACCCGTCATCCATTACAAATGATGACATGCTGAGGATAAGTTCGTGCAATCCTACCAGTCAATCAGAACCGGTTGAACTGGAAGATGCTGTGGTTTGTACTGAAGGAGTGGTCCTTCATTGTGGAGATCAGAATGGAACACACACAGTAGATAACCACAGTGATGTAACTGAGTTCACGAAGCAGGCGGGTGGGGGCATCCATGTGAATGAACCAAAGGATGCTTCAACACCTGACATTGTCTTTACAAGGAGAAAGTCAATAACTAGAAAAGCAGGTGATGAGAATCAGGTTAAATGTGAAGAGGAGTTGCGAGTTGAGAAGCGAGTTACAAGGTCAGCTACAGTTAAACAGAGAGAAGCTTCTGAAAGTTCATGCAAAACTATAAAAAATGAGGCTACTGTAGGAAGCAAAAAAGGAGATGGTATTGCTCACTATACAAGGAAATTGGGCAGTACTGTATCAAAGGCTCATCATGCTGAGCTGGTAGAACGTATTACCAGTGCGAAGAAGCAAACAGTAAAGAGAAGTGTTGTTGATCAACGGGGCTTGTGTGTCACTGGGAATGATGATCGTGTGACTACCACAGTGAACAAGGTATCAAAAGATGAAATGAAGATCGATTCAAAGTCAGGGACACTAAAGAGAAGTGTCAGCATTGTTAATGAAATAACCGAAGCTGCAGTCCCTGCAGTGGATCAGAATATCTCTAGTTCAGCTATCACTGAGAAAAATGATACAGAGCATACAGATTCTGAAGGAGTTAAATCAGAAAACAAGACTCCTGTGCAGAAATCACTATTTTCAGTTGGTGCGAAGATTGTCGCCAGTAAGAAGAGGATATTGGAATCAGGGCTTGATAAAATTGCTGGAAGGTCACCAGTAACCATGCCATCAAGGAAAAAAACAAGAAATACATCTGCTGATACTGAGCTAGAGCAACCAAATAAGTCTTCTGGAGAGGAGCATACTGGGAAGAGCTGTGGTTCGGAAAATAGACGTATTTTGAGGGAAAGGCAACATCGCAGTCAACCAGCTAAATCATACAGATCTTCTAACCACTCTAATCAAAATGCCTGTAAGCTATCACATGATGAATCTGATGATGACGAGACTGGCAGTGACAGTTCCTACAGAAAAACTCGTAGGAGACATAGGCAGGGTGCTGACCCTCGTGTCATTAAAAAAGAAGAGGATTCCAGTGATTCCGAAGAAGTCATTGTTGTGAGAAAGACCCGACGAAACGGAAAAGATTCTGAGCTTAAACAAAGGGTGGGATCTCAATTGAAACATTCTTCTGGTCCTTCCAAAACCTGTCGTTTGGGTAGGCCTGCTCGGACTAAATCTGAATCTAATTCCTTATCACAGCACACAGAAAATGAGAAAGTTGAGGCACATTTAGGTAAAGGAAAGGCTTCTATTTTGAAATCTGCTAGTCCAGGTGAGGAGGTAAATGCAGGAAGTCGTCGTGAAGAGAAGCAGAAGATAAGTGACCAGATAAAGGGAATACTTCTAGGTGCCGGGTGGACAATTGATATGAGGCCCAGGAATGGTAGAAATTACATGGATTCAGTATATATACCTCCCAGTGGTAAAGGATCTTACTGGTCAGTCACAAAGGCATATTCTGTGTTTCGTGAAGGTGTAGAATCTGAGCAAAAGGACACGTCCAAAAGCCAGAATCCGTCGAAAAGTTCTGTCAGTAGTCCTGGTAAAAGACATGCCTCTAGAACTGAAGGTTGTTCTTTAACAGAGGATATCCTTAGCAAATTGAAAAAACTGAAAAGAAACGTTGTGAATAAGCGAAAAACCAAAGTAGAGATTCAGAAGTTGAGAAAGAAGAAACATGTTATGCTGAAAAAGTTAAAAAAATCTAAGGGAAAGTTGAAGGAAAAGAAGAATAAGATTGAAAGAAAAAAGCGAGGTGGCTGTGCTCTACTTGTTCGTGGATCAAACAAGGAGTCAGGAAGCAGCCCTGATGGTTTTGTCCCCTATGAATGGAAACGTACTATTTTCTCCTGGTTGATTGATTTGGATATTCTATCGGTCAACTCTAAGCTGAAATGCATGGATGACAGCCGCTCAAAAGTTTTACTAGAGGGTATAGTCACTAGGGATGGGATTAATTGTACCTGCTGTACCAAGGTCCTTGCAGTACATGAATTTGTGTCTCATGCTGGTGGTGAAGTAAAGAAGTCATACAGGAACATACTTGTAGATCAGCTTGATATTGACCTCCTGCAATGTCTCGTTCATGCGTGGAATAAGCAATCTGATTCTGAAAGGCAGGCTTTCTTTTCTGTCAGCACTGAGGGTGATGACCCCAATGATGACACATGTGGTATTTGCGGTGATGGAGGCAATTTGATCTGCTGTGACGGATGCCCCGCAACATTCCACATGAGCTGTCTAGGACTGGAGGTATATTTTTATGTTTTTCACGTGAATATCATGTCAGGTTGTTGGTTCGATTCATATTTGATGTATTTTATCGTCAGTAAATTTCGACAGCACCTTATTTTGTGCCTGTTCTACTTATTTAGCTGATCCTGGATTTGGGTCATGATTAAAATCTTGAAATGACCAATAGTACACTATCCTGGATTAGGGACATGGTTAAAATCTTGGAAATGGCCAATGGCACACAATTTTCTGCACATTTGTTTTTGCAGCATTCTATAAATGGTTTGATCTTCCATTTTGCAGGCTCTTCCTTCTGATAACTGGTGTTGCGCAAATTGCTCATGTAAATTTTGTCATGAACATTCTAGCAATGATGCTGAAGACGTTGGTGCTGTTGATTCTTCACTGCTTACTTGTTCCCAGTGCGAAGAGAAGTGTATGCCATCTCTGTTTATACTTTCTGCATATAGTTGTTTCAAACTTTAAAGTCTTTCTTACCAGATATTCGTCATTGCTTACTATAATATTGTGATGGCCACTCATGTTTTTGAGTATTCCATATGATAATATCTGTAGATCACCAAGCCTGCTCTCGGGAGATTGATTCTCCAACCATGGATTCTGATCAGTCAGGCAATTTATTCTGCCAACAAAGTTGCAGGCTGGTAATACTTGTCACAATTTTGTTCTTTTTTTTTTCCATTACATTTATGGACATTTTAGTTTTCCATGAGCATGATTCATGAGATAGCATTTCTCACTCATTGTTTGAGACTGGAGTTGTTAAAGATCTTCACCAATCTCAAAGGTCTACTTTGTCGGTTCTAGTTTTTGATTGTGTACATGATAATACCAATATCATAGGAATGTATGAAAGGATGTCACTGACTTGTGATTTTCGTGAGTTCACAACTCTAAGCAATCACATATGATAAGACGATTGGGTATTTGAACTCCTTTTTATCCAACACTTAATAGCTTCTCTACTATATTGAAGTTAATGCGGAACTTTTGCGTTCTGAAACTATTTACATTCTGAAATTGTACTTTTAGTGTTTGGTCTAAATAAATGTCAAATGCCAAACCACTGAGGAAATGGAAATGAACTGTAAATGTTCATTCTTTCTAAAAGTGGCCTGTATGACAACTAACTTTTTAACATCTAAAATGCATTTTCTGTTTTGATGCTTTCTATCTATTTGATTAATGTCTTTTATGTTCTCTCAATGTCTGTTTTTACTCTCCACAAGCTCCCATCCCTCCCAACGAGTACCTATGATATATTTACAGAATCTAAATTTACTATTTATGCGGTGTAGCTGTCCGAGGGATTGCAGAATCTTCTTGCAGTCAAGAAGGATGTTGAACCAGAATATTCATGCAGAATTATTCAGCGCATCCATGAAGATGTACCAGAAACACTCCTTGCTTTGGACACAAGGGTTGAGTGTAACTCCAAGATTGCTGTGGCACTTTCGTTAATGGATGAGTGCTTTCTTCCAATCGTTGACCAGAGAACTGGCATCAACTTGATACGCAATGTTGTATATGGCTGTGGGTATGCATCTATCTTTCTACAACTCACAGTAGTACATGCAATTTCAAGCTTTGTAAAACTCGCATGTCATCGACACTACTTTGGCCTTATTTTTTTGCACATCTCTCCCATTCCCCCTCCCTCTCTTTTTTGGTTGGTTGGACCACAAGGATCAGCTGAGCTGGCAATACTACCGAAGTCGCTGTTCGTAGATTACTATCAGCTCCGTGTAAGGCATAATGCAGAGATTCGTAGCTCTATGTAGATCAACATCAGTTCGTTAAATTAGTATACTCGTCATGAATTCAAACTTTTGTTTTAATATATCTGGAGGTAATAAAAACTTTGCTCACTTCCGTTTAGACATCGAGGTTTCCAAGTTAATCTAATGATTGCATGGTGTATATACTAGCATTGAACACATACTTCATAATTCAAACCTACTATGATAATATGTTAGAAAATATATTGAATATGCATATAGCGTATATAACTCCATCTATGATTTTGTCGCTTCTGACCTGTACCTTTTTAATGTGATGTTTGTCGTGAGTCCATCCACAACTTGATCTGTTGCGGCTTTGGTCAAGCTTAGGTGTTGGCGGTTGTCAGCTCAGCTCTTGCTAATTTTGACTTGTTCCCTAATATGGTCGCATGTGGCTTTCTAAAATAGTGATAGGTCATAAGTGTGAGTACAAGCCACTAGTGCTTTATACAGCATGTGCTCATTATGCGTGATATAACTTGTTGGGATATAAGCTGGTATGGGATATATGCCAAATATACACCATACGTTGATAAATAATAACTGCAAAGAGAGGCTATAATAAGCACAAATTATCACCTATACATACATCAAGTAACAAGAGTGGCCAATGTAGCTTGTGATTAATGGCATCGGGGAAATGTAACAGCTATATGCTATATTCCCCATTTCTTAATCTAATCTACCAAAGCTATTGTGGACGTATTTCTAATGCTTACACTACCTATTTGTTGGGACTTATTATTGTTGCTGTTTTAACTGGTCTATGTTTTTTATATGAATAGTTGCTGCCTTTTTCTCTTTATGTGAAAACAAGCAGCAATGTCAATTTTTTCCCGAGATTTTCAATTATTATATCTTTTTATTTTTGTCTTTGCTTGCATGCAGATCAAACTTTGTCCGACTGGATTTCCGTGGATTCTATATATTTGTTTTGGAACGTGGGGATGAAATAATAGCTGCTGCATCTGTCAGGTGAGCTGTTTTCTTTTGCTTCCTGTTTCTTGTGATTGCCCTACGATTCTGAATGCTGTATTCAGAGAGCTGCATGTCCAAAGTTAAATGCTTATGTGGTGCAGTGGAATCATACTATAGGCTCTGAAAACCCCTTAAACAAACTGATGTTTTTGTCAATGTACTGGCAAAGATGTTCTATAGAATCAGTTCATTGTATGATTTTAAGGTACAATGATTTTTGTGTTGATATATTTCCAATTGTAGTGATCTTGTTTAGTGTTTGACTACTTGATCGCTAAACAATGGCCATACCCATGTACTGGTTCTATTTACTTTGCATTATCCATGATCATTTTGTCTTTTAAAATGTAGAGGACACATATCCTCCCTAAAATGCACGGTGTTTTTCTATAAAATTAATAGGTTCGTGATGCTAAAAAGTATCTAATGCTTCCTTTAGGGAAAGGTGAATTTAATGTGTGCCTGACAAATTCATAGTTTGCGTGATTCATAATATGCTTATGCCAAGCACATATTACATATCTTTTGTTATTTTAGTACATAGTAGCTTTTTTGTCTTGTTCTTACATGAATTGTAGGATGAGAGAGTGAACATAAAGCTTACACGGCCTGTCTGCTTTTAGGTTGTTCTTTCCTTGAACTTGATTCTGATGCAGTTATTGTTACAATATCTTACTCTGAAACAGAATACATGGGACCAAGTTAGCTGAAATGCCATTCATTGGTACCCGGAATATGTATAGACGTCAAGGGATGTGCCGCCGACTTCTGGATGGAATTGAAATGGTACCTTGATCTGAGCCCAGAATCGAGATCCTTTTACACATGCTTCATGATGCTATTGCTAATAAAGGGCAGGGTTTATTTGAAGAAAATGCATTTTCACATCACAGTCCTATATTCTTCAGTGACAACCCCATGTTGACTAATACTTCTATTTTCAAAGGAAGTGTGCACGTATCAATCTAGCATGGTTAACCTGTCTAAGGCTCTAAGCACCTTATACTGATGATGACCATAATAATTTATAGATTATCTGACTTGATATTTTTCTTAATTGGATTTTCTGATGGGTGAATCACCCTTTTTTTGTCTTCCTGTTTCAGATTCTCAGCTCTCTCAATGTTGAGAAGTTGATCATTCCTGCCATCACAGAACTTGTGGACACATGGACATCGAAATTTGGATTTAGTCCACTTGAAGCTTCTCACTTGCAAGAAGTGAAGTCAATTAGCATGTTAGTTTTTCCTGGTACAGGTCTTCTTCAAAAGCCACTGCTGAAGAAGGCGTTACCTGAAGAACACCCATGTTCTCAAGGAGGTCAGAGCATATGACATATCCCTAATGGGAACTTTCCATGTCCTTTATTTAATGGGGAGCCATTATTTGTACAGTTGATGGTGTTTCCTCTGGGTAGTGGGTACAAAACCGGGAAACCATCTAATGCGGCTAATGAAGATTCTCTTTGCTCCGTTGCAAGTGTTGCTCCCCTAGGTTCGGGGATCACAGATTATGTGTACAGCAGTGAAAATGCTGGTGATACTTGCAACGGTGATATTTCTGAGCAATCTTTCTATCTTGATGATTATATGCTAGATTGCTAGGCTCACATATGTTCATTGGGATAACTGTACAAGAAAACATTCTTCAGATAAACAACGAAATCTTGTTCAGTAAAATAGTTACGTTAGAGTGATAAGAGCAGTAGATATTTCTGTGTCTAAAGCCTAGTAAATAGCTGTAAATGTGTAATTGATATAATTCCTAATCCAATTCTTATGATTTCTAATCTTTATTTCAGACGGGTAAGCTTTGATTGCATTTTTTGGGCCAATCAAAATGGTGTACCTGCTTTCCAAGAGGGCCCAAGCTCAGCAATGAAGGCACCAGGCCTCATTTTTTTGAAGCTTTTGACTCGGCAGTTAGCATATGACATTCACCTTTTGGCAGAAGGAAGAGGGTTCGTTTTTTTTGAAGATTCGGCACCCGTCGGTTTTCCCATAAGTTTTAGACTCAGTTGACTCGTTGGCCTGGAGCCCTGGACTTCAGAATCAGCCTGTGCAGTAGTGTGAAGCGTTGACTCTGACCACCTAACTCTATGTGCCGGTGCTAAGGCAGCATGCAGATTGGGGATGATAGTTTTTTTTCTTCTTTGGAAAATTGGTTGAGGATGATTGTTCCGCTCTGTTTTACCGGTATTTCAACAGTTAAACTCTGAGGGCTAACGGAGCCATCAAATTGCCGTACATGTTTTGTTCGTCGTCATTTGGTTAATAGCCTTTTGTTTTCTTCCTAAACTCATTCCAGCAATCATGTAAGATATTTCCATCTCTGTAAGATATCTTAGCGTATGGAAAGCAGAAAATTGACATCCTGTTGGTCATCCAGCCATGTTGCAGCTGAATCAGAATTAACTTGTACCTTACAAGTTGCATATTCGGTACAAAATGCTTTTTTGTATCATGCTGGAATGTGTTTCCTGGGTCTAGGAAGAATGGGAGGCGAAATGCTTTCACCTTGAGCTCATTCAGGTACAGTACAATGTTTCAAAAGGCAGAAAGTCAGAAACTACAGGTAGGCTTCTGCTGTGTTGAGGTCGTCCAGGATCTTGTTCTTCACCTCCTGTGGAAGCGAGGCCGATGGCCCTGCTTTGGAGTAGAACTCCGCCAGCGACCTGATCGCCTTCTCCAACGCAACGTAGGATTCCTGCAGTGAAGCGGGCAGGTAAGGTAAATGAACTGGACAGAGGTAAGGAGAAAAATTGAGCTCGCGCGGACGGACGGACGGACGTGGCGTACCTCGGCGGCGACGGCCTGCTGGCCTCGCCACCCGCCCAGGAACTCCCTGATGGACTCCTTGGCGGCGTCGGCGTTCCGGCGGAACCTGGCAATGTCGCCGCCGTCGTCCTCCTCCAGCGAGTCCCGCAGCGTGCGCACCACCTCCCTCGCCGCCTTGAGGTACGCCTTGGGCAGCACCTTCCCCGCCTTGGTCTTCTCGTTCGGGTCGAAGATGGACTTGATGGCGCCGATGACGCCCTCATCGCCGCCGCTGCTGCCGGTCTCCTCCGCCCTGACGGCCGGCGCCGACACCGCGAGGCCTACGAGGAGGGTGGCGGCGCATGCTCTCCTGGTGGCGATCAGCACCCGCGCACCGCCTGCGCTGTTGCGCGACGTCACGCAAGAATGAATTAACGGCTCGATGCGAGAGCAATGCAACAGCGAAGAGGAGGATGAGAGAGTGATGGTAAGCTTCGCACAGATAGGCTGCTTGATCTCGGGAGCTCGTTGCAGCTTCGGTGGCGGCGGCGGCGGCGAGCAGCACTTGTTCAGCGGCGACGTCACCGGCGCCGGAGGGGAAGGCATCGTTGATTGGTCCCAAGGCGCTGTAATGCAGCGACCTCTGCAACGCAGGGCAAGTGCAACAGTGATGCGATGGATGGACTGATGGGGTAATTGATGCGAGTGGAGAGCTCGTGCGAAGGCTTTGATCGGAGCTCTTGCTCTTCTGTCCATCCACCACCACCTTATCTGCAGGCGGTGTATCAAAATTCCAGGCTTGGGCTGGTTAACCCCATGGGCCAAAGGCGATCGTGACGGCCTAGTGAAGGATGTGTGGGCTTCCTTTTGCGCTCACAACCCCTTATCTAATTTTTTGTTGTTGTTAAGGTTACTACTTCCACAGGCAAGTAAATTTATCTATTGCTTCTCAAGAAAAAAAAAAAGTAAAATTTATCTATCTTTTTTCCTTTGGACCTGTTCGCAAAACTGAATATTTCGGCTTTGATTTGCCAACGGTTACCATATATTCACCACATTACCTTACACTTCGAGGCCAGATTTAGCACCGGAACCAAATCGGACACCAATCCATACAAGTCGGCAGCGGAAAGAGTATTTCAGCGCAGTACGAAGAAGAGGTGGACAACAACAAGCGCGTCGGGAGAAGAGCAAGGATGCCAAAGCGTCAGTCCGACGGGCGTGAAGGCGACATCACCTCGAAACGCCGGCGCCGGCGCCGGCAACACCTTTACCTTGTCATCGATGACTGGCGGTGGGGGTACAGCATCCGCAAGATAGATTTGTCGTCCACCGCCTCCGATACCGACTCCGCCGACGGGGAGACGCCCGTCGCCGCCGCCGCCGCCGTCGACTACACCGAGCGGCGCCTGCCGCCGGCCGTCGTCCGCGTGGAGGCGCCGCGCGGGAAGACGTATCACTTCACCTCCGGCTTCGGCACCACGATCATGGCCATGCACCCGCATCCTTCGACCTCGAAGCACGCGGGCCTCTTCAGGAGAAAACATGACGCGCACCCGCTGGTGCCCCGTCGCCTCGCCACCGCCTTCGACGTTCGCACGCGTGGCCTCGTCTACGTTCCGCGGCCCAAGGCGAGGCCGTCCTACCAGACCATCTACGTCCCCGTCGGCGACCGCCGGATCTTCATGCTGGGCGCCGCCTCCTTCGAGAAGCTGATCTGCCCGCCGCCGCCGCCACTGGACGGTGGCGCGCGCCGCCGGGACGAGGAGTGGTCGTGGCGCGAGCTCCGGATGCCGTCCTTCGACCCCCGCCGCGTCACCTCCTACGCCGCGCACCCCGACGGCCGCACCATCTTCTACAGCGTCGGCGGCGCCACGTTCACCTTCGACGCGTCGGAGGACGACGACGACGGCGACGGCTTCCGGTGGACGCGGCACGGCGAGTGGGAGCTGCCGTTCGCCGGCCGCGGGCACTACGACCGCGCGCTGGACGCCTGGGTCGGGCTCTCCGACTCCGACGACCACCCCGGCCACCTCTGCTCCTGCGACGTGGTGGCGCCTGACGCCACCGCCGCCGCCAGGTCCTACGACGACCACGACGAGGTGCGACGCCAGCTGGGCCCTGCACGGAAGCTCAGCAAGGAGAACCTGCTCGACTGCAGCGATAACCCGTCGGAGAGGCACGTCGGCGCCACGCTCGTGCCCATGGGTGGCGCCGGAAGCAGGTACTGCCTCGTGCACTGCACCGGTATCGTGTGCGACGACAAGGACGAGGTTAAGAGTTACTACTACCAGCAGGAGCCGGATCAGGACGACGAAGACGAGTCCACGGTATCCCGGTTTCTGTATCGGCTGACGACGTTCTCTCTCCAGTATGACAAGAACGGGGACCTGACGACCGGCGGCAGCCGCCGAGTCCGGTACTACAAAATGCCTACTCAGGAAAGTACTCTGATTGATCCCGTGGCATTCTGGATGTAGATTAGATTAGTATAAGAACCCCACGCGTTGCTGCAGCGCACAAGGAAAAGAAAAACTACATGAATTTACATAACAAAACGATTGTGTGATGTAGTTTGTGGTTACCAGTATGGTCGTTCATAACAATTTACTACCAAGTGTCCAAGTCCCAATTGTGTTTTTAACAATGAAAACAGCTGATGTTGGAAAAAAAAATGCATTTCATTTCAAGTTTCAGATATCACAATTCATAGTAGCATGTGCTTGAATTACAGCTTTTTTTTTCTTTGCAAGGGAATCGAATTACAGTTTGCACGGGAAGGAAAATCCAGCGCGGCTGGATTCTATTACCAACAAAAAATGCTGCAAACATCATGTTGGAAATATGCAGTCGTGAGAAGTCGTATATTACATAATTCTACTCTGCCACGCTCTGTCCCAAAAGTTAAGATCCTGAAATATTGAAGTATCAACAAAATTACGAGTAAACATTGCATTTGGCTGTGAGGTTGTAGTACCGAAATGGCTTCAGCTCGTTATGCCAGAATTTGGCTGTCAGCACAGCAGTCTTTCTAATCAAGACTTTGGTGGCATTCTTTTCAGGCATGAGTGCAGTATTCAGAAAGCCGTTTCGCGTCAAATCTGGATGAAAACGAAGGTGGGAACTGAACCGATCGGTGAGCCGGCGAGAAGCGAGAGGGTGGTGGTGACCGGTGATGGCCAGTCCAACGAAGCAACAGCCGAAAGGCGCATTTTTTTTCTCCTCCTCCGCTTTTGTGGGACGTCCCTTTTCTTCTCCCCACCCGGCCGAAAGAAAAATATGGAGGCCGCCGCCCAGCCCCCACCGCCCGGGGCCAGCCGAGTTCGTTATGCATCGCGCGGGGCCGCACGACAGGCACCGGCGAGCTGGCCAGGCCAGCCACCACTGATCGTACTTCCGCACCTTGGCTCTGAATTTTGGGTCAATGATCCTGATGGTTACTGGTACCAGTAGTATTAAGAAGTCTTCCAGCTCGGAATAGATAATTTAGTTTTATCTGTTCATGGGCAGTTGGTTGGTGAATTGTTCATATTAGAATTATTAAAAAACGTCCAGAGTTCTTCGATTTGTCGGCTCAAGCATTTTCATATTATTGAGCCTTGACATCTTCAACTATTCATGTCTCGCTTACGATCAACAGAGTCGAGAGTCAGACAATTCAAGCTCTTGGTGCTTCGCAAAAAATTCTTTTTTTTCACTAATGCTTGATAATAAAGGCTGACCCAGCAAATGAACTAGAGACGAACTAGCCATGGCTGTCGGAACCTCAAGTATATTTTTGCCATGAGCTTGATAAATATATCTACACGTAAATGCTAAAGCTGCATTCCAGAGAATATTTCCACGTCCATAACTTCATCTTGCACCGCATCACACGAGCATTCTACAGTCATGGGCGGAGCCAGAGGGTAGTTCAGGTAGGCTTAGGACTACCCTTGTTTTTGAGCTTTTAGCACTGCTTAGTCACTATTTTACATTATTTAATCACTATTTTGCACTATTTAATCACTGTTTAGCACCGTTCCTAGCACTGTGCCTACTAGGAGAGCCAATCTTGGCTCCGCCACTGTCTACAGCGCCAGAACGTACGCTGCTGCGGTGGGCGGCGCGGCGAGTGGCCGTAGCCATTCCGATCCATTTCTTTTTCGCTCCTCCCGGCAAAAGGGAGAGCCGCACCAGCTCACGCCCCGCGACCGCCACCCCACTCCTCTCCCCCGCACCAGCTTGTATATTCCTTCCTCCTCACGCTTTCCGTTGTTCCATCGCGCCGCCCCTTTCCACCTGTTCGCATTCGCGCTTTGCTGCCAGCCAGCAGCCATAAGCTCCTCTCCTCATCTAGCTCTCGCTCTCTGGGCTGGGTGGCAGGAGACCGATCGGCTGATCGCGAGTTCCATGCGCCGGAGGCTGCCGGCGAGCTGAATCCGTCGTCTCTGCTAGCTGTGTTGGCAAAATGGTCAGTGTCTTCCCCATGTCCTTAAATTCCGATCAGTTGCTGCTTACTATTTGTTGATTTATTTGCCTGGTGCTCGGAGGTGACATGGTTCTTGTTGTTCTGTGGCCGCGCAGGGGACGCCGGTGAACATCATCGTCGGCTCGCACGTCTGGTTGGAGGACCCCGACGAGGCATGGGTCGACGGCGTCGTCACCGAGATCAAAGGCCGCGACGCCACCATCGCCACCACCAATGGCAAAACGGTGCGCTACATATATGCTTGCCTCTTTTCAGTCCTTGGCAATGTGACAGTGACGTGTCCACTGCTCGCTTCCCTGGTGTTCACTACGGTCGCGTGAGGCTGCGATCAAATGAGTCGAGCTGGGAATTGCGAGATTTCGCGATGTTCTTTCTTCTTTATGATCCGGAGGGGATCACAGGGATAGAAACGTGTTGGTTCGCCTCAGAATAATCCCGTCGCTGACACTCACTCGCTAGTCACCAGTACTAATCAAGGATCAAACCTTTGCGAAATTCAAAGCAAATTTTGAACCTGTGTCGACAGAAAGTCGATGATGCCTGCCAACTATTTGTAGAATTGCCTGACTGAAACTGCGAATGCCAAATGTTTTTACTGTTCACTGTAATTGGTTTGCACTACTACTATGTCTTAATCACCATGTAAGTTTGTATCCATTCGGTTTGGTTCAGGTTGTGGCGAGCCTTGGCAGCATATACCCCAAGGACACGGAGGCGCCACCTGCGGGAGTGGACGACATGACCAAGCTGGCGTACCTTCACGAGCCGGGTGTCCTGCATAACCTCGCTTGCCGGTACGGCCTTAATGAGATATACGTAAGTACTCTGCATCCAGTGTTCTCGATCGCCTTCAGTTTTCTTCCTGTGCAGAACCTTTTGTCAACTGACATGTTAATCAATCCGACAGACGTACACCGGGAACATCTTGATTGCGGTGAATCCATTCTGTCGTCGCTCGAATAATCGAGAGAACGGCAAATATTTGGTTCGGGGAACAACGATCAATCGAGGAATCGATCTAGGGCACACAGAAGTTTTTTATACTGGTTCGGGCCTCCCGGAGGATAATAACCCCACGTCCAGTGTTTGTCGTGTTGAATAGGGTGGTGTGTATGATCTACAATGCAATGTCCTCTCATCGAAAGGTTACATATATATTTATAGTCCTTGTTACCGCCTCTAGGAGTCCTTGCCTTGTTCTACAAGACTTCCGATCTGCAGTAACAGATTCGGAGTCTATCTACAAGTTCCCTTTCGTGCGATACAAGTCTTCAAAAAATACCAAACTAAGTCTTCGGGAATATCTGAAAATATGGGTTACGACATAAGCCCCCGAACATGTCACTTGGCTGATTCGTCTTTGATACGAAGAGATCTTCATCTTCATGCGAACTTCTGACAAGGGATATGTTCTTCACTGAGCACACCTACTTCAGATATTCTTGTCTTCAATCCTTGAGTCATCGGAATAGTTCACCGAACCTAGTCTTCGGAACAACCGTACGCACAGGTCTTCGGAACAACTGGCTGAACCGAGCCTTCGGAATAACTGCCTGAACCAGGTCTTCGGAATAACTGAACAAATCGGGTCTTCGGAATAACTAGGCCGAGCGATCGGAATACCTTCCTCCAAGTAGCCTTGTCAACACCAGGTCTTTAAGAGAACCGTCAATCCAGAGAGCCTAGAAGAAATATTAATCAATTCCTATCCTTATCTCTTTCTCTTGGTCCAGCCATGGCATTGACTCCGCTTCAGAGTTGAAAAGACTTTGACACGACCCTTCAATTCTTGTCCTTATTCTCCAAACCAGGCCTACCAGGGTATCCTCTGGATTCACCGCGTCGCCACACGGTTCCTCAGAAAGAAACATAAAAAATCCACTTTGCACTTGACCTTTTGGTTTCCAAAGGGCCACCTTTTGGCTATAAATGATTAGGACGGCGGAGCCCCCAAGTATAACTTTCGCATCCACCATTCATCATGGGCAAGAAAAGAACCACCACCTCACGATTCATGAAGTGGTTCGACGACGAGCTCGCCAGCGGGTCGGGATCTTCCTCCTCGCATCCCGCTGGCGCTCCACCGCCGGTAACTGCTGTCCCTCCTCCGCTCTCCGCGGAAGATTACGGGCTTCCTCCTCCAAGTCCTCCTCCAGATCCATCTCAGGTCCTAGACCTAGAGGCGGACACGGCGGGAGATGAAGAGTTCGCGCGCCGCCTCCACATCGCCCTGAACAAGGGGCCACGCGGGATTCCGGCGAACGCCAAACCCATCCTCCTCAGCGACTCCGACTCCGACGACGACGACGACGACGACGACGACAACAACAACGACGACGAGCCGAGCAAGAAGAAAGCCATGGTCCTGTACAATCCTGGCTGGGCTCCTTGGACGAGCGCTCAAGCCAAATCCAGTCAGGCGGGTGGCTCCATTCCCGTCGCCGCAGAAGATCCTCTTCTTCCTACTAGGGTCATCAACCCGGTCATGGCATTGAACGAGGGTTCTACCCTCTCCACCACCGAGTCGCCCCTCCCGCTTATCACTCTGAGTGAGGGCGGCGTAGGTGCAGGCTCTGCTGCTGCTGCTGCCGAAGCCTCCTCTCCCCTCATCACATATGAGGAGGACGAGGTTGATGCTGATGCTGCTGTTGCAGCCCCTGAGGACGCCGATAATCGGCGGAACTAGGGATAAGGGTATGGCTATCATACCACTCTCCTTATAGTAGCCTAGGTTTCCTTATTTTTTCTTCTTCTCCTGTTTTATTCTTCTGTCAAGCAGGTCGGAGAGTAGAACCTAGATAATTTTCTGCACGTCTTGCTTGTAATATCTTTTGACTACCTCCCGGTAGGCCTTCTTGAGGTCGTCCTGGGACGCGTCCTTGGACACATCAAGAGCTGCCTTCAATCCAAGAATATAATTTCTGAATGATATTGCATCTGTGATGTTGGCTCTTCTTTTTTCTCTTGACAATGTGTTTCACATGAGTCTTCGAGATATCTGAGCTTAGCTTCTCCGATGTGTCTTGATGAAATAAGTCTTCGTAACAACTAACAGATCACTTGGTCGAGAACTTTTCGGGAGTAGTACTCAACACGTTTTTCACGCACCAAAGGCTCTTTCCGATCCGGATCGTTAATCGAACATTGTTAATTATTCGGGGCAATTGATCCCAAAAAATATTCCAACTTCTTACCTCACAACCAGATAGTTATCCTTCCAAAAACCGAGCGCAAATCCAAACGCATTATTTTAATAACAGAAAAGAGCATCACCTCGGTATATTCCGCACGTAACCCAAGGAAGAGAAATCCCGCATTTACGGGGAGGCGAACCGTCACGCCGGGTTTTACTTAAGCCCTTCACGCCGTATTCTTTTTCCTCCGTCCTTTAGTCTGCACTCTTTTCCATTTCCTCAAACCCTAAACATTTCACATGGCCGCCGCATCCTCGTCCGCCACAATCTCCGGCAATCCCAACGAGAATCAATCATCCGACTCCCACGACTCCAACATTTCTCTTACCCAGGCGCAGCAAAAGATGAAGAAGGGAGAAATCCCGAATCTCCAGGAGTACTGGAAGAAATCCTCTCTTTCCCTGGAATATTTGGATGAACTGGAGAGAAGGGGGATGATCTCGGCTTTCCTGACTCGACGAAACACCGGCGAAGAGGAGTACCATCATTGCAACACCACAGAACTCCCGGTATTGTTTCAATCTTCCGCCCTCCAAATTTCTTGAGCAGATCTGTAGTTTTTACCATATCGAGCTTGTTCAACTCAAACCCAATGCTGTGATGATGCTTAGCATGTTTGCCATCTTGTGTGAATGTTGGTTGGGCGTAGCCCCCTGTTTGAATCTGTGGCGCCATTATCACCAGCCCCGGTACTACAAGGGTCAGATGATGGTTTTTTCAGTAGGCTTCGTACTTAGGAACAAAGCTGAGTTCATCCCGTATCAGTACAAGTCTTCCTGGAGCGGATATGACACAAAATATCTGATCTTGGAATGGGGAAAAAGAACACCGTGATCAAGCTGGACGGCTTAATGCCAAACTATGAGAAATGGGACAAGGGTCTTCCGACCTATGTTCCTCGATTGAATAAGATGATAGCCAGGGTCAACGAGTTGATCAAGTTGGGCCTGAGAGGAGAACATGTTGTGGAAGAATTCATCCGAAGACGCATCTTCCCTCTTCAGAAGCGTGATCCACTGGCTATGTATTATACAAGTCCTGACGAACCTAATTGGTTACCAGCTGGAGGTAGATGTCCATCACTCATCAACATACCAGTATATACTTGATATCTGATTTCTGTTTGATAAGCATGTCATCTTTTTCTCTCCTTTGCAGCTGTCGAACTCTCCGAAGACGATGTCTTCAAGAGAGTGTACGATATCATGGGTACTGGACCAAAGGTTAAGCCTTCGACAGTACCTCTTCCTTATAGTGCAGAAAATCCACCTCCCGAGGTATGTTGATTGTAGATCTCCTCGATTTTCTTGAAGACATATTTTCCGCCATACTAATCTTGTGTTCTGTAGAACCTTTACGAACCTGGCCCCGACGATGTCCAACCTGATGTTGATATAGTCATCGGGGACAGTGATGAAGAAGACAACGGTGATCGGGAGAAGGATACTGCCGTTGCCGATGACGCCACCAGCTCTCTTGAGCGAAAGGTGGCTGCTGTTGCTGTTGTTAAGCAATCTGAGGCACCAGGAGAAACCGAGAGGGCTGGACCAGCTACCGATCCCACGTCCGGTAATACTCCGGTGGGTGCCGAAGCCACTAGTCCTCCTCCACCTGCCGTCGAGTCTTCGAAGCCCCCAGCTGGGGCGAAGAAAGACAACGACTCGCAAGCGCTTCCGAGCGGCAACTCCTGCAACTCCAGCAGCTCCATCACCTCCAGCAATTGTCGCTCCCGATGTCCCTGAACTGCCTCCGACTCGCGTCGCCAATCCTCGTACCGGCGATCAGGTACCCATCGAAATAGTTTTCGGCAGTCTCTTTAAAGGGTTTTCCAAAATCTCTCAAGTCTTGTCTTCCCAGGCGACATCTGCTTCTAGCCCTGCTGCCAAGAGAAGACGCTTCCGCACGAAGAGGTATACTTCGTGGGTGTTCTTACCAAATTCCCTTGCTGCTTGAAATATTTTTATCCGATCTTCTGATGTGTGACCATGTTATAGTGTTCTATCTTCTTCTGCTGAACTTGCTCCTGCTGTCAACCCTCCGGCCTCGAACGTACAACCAGTGACCGAACAAGCCCTAACTGTTTCTGCTTCTGCATCCGGGACAATTGGGGAGAACGTGTTCGACAAGCTGAGCCAGGAGGTCGTTGCTGCCAGGAAGTGGCATCTGCAAACTTGCAAGCGCCTTACTGACAAAATCAAGCAGAAGGATGGAGAACTTGTTGCTCTTCGGAAGAAACTTTCTGACACTGAGGCTGCCTATGCTTCATCTGGGAAAGATGATAAAATTCGAGAGCTCGAAGCGGCTCTTATTGCTCTGAACAAAACTCATGACGAAGCAAAGGCAGCTCACGCCAGAGAGATCACAGATCTGAAAGCTGAACATAAGGAGTACCTCAAGGATCTGCATGTGGAAAGAGAGGCTTTATCGAAAACAGCGGAGGGTAATTCTTCCTGTCATATGCTGTTTACTTTTTGCCTTCTGCATATCCCTGAAGTAATCTAATATCTTCTGTTGTAGATTTGAGCTCCAAAAATGAAGCCCTGAGCACTGAGAACATAGCCAAGACCCAAGTGATCCAAACTCTGCAGGCGGAGGTGAAGAAGCTGAAGGATGCCAACAAGATCCTGTCCGCAGAGAAGGCCAAACTTGCTGACAAGGTTGCTGATAGTTTAGTCAATGGCTGTGCCTTTGCTTTGGCTGCTTTGAAGAACCGTCATCCTGAATTGGATGTGAAGGTTGTAGAGCAAGGCTTTATTTGTAGTGTGGGTGAACGTGATGCACTTGTTGATGGTCTGATGGAATCAGCCGACAAGTTCATCATGGATTTGAACTTGGAAGCACCTCTTTCTAATGAGGAGAGTCCTTGAAATACTTGTTCAGCCCTGCAATAAAACAATATTTTGTTGTAATATTGGAGCTCAAGCTCCTGTTAATTTGACTTAGATATGCATAGTAGCCCAGCCCCCTGCTTTGGTGGATACAGTTTTGACTGTATGCAGGAAAGCATTATCACTAATATGCAATATCTAAATAACATAGAAGGATGCACATTAATTCATTGACGCGTAGCTTTGCCTTTGACAAGCGACGTTTGAACTAATACTCTGAAGTTGCTCCATATCTGGAACTCATAATAGCTATATAACATTTGACTTTGCACATGGCAAGTTATGTTTCAAGCTAAGTAGTGGGGGTGTTGATCTTGCAACGTGGTCTGAAGTTGGCAATTATAACTCGATGGCTAAGGCTCTTACTTCAGACACTCGGGGAGACTTACGAAACTTATGAACCATTGGCCAAGCTATCATGTAGCACCATATGGCATAAGACTTGCAGTCTGTTGGGTGGTTGATCGTGCAACCGGCCTAGGGAGAGCCACTTATTAACCTCATGGGCTAAGGGTCCCTCGCTAGAACATCATGGGGGTCAATTAACTTATGAACCACAGTGTGTCTAAGCCTTATGACCAATCTTGCCTGAAGAGGCTGTTCGTACCGATCCCTTATAACCCTCATGTGGCTAAGACACCAGCCAAACTAGTAGACCGACCTTTGGTCAGCCTTTGGAACCTTGCACAGTAGTTGGAGAAACTGAACACACTTTATTCATCAAACAATGGATTACACATAAAACTTTCTAAGCTGATCAGTGTTCCATGTTCCGGGCAATATATCACCGTCAATATGGGCTAAGATATAAGCCCCCACGCCAGCATCCTCAACTACTATGTATGGTCCTTCCCATGGAGAAGACAACTTGTGCTTATCCTTGGTTTTGATATCCTTCTTGATCACCAGATCTCCCACATCTAAATGTCGACCGACCACTTTGCGACTGTACTACTTCTTCAGAACCTACTGATAATGTTCCACATTATGGAGTGCTGTGTTGCGTTCTTCTTCGAGGAGCAGTAGATCAACCTCTCGAGAGATTTGCTGGTCGTCTTCATAGAAATTGGTGACCCGATGAGCCCCCAAGTGAATCTCGGGTGGTAGTACTGCATCAGCGCCGTAGACTAGGAAGAACGGAGTTTCCTTTGTAGCCCGACTTGTAGATGTTTGTGCTGACCACAGAACGGTCGGTAGCTCTTCGATCCAATTCTTGCCTTTAGCTGCTAGCTTCTCGTAGACTCGTGCACGCATCCCCTTCATAAGGATCCCGTTGGCTCGCTCAACAGCACCATTGGTTTGAGCATGAGCCACCGAAGATGTCGGGTGAAGTATACCAGGATCGGCACAAAATTTCTCAAACCGGCGACCGATGAACTGTCGACCATTGTCTGATATCAGCTTTCTGGGAACTCCAAACCTTGTGACTATACTCCTCATGAACTTGACAGAAGCAACCTCAGTGATGTTCACAACCGCCTCTGCCTCGATCCACTTGGTGAAAGTATCGATGGCGACGTATAAGAATTTGTACCTTCCTTTGGCTTTAGGAAACGGTCCCAATATGTCTACCCCCCAGATAGCAAAAGGCCATCTAATTGGAATTGTATGCAACTCTTGAGCATGCCTTGTACTTTGCCTACTGAAGAATTGACAGGACTTACATGTCTGCACGAGGTGAATAGCGTCTTGCTTTGCCGTGGGCCAGTAGAATCCGTGCCTGAAGGCTTTGCCGATGAGAGTGCGATAAGCTGCATGTGCACCGCAGATCCCACCGTGTATATCATGCAGTAATCGAATACCATCTTCCGTAGAGACACACCTCAGCAGAATCCCATTGAGACCTCTTTTGTAGAGTACGTCGTCAGTCAATACGTAATGCTTGGACTTGCGGGCCAGCCGCTCCGTGGCCGCATCATCATCTGGGATAGGACTGTTTTCGAGAAACAGGCGAATCGGTATGCGCCAGTCTTCGACAGAGCCTTCTCCCGAATCGATAACCATCATTTCCACTGCATCATGCGTGCTTGCCGCCGATGGCTTGTGGAGCTTTTCTAAGAACACATCATCTGGGACTGGAGATCGTGATGAAGCAATGCAGGCTAAATGATCAGCGTCACGATTGTCCAGCCGTGGTACGTACCGCACTTCGAGACCATCGAACCCTTTCTCCAGCTTCCGAACTTCTTCAAGATAATCGGCCATCTTCGGATCAGAGCATTGATACTCTTTCTGTACCTGCCGGGCGACCAACTGTGAATCCCCTTTCACGAGCAGTCGGCTGATACCGAGAGATTTGGCAATGCGGAGACCTGTCACAAGGCCCTCATATTCTGCAACATTGTTCGTAGCTTGAAAGAGCAACTGGATGGCGTACTTCAATACTTTTCCTGCCGGAGATATGAAGACAACTCCGGAACCGGCATCTTTCAACGTGAAGGAACCATCAAAATACATGACCCAGTGATCTGGATCTTTCTTGTCATCATCACCATCATCGGTCCACTCTGCTATAAAATCCGCCAGAGCTTGTCCTTTAATGGCTGTTCGAGGGACATATTCAATCTGGTATTGACCAAAGCTCTACAGATCATTGAGCAATTCTGCCGATGGCATCCTTGCAATGCAGAACAGTTTAGAGCGGTCTATCCGAGACCACCTTGATTGGATGAGCTAAGAAGTAATGCTTCAGCTTTCTGGATGTCATCAATACTGCGTACAAGAGCTTCTGCACCATCGGGTAACGTGTCTGGGCATCTTTCAATATCTCACTGACGAAATAAACAGCAAACTGTTTGGGCCCAGTGTCTGTTTCCCGTTCAACTGTCAGCGCAGCGCTAACAACTGAATCTGTGGCAGCAACATATAAGAGCAGTTCTTCATTGGGCTGTGGGGGTTTCAGGGTGGGCATATTTTTGAGATAAGCTTTGAGCTCCTTGAACGCCTCTTCTGCCTGGTCATCCCACTGAGAGCCATCTTGATTGCGTAATAACTTGTAGAATGGCATACCTCGTTCTCCCGGTCTCGAGATGAACCGGCTCAGGGCCGCCATCATGCCTGCTAGCTTCTGGACTTCTCGCCTGGTCTTCGGAGGCTTCAACTTTTCTAGAGCCGCAACCTTTACTGGGTTGGCATCAATCCCTCGCTCGAAAATCATGTACCCCAGTAGTTTTCCAGACTTCACCCCGAAGACACACTTGGCAGGGTTGAGTTTCATCTTGTACTTTCTTAGATTGTCGAAGGTTTGCTTCAGGTCTGCCAGGAGATCATCGGACTTCTTGGTCTTGACAACAATGTCGTCAATGTAGGCTTCGACGTTCTTCCCGATCTGATCCTCGAAGACTATGTTGACACACTTCTGATAAGTACACCCCGCATTCTTCAGCCCGAAGGGCATCGTGATGTAACAGAATATTCCGAACGGCGTGATGAAGGCCGTCCTTTCTTGATCGTCGACATTGAGGCTAATTTGGTGATATCCAGAATAAGCATCAAGAAAACTTAATAACTCACTAGTGGACGTAGAGTCTAATCTGATCTATCCTCGGAAGAGGGTACTCATCTTTAGAACGGTAGACTATCCTGAATGGCTAGCAAATCCTGTACTAGTTCCTAAGCCAGACAAGTCCTGGCGCATGTGCGTCGATTACACTAGTTTGAATGAACCCGGCTTTGAGAAGCCTAGTGACCTCCTCATGTATGGCGTCGCGTTTGTCCGGCGTGTACCTTCGCTGCTTTTGCTTGATCGGCTTGAAAGCCGGGTCGATCCCCAATTTGTGCTCGATCACCTCCCTGGGGATCCCGGGCATATCAGATGGCTGCCATGCAAACACATCGATATTCTCCCGGAGGAAGGCTACGAGCGCGTCTTCCTATTTAGGGTCGAAATTGTCCCCGACGTTGGTCTTTTTGCCAGGGTCGATGAAGCTGAGGCCAATCGGCTTGCTGCCCTTTTTAGCAGGCTCATCTCCTTTCGCGCTTGGCCCGTCGACAGTCTTTGTTGGCGCTTGGGCGACCGCTGTCGACGGAGATGCCGCATCTGAAGCCTTCGTGTCGGCAACTGCTGCTATCTGCCTTTGATCTTCTCGAGGAGTTTTTGGCTGGCGCTGCGAGTCAAGATCTTTCGAGTCAAAGTGGCCAGCGATGATCAGCGCATTGACGTCGCATCTCACGGCCTGGTCTTGATCGGCGCACAGCGTGATAACACCCGCAGGTCCTGGGATCTTGAGCATGGCGTAGGCGAAGTGCGCAGCCGCCATGAACCTGAACAGGAACGGTCTTCCCAGGATGCAGTTGTAGGCAGATTCGAAGTCAGCCACCTCGAACGTCAGGACTTCAGTTCTTCTATTTTCTCTCGGGCCCACTGTCACTGCTAACTCTATCTTCCCAAGAGGACGCGAAGACACCCCAGGCAAGATGCCATGGAATGATTCCTCAACTGGTCGGAGAGCGGTGATCGGCAGGCCCATCTGATCGTACGTCTTCTTCATCAACAGGTTGAGACCGCTTCCGTTGTCGATCAACGTCTTCGCGACCTTGTTCCTGTGGATAATGATTTTGGCGACGAAGGGCAACTCTGGGTTGCTCAGCAGAGTCTTCGGGTGGTCATCGGCATTGAACGCGATCGGGCTATCCGACCACTCTAGTCTTCTAGAACAGGGTTCTGCCATAGCCACCTCTCTCTGCAGCTTCTTGTATTGGCTCTTGGACGACAGAGCGGAGCTTCCTCCGAAGATCATGTTGATCTCTGGGTACCTCTCCTCCTCGTCATCGTCATGATCTCTGCGACTTCTGTAGCGTGGGCGTTCATCCCGGTCATCGCGCTTCCTGAGCTCCCGATCTCGGTACTCTCGATCGCGGCGCCCACGATCCTGATTCTCCCGATCTCAGTGCTCCCGATCTCGGTGTTCTCGCTTGGCTTTCGCGGCCCCGATCCTCTTCTCTGGTCGTCCGTGAGGTCTTGCCCTCTTCTAGACGCTTCTTTTCGAGCTTGAGGTAATCGAAGCACTCTTCTAGTTCGTGGTTTGGGGAGCGATGAATCGGACACCACTTAGCCACGCCTTCGGGACGACCTCGCTTCTTACGGAAGTGATTACGATCCGATCCCGACCGATCGACCGCATTCACCTCCCTATCTTCTGACTTCTTCTTCGGAGCCTTGCCCCGGCCATCGGAGAGGCGAGCACGAGCATCAGCAGCCTTGGCACAGATTTCTGCCAATCGGAACAGCTCTGCAGTAGTCTTTGGCTCGTTCTCCGCTATGGTCTCCACCATCTTCACATCCAAACACCCTTCTTGGAAGGCGAGGACTACTTCTATATCGGAGATGTCTGCAATTGTGTTCTTCATTAGGCAGAAGCGCTTGATGTAGTCTCGAAGATTCTCATCAGCCTTCTGTTTAACACCTCGGAGCTGCTCTGGTGTTGCGTTGCGGTTGTACGATCCAAGGAAATTTCCCTTGAAGACCTCGCACAGTTCTACCCAGGAGTCGAAGTGATATGCCGGGAGGTTTAGCAACCACGACCGCGCTGCTCCGGTCAGGGCGGTGGGTAGATAGGCGCACTTGATTCTTTCATCTCCTCCTGCGGCATCTATCGTCGTGGAGTATATCGACAAGAACTCTTCTGGGTTGATAGTGCCGTCGTACTTGTCGATAGACCCCACTTTGAACTTGACTGGCCACTCAACAGTTCGGAGATAACTACCCAGAGCCCTATACGGGGGCGGCTTAGGAGCCGTCTCTGGGCGCGTCCCTCTACGAGCTGGAGCGCCTGAGGTTTGTTGGTCTGGTTCCCCCTTTGGGGGATTGCCAGTTTGGTTCCTCCGCTGGTTTATCTGATGTCTTGCATCCGAAGGCTCCAGATTACGCCGATGTCGCCTGGGGTGATCGGAGGATGATCCATGTGAGGATGAATCGGCCCTCTGATCGTTGGTAGCCTCCAGGCGTCTGTGTACTGGAGTCCTAGCCGGTGCAGCAACCTCCTGATCTTGCAGTGGGATCACGCGGCCGGCAAGTTCCACGACTTGTTGTACCATCGGAGCCAGTGGTGTTCCGTCAGGGGCCATACGCGCGAGGGAATCCAACGCGGTTTGGAACCGGACGGCGTCGAAGTCGGTGTTGAGATTTCTTGGCCTCACATTGGATGGCGCAACCGATCGAGATCTGATCGAGTCGATGGTGCGCAAATCGCTGGATGCCTCGTCGTCACGTCCCGCCATGAAGACTTCTCTGGCCGGGTTGTGACCCTGGTTTGGATCTCCGATCTCAGGGCAGTCATCGTCACTGAAGTCGGACTCGTAATTAGGATAACCGAGCCCGAACCCAGGAAAATACCGCCCCTCGGTGAAGTCGAGAGCGATCTTTTGCATTCTCGCTTCTAGGGCAGAGCTAGGTGGCGGATCCAAGGTGGATCCGTCTTCTAGGCGGGTTCCAAACGGAGAGCCCGATACCCGCGAAGCGATCTGGAACTCGGCTGCGGAATTTCGCAGTCCGAACGTAGTACATAGGGCCGCCGGCGACACACGTGGCGCCGCCGACGAGCTTTTTTCAGCAGATCCGTACGAACGGAGCTTTCATGGCTGCCGGGGACGCCTCCTGCGCCACCGACGACGTCTTTTTCTGGAGATTTCCTTCCTTGTTCGCGACGAACGTGAAAGACCCGAACTTGAATTCGGCGCCCGCCGGGAACTTCATCTTGTTCGCCAATGCCATCTGATGCTCTAGATGGATCCTCAGCGCTGCCCCCCTACCTGGCGCGCCTCTGTCGTCGCTCGAATAATCGAGAGAACGGCAAATATTTCGTTCGGGGAACAACGATCAATCGAGGAATCGATCTAGGGCACACAGAGAGTTTTTTATACTGGTTCGGGCCTCCCGGAGGATAATAACTCTACGTCCAGTGTTTGTCGTGTTGAATAGGGTGGTGTGTATGATCTACAATGCAATGTCCTCTCATCGGAGGGTTATATGTATATTTATAGTCCTTGTTACCGCCTCTAGGAGTCCTTGCCTTGTTCTACAAGACTTCCGATCTGCAGTAACAGATTCGGAGTCTATCTACAAGTTCCCTTTCGTGCGATACAAGTCTTCGAAAAATACCAAACTAAGTCTTCGGGAATATCTGAAAATATGGGTTACGACACATTCCAAAGATTGCCTCATCTGTACTATGTGCACATGATGGAGCAGTACAAGGGCGCCACCTTTGGTGAGCTCAGCCCTCATCTCTTCGCCATTGCAGACGCTTGTTACAGGTCAGTTTGCTAACTTCTTGTCCTTGTGAATCGTAGAGGTTGGTCACCTGAAGTCTGATCTGCGCTCTCCATGTTGGTGACCACAATTTCAGGGCCTTGATCAATGATCACGGAAGCCAGTCCATCTTAGTGAGTGGCGAGAGTGGTGCTGGTAAGACGGAGACCACAAAGATGCTCATGAGGTATCTTGCATTCATGGGAGGAAGGTCCGGTACCGAGGGACGAACTGTTGAGCAACAGGTTCTAGAGGTAGGAACGTTTTCCCTTGCTGGCCCCTTTTTCTAGCCTCTTTGATTGGTATCAGTGTCCCTACTAACTCTTTATTCTTGTCCTCTGCACATAGTCTAACCCAGTACTGGAGGCATTTGGTAATGCAAAGACGGTAAAGAACAATAACTCAAGGTGGACTTTTGATTAACAGCAGCAGCTACACTTCAGCAATCAGTATTTTGAATATGTCATAGCTAACATGTCAACTTTTTCAGTCGCTTCGGTAAGTTTGTTGAAATCCAATTTGACAAGTATGGAAAGATATCTGGGGCTGCTGTTCGCACATACCTCCTTGAACGGTCACGAGTATGTCAGGTTTCTGATCCTGAAAGGAACTACCATTGCTTTTACATGCTGTGCGCTGCACCCCCTGAGGTAAGCCTCAAGAAGAACTGAAGTACGTCTTTTGGTTTTGGCATGGTTAAAGTGTCGAAAGACCAACATCTTCAGAACGGTCCACTGATTTCAGGATGTAAAAAGGTTTAAGGTGGGAGACCCAAGATCATTCCATTACTTGAACCAGACAAACTGCTATGAAGTAGCCAATGTGGATGATGCAAGAGAATACATAGAAACCAGAAATGCTATGGATATCGTTGGAATTGATCAAGAAGAACAGGTACATCATATCAGACAAAGAATGGAACAGGAGACATATATTCTTAAGGCACTAATTCAACTTTTTCACTGCTCAAGGATGCAATATTCAGAGTAGTAGCAGCAATCCTTCACCTAGGAAACATTGACTTCGCCAAAGGGCAGGAAATTGATTCATCAAAGTTGAGAGATGACAAATCAGTCTTTCATCTGAAAACAGTTGCAGAACTGCTAATGTAAGCCTAAAGTCTAACAATATTTATCAAATATTTGTTGGTACACTCAAACATAAAGGATTTTTTTAGGTGTGATGAGAAGGCCCTTGAAGATTCCCTTTGCCAGCGTGTTATTGTAACACCTGATGGAAATATCACAAAACCCCTTGATCCAGATTCTGCTGCACTTAGTCGCGATGCCTTAGCAAAGACAGTATATTCACGACTGTTTGACTGGTATGATTTCCATGACTAATAAAATACAAGTATGAAGCGTTGCTAGTGTTACCTGCCAGACATGTGTAAAAGACTACAGAACATAACTATTGCAGACTTGTAACTTCAGCTTTGCTTGTTCTTGATGCTATCTAATCAACAAGGTGATTTCGTTATTTGGGTTAACAGGATAGTAGACAAGATTAATAACTCAATTGGGCAAGATCCAGATGCGAAAAATATAATTGGTGTTCTTGATATTTATGGATTTGAGAGCTTCAAGATTAACAGGTTTTCCATTAATACTACTCTTGTGAAACTGCAATTTGACTTTGCGTTTTTGAACACTACTACGACTTTTTAAAAGCTGAAACATGATTCGAATTCTCCTCAATATCTCAGTTTTGAGCAACTATGTATCAATCTGACAAATGAGAAGCTGCAGCAGCACTTTAATCAGGTAGACGGGATTTGTATATATACTATGAGAAAATAAATAACAAGTATAACACACGAGGTTCTTTTGCAGCATGTATTTAAGATGGAGCAGGAAGAATACACAAGGGAGGAAATAGACTGGAGCTACGTTGAATTCGTAGACAACCAGGATGTTTTGGACCTGATTGAGAAGGTAAATCTAATAGCATTTTAAACTGGTCTATGGACTAACTTTACAAGAGTCAAGTATAGAATCATCAATAACACTTGAATACTGCATGCAGAAACCTGGAGGTATAATTGCACTCCTGGATGAGGCATGGTATGAACGTGGTCTTTTGACCCTAGCAAAGATTATTATTATTATTTTGTTGTTTTAAATTTAGAGTAGATTGTTTTGATAAACTTCCTATGTATTGTTATCTGCAAACTGACACATCACTTAAAACATTTTTCAGTATGTTTTGTTGTTATTCCCTATGATTTTTTATTGATAACATTAAGATGACATGTTTACCTAAAAAATGAGCTAAAAATGTAGTCCTGGGTATCAATAGAAAACTGAAGAGATTACTAAGTGTCAACATAAGATAGTTTTCCCTTGATAGCATGCAATTTAAATAAAAGTGCAAGGATATGAAATACACCTTTCTTGCAGTATGTTTCCGAAGTCCACACACGAAACATTTGCACAAAAGATGTATCAGACATACAAGGCACATAAGCGCTTCAGCAAGCCCAAACTTGCTCGGACCGCATTTACAATCAACCACTACGCAGGAGATGTAAGCACCATTCTACAATATGAAATTCAAAATCTACCAGCAAGAAGTTTCACTTAATTGTTTGACTAATCAGGTGACCTATCAAGCGGACCAATTCCTTGATAAGAACAAAGACTATGTGGTAGCTGAACATCAAGCTCTACTAAATTCTTCAAGGTGCCCTTTTGTTGCGAATCTCTTCCCTCCGTTACCTGAGGAAACTTCTAAACAGTCCAAATTCTCTTCAATTGGTACTCGCTTTAAGGTGTGTCACACTGGAGTCAGATATCTATGTTCGGTTTTGGAATGGTCAGTAACCCTTTATTCAATAATATATGCAGCAACAACTGCAATCCCTCATGGAAACATTGAGTACAACAGAACCCCACTACATAAGATGTGTGAAGCCGAATGCTGTACTGAAACCAGGCATCTTCGAGAACTTCAATGTATTGAATCAGTTGAGATGTGGGGTACGTATGAGCAATTCGTTATTTGATTTCATGTTCTGTACCTCCATTGGTTCGATAATTTCACATGATCACGGTGCAGGGTGTTCTGGAAGCAATTCGGATCAGCTGCGCTGGCTATCCTACAAAGAGGACATTCGATGAATTTATTGATCGGTTTGGAATGCTTGCACCAGAGCTTGTGGACAGGTAAATGCTCTAGCTGTGGGATTTGATAAGAAATGTATATAGAGGTTAAACTTTAATTGAAACATGTCAATTAAATATACTCTGGGTTTTCTGAAAGAAAGTTAGTGAGATTAACAACTTTTGCAGCTCTGATGAGAAGGCCGCTTGTTCAGCAGTATGTGATAGAATGGGTTTGAAAGGATATCAGGTAGCCTATGTCAATGGTTGAATATGGATATACAAATACAGCAACTTTCTACAGCATGAATTTTGCAAGTTCTCACATGTAAACCTCCTTTTTTATCAGATAGGGAAAACAAAGGTATTTCTAAGAGCTGGTCAGATGGCTGAACTGGATGCTCGAAGAGCAGAAGTGTTGGCCAATGCTGCACTGCTAGTCCAGAGGCGTATAAAGACATATCTGATGCGAAAGGAATTTATCAACTTAAGAAAAGCCACAGTTCAATCGCAGAAGTTCTGGAGAGGTAATACTTATACTGCTTTGCATAATGCACTTCATATCATGCTCTCATGATCTGTAAAATGGCTCTTACTTTAAACTGCTGTACAATAAAATCAAATCCTGCAGCACAACTGGCTAGAAAGCTTTTTGAGCACATGAGAAGAGATGCTGCTTCAATTAGGATACAGAAGTATGCACGTACCCATTCTGCCAGGAAAGCGTACCTGCAAGTATATGAATCAGCAAAAATAATACAGACAGGATTACGTGCAATGTCAGCTCGCAATGAACACAGGTTCCGAAGAGAGACCAAGGCTGCCATAATTATCCAGGTGCGTACTGTTATGTCGATCTTAATTTACAGATTGATCATAAGAAACCATAATTAATTGATCTATGAATCACAGACTCGATGGCGCCAACACAAAGCTTATGTTGACTACAAGCAGCAAAAGAGAGCTTCGTTGATTCTTCAGTGCTTGTGGAGGGCACGTATTGCACGAAAGGAACTTCGGAAACTGAGAATGGTTTGTCCAATTCACATATGAAACAAAAGTACATCATTCATTGTTAATACAATGTAAAGTAAGCATAACCATGCAAACAGGAAGCAAGAGAAACTGGTGCACTGAAAGAAGCAAAAGATAAGCTCGAAAAGAGAGTAGAAGAACTCACATGGCGATTAGATGTTGAGAAACGTTTGAGGGTAATTCACAAATATCAATAAGGCAGTTTCTGTATTTTTTTAGTATGATATCTGGGTGCTGAATGAGCTTGTTAACTATGTCTTGCTGGTAGGGTGATCTTGAAGAAGCCAAGGGCCAAGAAATTGCAACGTTACAATCTACGTTGCAACAAATGCAAGAAAAGGTTGAGGAAGCCCATGCAGCAATAGTACATGAGAAAGAAGCTGCAAAGTTAGCAATTGAACAGGCACCACCAAAGATAGTAGAAGTGCCAGTTGTGGACAACGCAAAAGTTGAGCAGTTGACAAGTCAAAATAAAGTACTTGAGGTAATCCTGAATAAGTTTTACATTTTCTAATCAAGCATACGATTCATATTTTAATCCTCTAGAGAATTTTTCACATTCATGTTTTGATCCCAGGATGAACTCAGTACATTTAAAAGGAAGGCTGAAGATCTTGAACAGAAGCTTCTTGAGGTCCAAAAACATTCTGATGAACTGTCACAGGAGACACAAGAACGAGACTCTAAAATTAGTCAACTTCAAGAGATGATTGAAAGGTATTAATGATTTTACTGCCTTCTTGTCCATATCAACTTGTAAAACACATAAAACCAAACCACAATTTTATTGTATTGTGCAGGCTCGAAACAGGTTTATTGAATATGGAATCTGAAAACCAGGTTCTACGACAACAATCATTGGTTGCATCAGCAGATGAAGAGAAATCAAGACATATAGAGGGGTAAATTTTACAACATTTTTACCTTATATTAGTTGTATTTCTGCACTGTATTCACTCTCTGAGACAGAATGACATGTTAACATTTTAGTATTTTGTTTCAGTGTAGAGTGGAATTTTAAAACTTCCATACCTTGCATTCACAGTTTTTTTTTTTTCGTTCAGGCACTCTATTCACTGAGAAAGACTCACATGCCAACATTCTTTTTTCATTTCTTTGTAGACTGGAAAGCAAGATTGCAACCTTGGAGTCTGAAATTCAGTTGCTCCGCAGAAATTCTACGCTAGTTGTTGAGGCTGTAGTCACTCAAGAAAATCAGATATTAGTAACGGAGGTAAATTTCCTTGAATGCAATTTTTGAGAAAACAGTACATAGACTTTGATGGTAAGTTTCCAAAAAAAAATGTTGCATTCAATTTCATGTCAAAATATGGTTCAGGTACTTGACGATGGACATCGGCTTGAAGAAGTTAAACTAGTTGATGTATGTACTACAAATCTTACCCAGCAAACATATTATAAGACAATGGCAAACCTCAGTCAGACATCTCATGGATGTGGAATAATTATGCTATGTATGCAGGAGAAGGTGGTTGTCCCTCCTGTGAAGAATCTAAGCAAACAAAAGTCACTGACGGATCGACAACAAGTATGTTCAGTGCTATAATGTTGTAGATATTAGTGAGGAATAAGTTCTGTGTATCAGAGATGCAGACAATGTGCACACTGAAGATTTATTTCTCACCGATTTTCTTCATTCCCACTTCACAGGAAAATCATGATGCCCTGATCAAAAGTCTGGCTGAAGACAGGAGATTTGATGGCAAAACTTCAGCTGCAGCATGCATCGTGTACAAATCACTCCTGCACTGGCATTCCTTTCAAGCAGAGAGGACTAATATATTTGACCGAATTATCCAAACAATTAGGTCATCAGTCGAGGTTGTTATTTCCATTAATATGCATAACATTTATCTTTTCGGCGATGTAAAAATGTTGGCAAGCAAGTTGTTGAGAAATTCATCACCTTAGTACATTTACAGGCTGCCGAAAGTTCTGGAGAGCTAGCTTATTGGTTATCAACATCATCGACTCTCCTTTACCTATTACAAAACACCCTTAAAGCTAGCAGTTCAGCAAGCAAAGGATCAAACCGCGGCCGGACCACAGCAGGCAGCCTTTTCAGTAGAATGGTGCAGGTAAGTTCTCGTGTTGATTTCTGTTTCGCATGAATAAAGGTTCTTATATGATATTGCAACTTGAAGTCTGTCATCGACGGTCCCCGATGGGAACTAGCGCAAAGTTGATGTGGTTAAGTCATGATTAATAACCCATTCTTCATTAGAAATATGGCATGTGGTTTCTCGTATGTATTTTCATGCAGTACAAGTACGTATATTCAAGTTATAAACAAGATCCTACATCCCTTTTTTTTCGTTTTGGTCAGAATGCCCGGACATCCTCAGGCATAACTAGTGGATACAGTGGACTGGTAGGAAGGCCTGACACTGCATCAATGGTAGAGGCAAAATATCCAGCACTTCGTTTCAAGCAACTGTTAACAGCGTATGTGGAGAAAATATATGGGATAATCAGAGATAATCTGAAGAAGGAAACAAGTCCATTCTTGACTATGTGCATACAGGTAGAGCAGCAACTGAGCCATTTCCCCTGATGATCAAGGCACTGCAAGTTTTCTAATAACTTTCAATTTCATAGGCTCCAAGAGCTATTCGTGTAAGACCATCGCGAGGATCACTAAAAAGCATACACTCTAACGCACTATCAAGGCAAGCATCAAGTGTCCATTGGCAAAGCATTGTTAAGTGCTTGGATCACACGCTGGAAACTATGAAGAATAACTATGTGAGCACAATCCTCCTTTGTCATTGGTCTTACAGTTAGGGAATTATAGAAATACACTGATAAGTCCAATTACAATGTGGTAGGTACCTCCGACGATAATCAGGAAAATGTTTAGTCAAGTTTTTGCATTTATGAATGTGCAACTCTTCAACAGGTGCTACTATGTCTTTTACCAAGTTAACTCATTATTTACTTCCCTTGACTGCACAATCTCATATGTGGCACCTATACCTCATTAGCAAATACTTCACATTGACTGTGTCAAACTTTTACCTCTTGTTTAGTTTGCTACTACGTCGGGAATGCTGCTCCTTTAGCAATGGGGAATTCTTAAAGGCTGGCTTACAAGAACTGGAGCACTGGTGCTCGAGAACAACTGAAGAGGTGAAGGTTTTTCCTTCATTTTCTTGGCTGGTAATTTTGACAAGATAAATGTAATCAGAAACAGAGAACTAAAGTGGTATGTATTGTCACAATGCAGTATGCAGGGATATCTTGGGATGAACTGCAAACTATTAGGCAGGCAGTTGGGTTCCTGGTATGCCTGAAAACATGCAGTTGTTTACAATCATACTGGTTTCATCTGTCTACTCATTAAATAAATTCATATGACAGGTTTTGCATCAGAAGTCCCAGAAAACTCTGGAGGAAATTACGAATGAACTTTGCCCAGTAAGTCCAAAATAATGTATCTTTGTAACAATGCTTGAATATTTTCCGAGCTATCAAATATGAATGGTGTGTATTTTTCACAGGTTTTGAGCATAACTCAAATATATCGCATAGCAACAATGTTCTGGGACGATAAATATGGTGCACAAGGGTTGTCTCAAGAGGTAAGGGTAACTTCACATGACTAGATACATGTATGCAATTGGTGTCATTTTCCTTCTAACGAGAGTGGACGTTATTTCAGGTCATTGGAAAGATGAGAGCAATGACAACAGATGACTCGATAACTACTCCAAATAGTTCTTTCTTGCTAGATGACGACTCAAGGTATAATCAGTAGTACTTCATTACTAAGACGTGAATGCCCAATAGATTACATAACCCAAACTGCAACATTGGTCACTGATCTAACGCTCAACATGAATGAAAATGCAGCGTACCAATATCCTTGGATGATATAGCCCGATTGATGCTTGACGTCGACCCATCCAATGTGGAGCCACCGCCACTGCTGAGGCAAAACTCTCAGTTTCACTTTCTTCTGCAGCAGCATACAGACTAATTCTACAAAACGAAATATAAACCAGTACAGCTTCTTGTGAAAAGTTCCTCAGCAAGCCGTCAAAAAAAATTATAAGACCGTCAAAAAAAAAAGTTCCTCAGCACTGAAGATTTTTTGGTAGGAGAGTGCACAGATTGGTTGTGTTTTTTTTTTTTCCTTTCATTTTTTCTAGTTTTGGATGGGAATGTTTATACACTAAAGAAAGGGAAATATAGGATATACAATTCTTTGCATCGTTTTGATTGTTTGTAAAAGATAACATTGTAATTTTTTACAAGAGTATAGAAATGAAAGCATACATATTTGTATCCAACTAAAATCTGCGCAAATATTTTCCGGAAAAACGAGCTATGCAGAGCACACATATCACATTATCACATCCAACAAAGGAAAAAAAAAACGGATTCCAGGCCTCTAACCAATTGCTACAGTATCAGTACGGGTGAGCCATTTCCTCACCGTGCGTTTGCTGATTCAAACTCTGGACCTCCGAATGCTCTCGATCGAAATTGCTGTGTCCCGCCATGCGTGCCTCCGATTTCCATGGAAGGAAGGGCTCTGTTACCTGCCTGCCTGACGGCTGAAGCCCCGGGGTCGTGCCGCAGATCCCGTCCTGCATTCCGTCCGCACTTGCCCCTTCTTCCCCGTGGAGCTGAACCGCACCCATGGCGGATTGGATTCAGAGGCCGCGCGCTGGGAATCCATGGCGCGGCGTCGAAGATCGATTCGAAGGCGAGCAGAGAGCCTGCCGCGCCCGTCGACAGTTAGGATGAACCGTTCAGATGGTCCCTTTGAACGGCCTGGCACTGCATCAATGGTAGAGACCGACCCAAAGTTTTCCAGTATATTTTGCGTCGCGGCTTCTAACGGTAACCAGATCGTTAATTCACTCACTCTATCATGGAATCGTCATCATGGAGTGGCAACCAATAAAAAGGAGACTCGTGAGCGGATATTTCCGCTGATGACTCCGTCATGCCAAAAAGCTGAGCCGCAGGACCAGCAAAAATCGCGTCACCGAGATATTGCAGCCGCGCGGCAAAAGCATGGAGAACGACGCTCTCTCTCTCTAGTCGGCGGCGCGCGGCTGGACCACCACCGTCCTTATCCGGGCCTAAAGCGGCGCGGCGAGCAGCTGTAGCGTCATCAGGATTCGAGACTCGAGAGTTTCCCCATCGGGCTGCTGCTGCAAGCCTAGCCTGCAACCACGACATGTCGGGTCATCACTTTCTGGAGAAGATTGAAAAAACAAAATGCTGTACGTATCATTCTCAGCTCGCCACGACCATTAATCAGTCTGCGTGTACGGTGCACCTCGTTTTTGTGGCGACTTGCGAAGGATACTTCTGGGACACACTCGAATTGCTCGTGTTTTCGAGGGAGAGGAATTGTGTACGGCTGGATTTGGAAGCTGTACTTGGCTTTATATAAGCAGTACAAGTGGACATGGATGAGCCGGTTAGCTGTGCTCCAGACTCCAGAGGCCGCGAGAAGACAACGCGGCACGAGAGAAGATTTTTCGTGAAGCAAACCGCTCCCCAGATAACTGAGATAAGAATTACCCGTCAAAAAAAAGATAACTGAGATAAGAACAAACTCGGGGCTTTATTATGGAGTGAACAGTGAAGTGATGACGAAGAAAAAGTAACGGGCATGGGCCTGATGGAACCGTGGGCTGGCCCAAGGCAGACTAGCTAGGGTTTCTTTCTTCTTGATGATGAAGTAATTTAATCTGCTGTTGATGCTAGATGCACACATGATAATACACACAGCTCCTTGTAGTATCATGGACACCAAAATTCATAGTGGCACCCACCAACATGATGACTCTTAGTTAATGGGTTTGATGCACTGTGGTACATAACGTGAAGCTTGAAAAACACTAGACAACATTAGACGTTATCGAAGAATCGTTTAGCACTTAAAGTTACAGATCGAAGCCTTAACAAATTAGAATCATGACAAACTAAGTACAGTAACCAATAAAAAATTTAACATGCCTCTTTTTTTTATAGGGAATATGAGTAGCTCCGAATATTTCACATGGATTTGTTAAACAATTATTCCCAACCATCTATATAGCACGGATTATGTAACAAAGAGAAATAGAAAGACGTAATGTCGTAAATTGAAGTCATTTAAGTAGTACCAAACAAGTAACGGCTTGCTTGCAAGAAAAAGATAAGTACGCTTCAATTGAAGTTGCTCGACGAACTTTTACTTGATAGATAACGACAAACAACGCATGTCATCTCGGTTCAGCCGTATGCCAATAAAATCCATGGACATACTCATCTCGCATGAAAAGGCTCCAGTTGGACTTACAGCCACTTTTAGTACGTACAAGAATGGGACTCATATAGGATCTAGTTGTACTTCTTTCCCAATTGGGACTCTTTCTTTTCCGCAAGTAGTTGTGGAGGTCAGTGCGTACTCCTAGCAAAAATCAGGCAAAAAACGAGCGGCGGAGATGGGCCGGGTTGGTGTTTGAATCACCGCCTCCGAATCGCTAAAACCCCTTTTGTTGCTGCTTGCGGCCCTCTCTCCTTCTCCCTTCTCGCGTGTGCGTCTGTGGCGGCTATCCCTCTCCCTCTCGCCGTCTTCCCCTTCACCTCTCCTAGGGTTTATCCTCCACCACCACCTACCCCACCGCCTCTCACCGCCATAGACGACAATTATCTTATCGTGCCGTCGGAGCTGCAGCTGCCTCAGATCGGATCCAGGGCACCAGCCGTGTGGTGGTGCTGCTGGTGGTGGCTGCGTCAGGCGTCTGTCGCCGTAGATCGAATTCTGTGAAGGGGAGAGAAGACATGGCGACCGTTGCTCCGTCCCCTACCGCTGCCGACCGTATCCTTGCTTACTGTTCGCTATCTTGGCGGGTTTGATCTCTGTAGGGTTCTGTGGGAATTTTTCAGGCGGTGGTTCTTGGGAAGATTCGATTTTTGTTATGTCTGTGCGGTGAAAATTGACCTTTTATTCATCGTTGCGTTAATTTGAGGTTGAATTGTGAATTGCTCGCTTGCAAGTTGCAACCCCAGTGGTTCTTCCTTAATTCGCGAGCTGCAGACACCACCGATCTCCTGAAGAAGCTATCACTGGACAGCAAGAAGGAAGGCACTGTCACTGATGCTGCCAAGAAGGTAGCTTTCTAGGCGATTCTTCTCGGCTTGGGTTTGCGTTTTGCAGTATGCTTCTTAGAGGAAGGAGAGTTAACTGATAACTGAAAAAATCACGCTTTTACAGTCGTCTGGGATGCCATACGGATCCGCTAACGCCAGTGATGCAGCGTCGCAAGTGGACAGGTCGATAACTCCTCTGCTCCAGGAGGCTATGGATCCTAACTTCTTCTACCAGCCGAATGGATATGCCTCTCCAGCCTATTACTATCCTAGTGGTATATAAGCATGTGCTAGTTGATACCTTAGATTTTCTATATCTGGTTAGCGTCCATAATTGCCAAGTGTAACTCTTGTATGCGGGTGCTCACAGGTTATGATGGCTCCGCCAATGAGTGGGACTCCAGGTATTCTGGCCATGAAGGAATGGATATGACTTCTGTGAGTTGAAACATTCTTCTTGTATTTACACTGTGCACTTTTCATTGTTAGCAGTCTCAATGAGCCTAATAAATGCTTATATTATGTGCCACTGTGATCTTTGTTTAGGAATCTAAGAACAAAATATAGTGGTAGCATGTTTTTGCATGTCAATTCTGAACTTTAGAATTTGGAGATTAACTTTGTTGCTCATGCTTTATACTAAATGGAGCTGACTTGCTGTTTTGTTGAATTATTTTTGCAGAACGTATATGGTGACATGTACCATGGATATGGTTATGCTCCCTATGGCCCATATCCTTCAGGTTCACCTGTTCCAAGTGTTGGGCATGAGGGCCAGTCATATGGTACGCAGCAATATCAGTACCCTCCCCAATATTATCAGCCACCGACTCCAACAAATCCAACACATGGTGTAAATGCCTCCAATTCTCAGTCTGAGCTGCCTTCGGTTACCACCCACCAGGCACGTGTTGTGGTAGATACAACAAAAATGAGTGCTAATAGTATGCCAAATGCTAACAACAGTTCAATACCGCGCAAGCAAAACCACCTGAATGTATCAGTAGCAAGCAACAGTTCATATGGAAGAGGACCTATGCAAGGTGGTGGACCTTCTGGCAGCAACTATGATCACAATGGTCTCCGTTCTCCAGTTCAGTGGTATGATGGGCCAATCTACTCGAATGGACATCAGAGGCCGACTACTAGTTCCTCATCTTACCGTTCTAACCCATCTTCAGCGAAAAGTCAGAGCCAGCGTCCAACAACAACAAACCTCATGGTGCGTTCTATGAGCTATTCAATTTTTATATTATTGTGTTTGCAGTTCTTTTTTCTTCATTAATTGTTATGTCTGGCATAAACTGACAACTAATGACTCTTCAAAGCTTTCACATAGTGCTATTACATATATAGTGACATATTACCAGCAATAAGATCACACATAGGAAAGTATTTGATACATTTGCGTAGTTGGGTTGTCATGAGATGCACGCATGACACATGCAATCTCCATGGATAAAGCTAAGATGCTAATTTCATTTGTTTCCAGGGTATGCATGGACCTTCATCTGGTATGGGTTTGACTTCTCCTAGCTATCCTACTAGGATGTACCCTGACAGCAGATTATATGGACACTATGGTCAGTACGGGAACACACTGAAAGGCGGGCTTGGTTTTGGATCAAATGTGTACAACTCAAGAAACAATGCGAGGTGGGGAATTGTGGATACCAAATACAAACCTAGAGGGCGTGCAGCTTTTGGTTTTGGCAGTGAAAATCAAGATGGCTTCACCGAACTGAACAGAGGGCCAAGGTCTGGTGGTTTCAAGCACCAGAAACAATTTGGGCCTACTGTCACTATTGCTGTGAAGGGTCAGGCTATCCCTTCAGTTGAGAAGCAGGAGAACAGTGTTCTTCTGGACAAGAGCCAATTTAACCAGGAAGGTTTTCCTGTAACCTACAAGGATGCAAAGTTTTTTGTTATCAAATCGTATAGTGAGGATGATGTACACAAGAGTATAAAATACAATGTTTGGGCTAGCACTCCTAATGGAAATAAGAAGTTGGATGCTGGGTACCGAGAGGCTCAGGAGAAAGCCGGTGACTGCCCGGTGTTCTTATTTTTCTCTGTAAGTATGGTGCATTATTATTTTATCCCCTCTTCTTGGTTCCGTATCTGACCTTAGGATTGGGCTTCAGGTGAACACCAGTGGTCAATTTGTTGGTGTTGCTGAAATGATTGGTCCTGTTGACTTTGATAAGACTGTAGAGTATTGGCAACAAGACAAGTGGAATGGTTGTTTTCCACTCAAGTGGCACATAGTCAAGGATGTGCCGAACAACATCTTAAAGCATATTACATTGGACAACAACGATAACAAGCCTGTGACAAACAGCCGGGACACACAAGAGGTATCCTTTCTGAAAGCTAATGTCTCAGTTTTTCTTATTAAGTGATAAATTGCATTATGATGCAGTTGGCCCCTGGGGTATATTTCAAAGTACTGTAATACTTCCTTTTGGATAAAAAAAATTATCTGGTTGATTACGGGGAACTATTTTCCAATCTTTATACACATATGGCTATGATGATGCCATCCTGAGGAACTTGCATGACAATCATAATATCTGGCCATTAATTTATGACTGTAAGACCGTTCGATTGAAGTTTGGTCAGCAGATTTTGTCATTTTTTATGGTTCCAGTGACATTTACCTTTTGGGTAGCCTACTTACAATAATGCCCCATGTTGTCCATAATGCTGCAGGTTAAACTTGAGCAAGGTCTTGAAATGTTGAAGATCTTCAAAGAACATGCTAGCAAGACATCAATTTTAGATGATTTTGGATTTTACGAGAACCGCCAAAAGTTGATGCAGGAGAAGAGAGCAAAGCAGCAACCGCTTCAAGGCCAGGCAAGTTAACCATTCCCGTTATTAGACTAATGTAATGAACCTCTAGGAAAGCATCCAGATCAGTTGATATGATGTTCTAATGCCTTCTTGCCCTTCACATTGGCCAGGGAGGTGATGTTTCTCAAGGAAAGGACAAGGATGCGGCTAACAGCAAACCTGGGTTGCAAACACAGGCATTGAATAAGGAAGGCACTCTTGCTGGCGAAGCAGCAAACACCTCCAAACCTGCAGCTGAAAATGGTGTATTGAATGGCAACTAAATGTGCGAATGCTCAAATGGTGTCAATTGCTGCCATATTTATAAGACTTGAGGAACTGGTGGGGGCTGCCATGGGCAGCGGAGTCAGTTTTTACTTCCGTTTTCAGTTGTAGCTGGTGTGACTGGTTATTGGTGTCTTGCAGCGCTAGGTTTCTCGATATACCTTGTGACATCGGGTTTTATGTAACCCTTGTTTTTTTTTCTTTTCTTTTTGGCTCGTTTGGTTTAGCTTTATCATTGTTAGCAAAGCAACCAAAATTTCAGCAGTCTGGATAACATTAAGGTAGTTTTTCGTGTGTCGCAGTACTACCAGAGAGCAATAAAACAAGGACTCCGGTTTAATGGTTATTGACATGCATTGTATAATTATGACTGTCGTTTGGATGATGTACTGGAAATTTGGAATTGCAATGTTTGGATGACGTATTGCTTCCAATAGAAAGTATGCTCTGCCTTCGCGCTTTTATAGGTTGTATCATCATGTGGGATGAATCAAAGCGTTCCGGATGATTGCAGGAACATCTCGCGTGGTTGGTGTTATTACACCGTATAGATTGTTACCCTATCGCAAAACTTCACATGATTATAATGGTTGAGTTTCAACATTACAGTGGTACAAACAGTAACACCACAAATATTTGCATAACAGCAATCCTCGGACAGATGACTTGGGCATCAGATACATATTCTGCAATTAGCCACTACCGTACTAAGAAAGGCTTCAATACTTCATAACGACTGATACCACACACCTCAAAAGGAATGACAGTTTTCTGTAACAATTTCATATGTTAACATACTCCAATTTATATTCTTTGATGAGAGATACAAGAAACAAAGTTGTTCATGCTTGCAGTAAATAACTCTCCCTCCCTCCCCAGTCCCCCTGTAAGTGATGTCCATGGCGTCGGAGCAAATGTGACCCCCATCCTGACCCCACCCACGCCCTACATCGCCAATCCTGACCTCAGTTCCTCTAATAATCATAACTTTTAGTTCGCTTTTAAAATGCCTTGTGTTGGAGATGACATTGAATCAACTTTTGTTTAGGGACTGAATTGAATATGAAAAACCAGACAGCAAGGTTCAAAACTTGGCCGGCCCAATAAAATGTTGGACCAGGACATCAAGGTTCACGGGCCAGGGAACCATGCCAGCCCAACACCGCCAAGCCAATGTCCAAACAAAATTATGACGTAAATAAATCACTATACGTGGTTTTTTTTTTCTCTCGCTCGAATTACGGAACAAATTTCCCCACGCGCCTTCCTCCTCCGGAACCCTAACCCCAAATCGAAGCACGGAGCCCCGGAATCAGCCCACAAATCGGCCGCCATGGCGATCGCTCGCACCGGCGTGTACGTCGACGACTACCTGGAGTGTGAGACTTTCGCGCTTCCCCTTCGCGGGTTATCGAATTTGTGACCGCCTCCGGTTGCTCGCCCTAATGGTTGGATTATATTTGAAATTTGCAGACTCGAGCACCCTGGCCGGCGACCTGCAGAGGATCCTCTCCACCATGCGCGAGCTAGACGACAGGGCTCACGGTGATTATCTGCTTACTCTGTTTCTTAAATGGAGGAAAATGGATTTGTTGGTCAATTTTGCCCATTACTTCTGTTTGCTTAATATTTAGATTATTTTTTTAGCGTTGGGGATCCAAGATGCAGTTTGATGTATTTGAATGACAAGATGCAGTTTGATGTATTTGAATGACATTTCTAGGACTGATCTCTTATTGGTTTTGCTGAAGTTTGTAGTTTGCATAATGTGGTCTGCTCCGTGTGATGATTATTTTGCCAAAGTTTGTAATTTTTTCCATTTCGGTTCTGTAATCCAGGCATTATGGGCCAGACCAAGGAGCAGATAAAGTATCTTTTGGGAGTGTCGTCCCATGGGTATGATAGGCCAAACATGGATGACGATGATGCGGCGGCGGAAAGGATGAAAAAGGATATTGAAGCTAGCCAGGATAATGCACTGAGTCTCTGCACCGAGAAAGTGTTGCTAGCACGCCAGGCTTATGACCTGGTACTTGCTTTCTTCCTGTCATTTCCCAGTAGTCCTGTGTCCTCAGGAGCTTCTGAAATGAGCCTTTCCCTATGCTAACCGTTTAACTAGTGCCATGATAAAATTTATTTCTTGTTCTCGGTTGCTGTTTGATTTCTATTCCCTAATCAGCTGCAAAGCATTTTGTCCAGAACTCCAAAACTGGTGCAAGAGTATGCATTTGTAGAAATCAAAACACATTCCAGTGTTGAGTGTTTGTAGTCACTGAAATTATCTGATTCGTTACGGAAGTTGCAACAATTTTAAACCGTGCCAATCACTATCTGAGAATTACTGCAAAACAACCAGCAAGATGAAACTGAACTTGTTTATAAAGAGCCCACTATAATTCATATCATTTGAGATGCCACCCCATACAGAAGTGTAGCCATTTGGGAATCCATAAATGAAGTTCATTTTGACAGCCTTCCTATTTTGTTCTGTCACTGTCACTTGTTTTGTGTAGACATCTAACTTTGAGCACGGTATTATTGCACAGATAGAGAGCCATATCAAACGGCTTGATGAAGACTTGGGCCAGTTTGCAGAGGATTTAAAGCATGGTACAAGCAACTTTGGCAAATTTTCACATCATTGTGGGATGCCATCCTTCTTAATTCCTTCTCAAACAGATTATTGATGTTCCTTTCTCACTTACAGAAGGGAAGATACCTCCAGATGAACCACCAGTACTTCCTCCAATTCCGGTGGTTAGCAGGGATGACAAAAGGAGACTTGGTTTTAGTACACCACAAGCATCAAAGAAGTTCAGAGAGAGGGAGTGGGACAGGGATAGGGGTATGGACTTTGATTTGATGCCTCCTCCAGGTAGCAGCAAGAAGGCAGGTACATCTATGGATGTCGATCAAACAATTGATCCAAATGAACCGACATACTGTATATGCCACCAGGTACTGAAAATGATACTTGTTAATATCTTATGGAATTTATATTTGTGTTACATCAACCATTTCTTTTTTCCGCAAATGTTTCACTTATTAAGATTCATATTTATTATTTGATATTTCAGATTTCTTATGGGGACATGATTGCTTGTGACAATGAGAATGTAAGTCGTTTTGGTGTAAACAATCATGACTCATTTTCTGAGTTATTGCTTGAGTTACTTTTGCGCTTACGTTTTTAGTCTTGTCGGTTCTTAGTTTTTTAGCCTTGTCGGTTCTTAGTTTTTAGCCTCGTCGGTTCTTAGATAAGATCCAGAACTTTTGGAGAAGTCATTCTCATTGTGATTTAAAGACTCCCTTATGTTTTCATTTTTGAACAACTGAATGTGGAGCGCAATATATATGCTTGTTGAGTGGTCGTTTATCATCTTGTCTTCATGTTGCCTTTCATAACAAGGGTTTTGTCCTTGCTGCTTTACCCTTGCGGCTATGACTGGTGGTTGTTCCTTGTATATTCTTAGAATTTATTGCATTGTTAATACGTTGTAGAAAAATTGTTAAGTAAATGTTGTCGTACTACATTTTACCCCTTCCAGTCCCAAAACCTGTTTGATTGCTTTCTCAGAAACATAGGTCATCTCTTGTCATTAAGACGATTATCATGACCGATACATGATGTTGTCTATATATGCCCAGAAAGAAACATAGAAACGGACAGTTGTCTCTATGTGCCTTTGCACCTATCTTTGGTCATGCATAAACCCCGTGCTTAAATGTTAGTCTTTCCATGCGCAGAACATTTTTGGCATCCAAATATTATGGTTAGAACAGGATACAGCAGTGTCTTGCTTTGTCACATTAGAAACACCATGTTATGTTATGATGTAAATTTGCTTTCTTGTGTAAAAGCTATCTATATCTGCTGTACTAACTCATTTATGTTCACTCAACAGTGTGAGGGAGGCGAGTGGTTCCATTACTCATGTGTGGGTCTCACACCAGAAACAAGATTCAAGGGGAAATGGTTTTGCCCAACATGCAGGAATCTTCAATGAGAGTTTCTCCAAAGTTGGTAACATGCATCCTACTAACTGCTGGTGATTTCTCAAAATATGAATTACGTTATAAAACAATCCTTGTTACAATTGTTGTTCCTATGTAGATGTAGAGTGCAATGGAAATTTTGAGAACCCTGTCCTTTTAGTAATCCCCCCCTCCCCAACCCAAAAATAAAAATAAAAATTCCTACTTCCATAATTTGATAATTATTTTCCAAACTAACTCCAAATTCCAGGGGTTCGTCACTTGTTATTCATTTTCTGTAAAGCGTAATAGGCTAATAGCATATATGGTATGGAGAATGAAGTAACATTTTCCTCTCCGTAGTGAAGAATAAGCAACAAAAGAAACCTATAGCAGACACATCCACCATAATCTTAAAGCTAGAGTTAGACTTGATCATAGAAATGTTGCTGTTAATGAATTATATAAACTAGTGTGCATGTTATGTTGTCACTTCCAGTCATAGTTCGAGCGATGTACTATACTACTAGGCACGGCATATTACTATAATTGTCATCAAAAGGTAGGCAGCCATCCCAGGCGCTCGATTTTGAGCGCCTGGGGCTGTGATGCACTGCTTGGCCCAGGCAGCATCCAAACAGCCCATGATGCAAGATTTCTTTTCCAGTCCAGCTAACATACCACAATTGGAGGCCAATGACAAAGAAATCAAGCATCACATATTTTGTTTGTTTAAAGCATAAAGCATTCAAGCTGTTTTATACTCATGTGAATTGATTGATTTCTTCTTAGAAAAATCATTTTCATTCTAAACCCCTACATCTTTGTTCAACAGCATCAAGGGCGCACATGGCTCCTTTATTATGTTGGTCGGACACCTGAAGTGAGATTAAAGGGAGGGCGGTTTCACCCAGGATTTTCAATACGATGTTTCTCCGCAAGTTGGCAGGGTGCAAAATCTTTTGATTTCTAGGGAGTTGCTTAACAGTGAGTTTAACACTCGCATATCCTTTGGTATAATGTATGTATATACATGCTGGGAACGAGGATTTTCCTTGTTCGGTATCAGTTCTGGTCAGACTTGATTAGAAAATGCTTTGTTGTTCTGAAATGAAAATTCAGTGTTGTTTCTTGGTTCTTTTGACCAAATAACGAATTACTCCCACCTTCTTCAAATGATGACGTTAGGACAGATTTCAGTTCAGTTTTGCACTAAAACAAGTGTCCAAACGTCATCATTTTAAAAACAGAGGGAATAGCATTATGGCATTGGATATATGGGTACAGTAATTCCTATTCCTATTTAACATCGATGTCTTCTTTGCAAGCCACATGTGTCAGCACTGGATTGCGGTCCAGATCATCTGTTCTCCCAGGCATGTGCCTAAAGGTTTGGGTTGCGCAGGTATTGACCCCCTTGCCATGTCTGTCCAGGCCGCAGCATCACAGGCTGCAGCATGGCAGGCCCTACTACCACGAAGGCAAACTTGCCGTACCACTGATACTGGGATCCTGGGCTGAAGACGTACAGCTCCTCGAACCCCTTCCTCTGCAAGCAAATGGAGTTCCTCCTGCCCTGCAATGTTGCACAAGAATTCGCATCACTCTTTCCACCCTCTGCATTTTTACCTCTTTAGTTCGCGGCCCTGCCCACCGCGTACCCCTGAGCCACGCCAGTCAAAAAAAAATTACCGTACGATTTGAATCGGAAGCGAGTGCAACCATCGGGTATAATTCAGTTGAAGTGAAAATTAACAGCACTTAATTCAACGTGTGCGCTGTGCGGATAGAGGTCAAGGGCCATTCGCGGGCCCACTGGGACACTTGATCTGATTTAATTAGTGCCGATCAAAATATCTCCACCCACCATCGACCACTCCGCCATCGAAGAACGGCTCAGCCTCGCCTCGCCTCCCAGCGCCGCCCGTGCCTCCGCCTCCCAGCGCCGCTCGCCGTCCCCTCTCCATTGGCAGGAAAGGAAGTAGGAGCAGGAGCGGCGGCGAGGGTTCTTGCGTCTAGCACAGGCACGCTCCTTCTCCCTCTCTATGTGTCAACCTGCACATCCTCGCTTCCGAGCGCCGCCGCAGCTCGGCCAGCCATAGATGAGGGGCTTGCAGGGGTCCTCGCCTCCGTGTTCCCAAGTTCGCCCGGCGGCCATCCGACTTCTAAGTGGTCTCCTTGGAATTAGGGATTTATGATTTTATTTTTGGCTTAGATGGGACTTTTTGATTTGTGCGATTTAATTTGCAGGTTCATTATCAAAGGACCATCTTCCCCTGTCGGTGTCCTTCCATATTGGTGTTGGAAGTGAGATGGTCAAAGATGCCGCAGTCCAAGCAGCGTGCTCATGGGAGGCGATGAGTGCCTTCTAGATTTGATCTGGTAGGTCATGCGACCACCGTGCCTGCCTGAGGAGAGTGCACCGTGGCTGCCTGAGGTGAACAGAAAGGAGGTGCTGGAGCTGCTGCGTAGGGCAAGGTACCTTCATCGTCTAGGTGACTGGATGTGATGTCTCTACTTTTTTCATAATACATCATTGTTTCTGATTTTGAATATTCATTATCAAAACATGTTGCACCGCTCACACTGGAACCAATTTTTGTTTTAAATTTTGATAAGAACAAATATCCAGAGGTGCTAATATCAGTTATATGTACAAAATTTTAAATGGTTGCTCAAATTGGCATGTTATAGGTTTTTCTAATAGTTGGCCGGCCTCTTGTCTTTAGGATTTCAGCTATGTCAGGTTTCATCTTCAGAATGTGTGCAGAACGTCCTGGAATTTCTCGCAAGGATCAAAATTGTTCCAGGTTGAATATTATTCTCACATAAAAATTGCCTGTCCATCAGCTTTACTTATCTCCAGTTTTAATTTTAGACAGTGTAAACATCAATGTGAAACAGCATTAAGACCTTATAAGTCGTATGTGGTTGCCTCCCAGATGTAATTAAATAAATATCTGTATTTCAATATGTGCACATTGTTACAGTCCAAACATTGGGCAAAAACAAACTAAAAAAGAGGAGTGCACAAGCACCAGTTTGTGTTTATATGACAAAATAATAATTCCCTCCTTATACTCGCTCTGATGTGTTTCAGAACAATGTTTTAACCTTTGCCTCTGCACTTTGATTGGGTTAATATTAGTATGCAAACAAACTATTGACTATATTATATTTTAGGATGTTTTCGAACAGCTATATTTTGTCTAACAAAAGATGGAATCAAACTGTTTAGTGCCTCTATATTTTAAACATCCAGAAGCGCCATGTATGACTTTGGTTTAGCACTTACTCTAAAACATCTCGTTGAATATGCAGGTGCTCATTTGGTCTTTCATGTGCTTTATACAATGTGGTTTCGCAAATGTATCCTAGATTATAAGTTTCCATGATACATGCTGGCCAGGTGAGTTCCAATGATGCTAACCATACATTAACATTGGTCCGTCCTCATACATTGCTGATTACCATTTCGCTTTAATAACTGAATGTTATGACTTTTTTGGTCGCAATGGAGAAAGTCCTGACAAAGCAAATGGCCTTTTTTTGTTGCAATATGTTTTTTCATGATGTTTTGATATAATGCACATAGCAAAAATATCAATATACTCTGGATCTTTGATTTACTTGGCATGGAAAAAGGGATGTTAAATATTCTGCTTTATTTAGTTCTAAATATAAGAACCAAAAACTGAAGTTATCAATGTTGTTGTATTATTATTCTTCCCATGGTGCAGCCTCTCTGCTTCCTACAGAGACGAGATCAGCTAGATTACATTATTCATTGATCATAGCAAGCATGCTGTTATATAGTGCTCAAGTGTATCCCAAAGGTCACAGCACTGTAATATACACCAGGTGAGCCAATATTTCACTTGCCTATAGTACAACATATATTCACAGTTCCAATTTCACAGATTGAAGCTATTTACTTTATTCTGAACGAAATGCTGGGTGTTCTTGGATGGTTGACACATTTGCACCCGACAGATTGTTGATAAAAAAATCGATGTTTAATTTATTTTCCCCGATGATGGAAACATATAGACACCTATAAACTTGATTCTCATGTTCATTGTTCTCATATTTTTTCCCTATTAGTTGGTCTTCCTCTTGCTTTAAGATTTGTATCATTGTTCGTTGTTCGTTGTCCCGATGATGGAAACATATAGACACCTATAAACTATGTCAGCTTCCATCTTCAGAATGTGCATATAACATACTGCAATTTTCTCATAATGATTTTATCATTGTTCGTTGTATCCATGAAAAAAAAAAAAAAGAAAAGAATCAGACAGGATCAAGATGGCTCCAGGTTGAATATTTTTCTTCCATGCATATTGCAAGTTAACCAACATTTCTTATCTCCAGTTTTATCCTAGGCAATTGAAGCCCAAGTACCAGTCTGGTATGTCATAATTATGATTTTAGGATGTGTTCATTTTTAGAAGTCAAACGTCAGGGAATAACAAGAATGTAGGAGCACCATTATATGAGAAACATCCTTTCATTTGGCTCTGCGGTTTGGTTGAGTTCATATTAGTATATAAACAAACTATTTACTGTTTTCTTGGAGGGCATATATGTCTTTTTGTTGCACAACTAGATTTCGTCTAACAAAAAGCAGAGTGTTTATTGGCTGTATTTTTAAACATCCACATCTGCATGCCTCAAGTTTTCAAGGATGAAACTGAATGTTAATCTATATTGGAAAAAATTCCTAACCAAGCAGATGACCTTTTTGTTTGCAATCTTATGCTTTTTTTTTTAATGTTGTTCTGATGTATGATAGTAGCAAAAAACTCGATACACTGGCATGACGGTTTTCTTTACTTTGAAAAAAGGATATCATGTATTCTACTTTGTTCAGTTCTAAATTTAAGATGATTTTTGTTTGTTTATTGGAATGGCATAGCATCTCTGCTTCCTATAGAGACGAAATCAACTAAATTACATTATTCGTTGATTTTACCACACGTTGTTATATAGTACTCGTGCATCTCAGAGGTCACAACACTGTAGTACAGCAGATACAAATTTCAGTTTCTCATATTGGAGTTATTTACTTTATTATGAAGGAAATGCTCCCATTATTGTTCTCAGATGGTTGATATCTTTGCACCGGATGGATTGTTGATAAGAAAACCGATGTTTGGTTTGGTTCCCTAACAAATGAAACATATTGACACCTATAGACCTGACGTTCATGTTCATTCTTCTCCCAATTTTTGAAATGAAACATATTGCTATCACAATTAAATGCATGTGCTGATGTTTGGGGTATAGATAATTCTAATCCTCCCCCTTTGCTGTTACCATGTTATAGCTTATCTCATTGATATATATGTACCAGGTTGTAGGAAAAATCCGGCACTGTACCTTGTTAGTGTAGTGTGTTGAGTCATGTCTTTATTTTTCAACTCAATAGTGTTTTATGAAAAATTGAACTATTTAGAAATTCGAAGTTGATAGCCATGTTGGAGAAGATAGCCATATCTTGAACTCATGTATTCTTTCCCTTATTTGTTTAGAATTCAGTCACCTGCAGTTTCTTTACTTTTATTTGCAGTGTTGGTTACTAATATCCGTCTTCACTGTTACTTTGTTTCAATTATGCTAGGCTAATAGTCAGTTTGTATCAGAAGAGCACATTTGTTTAGTAGTACTGAAATACCAAGGTACTTATTATTTGATATCTGGGAGAGTATATTATTTTCAGCACATCCTGTTATGAAAATTAACTGCTCCTTTAGCAGGATTTGATGCATCCTTTTATCCTAACCTTTGCTTTCTTAACCGGATTGTGCAGGAAATATATGATTTGGTGAGGCCTGGTAGTAAAGAATTTCGACAGTGTGAGATACAAGAAAAAGTACATTACCATTATCAGTGTTGCCAGGTTCTAGACTCATCTGAGTTGAACCTAATGTTTGGTGGTTGTTTTTGTAACGACTGAAATTTCCTCTCAGTTTTCCTTTCTGTCTTTCTTTCTTTCTTTTTGCAGCCATGGAAATAGCATGTCAGTTCTTTCAAATAAGTGTGATAGCTTTTCTCAAGGTCACTAAAAAATAGTAAAACTGACATATGTCTGATAGAATATATCTATGTGTTCCTTTCTTAATAAATTGTTTGTTTTGTTTATTTACATCAGAAGATATAAACATTTATTTCCACTAAGTGGGCCTTGCAGCATGCAGATAATTAGTGCCCAAAGTTTGGAAGCTCTGTCTCCCATGCAGAGTGAAGTTTCAGTTCAGTGTTCCAATTCTACATGGTTGACTTATACCCCAAAATCTGTGTCACTTTCCTGTTTTTTAAATATTGTAACCTTTATGCCTAGGTTTAGCTTCATTCGTATAATACCCCAACATGTTATTATTGTTGACTTCTTGCTTAACTTACAGCTGATACCGACAAATATAGCTATTGATATCATTTAGCGAAACCGTAGTTTGATAATTCCCCATCCATACACATTAGTTGGTATAGATTTCACTTCCAATGCATCCCATACCTCTTTTCTAAAACCAGAGTATTTAAATAGTGAACCTGCCCAGTTCCCTTTCGTCTATGGCTGCAGGTATCCACCATGCATTCTGACAATAGCACATACAAGTACATATACAACTGAATGTCAGAGTGAACTATGCAATGCTTGGGGGAAGGAAGTGTTGCTTCAGGTTCTCTTCTTTTACGTGTCTTTTTCTTCAAATGCTGCATCATTGTATCTCGCAGTCTGAACGAGTGGTACCTAATGTTAAACTACCATGTGTGTTCCCAGTTGCACTCAAAGTGCAAGTACAAATGTGTCAAGCACTTATTATATTTCCTTATTAACGTATGGTTATGTATGTATCAAACCATGTATGAGATGCGTAACTAAAAGACTACATGTATTATTGTAACCCGTCGTGTGTGAAACTTTTGTTGGAATTTTAGTGTACGGTATTTGCATCATATATCTAACTTGCAAACTATCATTTATGTTACTTCATACATTTGATAGGTCTTCACTCGCATGATTACTTCATGTGTCTCCAACACAAAATTTAGCTGACTGGTATATGTCCAGCTTTTCTGTATCCTTTCACCAAAACTTGGTGAGTGGTTGTGGTATAACATACTTTCTCTACACCTTTTTTTCACTTAATTTTTTCATAAACGGCGCGCAAGGGCGCGCTGCCTTCTACTAGTTTCTACTAAAGTGTTCACGGAGGCTGTGAAGTTTTTACCCTGTCGATGATGGTGAATTCCCTGGGCGCTTGGCTGTAAATCCGGCACATCTCGTCCGTCATGTGCTTGTAGTCGTCGTCCTCCTCGCCGTCGGGCTCGTCCGTCGAGATGCCACGCCCGTGGTCCCCGGGGGAGAGCACCATGTCGAAGCCTTTATTTGCCCAGCGGTGCAGTGCTGCCCCCGCCGCGGACTGCGGCGCAACCCTGTAGTCCGGAGGGATGATGCTGAACTCCGACAACGCTGGCTCGACGCTCCGGTAGTCGGAGCCCTGGAGCCCCAGCGCGTAGGTGGCGTCCGGCGTGCTCACGCGCAGGTGGTTGGACACGCCGCACGACAGCGCCACCGGCGACGCCGAGGTCGCACTGTTCGTCGCCGAGAGCTCCGTGGCCAGCGCCTCCGGGAGCAGCCTCACGACGCACCGCGCCTCCGCCGCGTTCCCCGGCGCCGCGGCCGCGAGCTCGATCTACAGGAAACAAACGCCGTGAGTGTGGGTGGGTGACCGATCGACGTCCTCGACGCATGCATGGCTCAGCGTCTCCGGTGGCTGCGGCGGCGGCGGCGCGCGTACCTCGATGGAGGTGGTGGGGTTCCCACGGACGTCGCGGAGCGACCACGCCCCGCTCGGCGACCACCCGCCTCCGGCGCCGGCGCCGGCGAAGCGGAGGTCCACGTGCACGCCGCCGCGGATGACGGCCCGGCCGCCGGGGCCCTCGCCGACGTTGGTGTGGAGCACTTCCGTGACTGTGCCGTGCCACATGGCGGGCTTGTAGGACGTGACGAGCCCGCTCGGGAGCAGCACGTGCGCCGCGCTGCCGTTGCTCAGCGCCATCTTGACGGCGCAGCTGCCGCCCAGGGGCTCGAAGCTCACGCCGTGGCCGGCGAACTCGGCCGCCAGGTAGTCCACGTTGACGGGGGCGGGGCCCGCCGCTTGGTCCGTCGACGGCGCCGGTGCGCGCGCCTGAGGAGATGCGGCAGCACTCGCAGCAAGCCGCGCCCGCTGGTTGCCGCCGAGCTTGGGGGAGTGGCACATGGCGATGTGCTTTCGTGAGCTGGTGAGAGGGGTCGGAGTGGCTTGGGGAGCGGCAGCCGCAGCCGGAGCGTAGAAAGCTGCCATGGCCAATTCTTGCTGGAATAGGTGAGTGGCAGTGTAGCGTAGCGCCTTATCTGCCTTATCTTCATGTTTTGCCGTCAGGCGTCAGCTACTCAAACAAGATTGATAGGTACAGTAGGACGAAGGGATCAAAAAGCCAGGAAATATCTGTTTCTTGGAGTATATAATCCAACCCTTTGTCCTTTTTCCAGTAGGATATTTGACCATGCTGATAATTTTCTTCGAAAGTTCACATACCCTTGTTCACATCGTATTTTACAGTATTGTTAGTATTTCCTTTGAGATATTGTTTCCCTATGGAGACATTCGTTCAATCATTTTAGCAGCTCGCCTGTCTTGCTAGTGTTTCAGGCTTGCTGATGTGCACATTTCACCTTTTTCCTTGATATTTCTATTCATGGTACTGTTGTTTCTTCAGATCATTAAGGTGCACAGTTATGCAATGAACAGTGTTGAAGCACGAGAGAATTATCTGAGGCAAAAGGCATTGCGTTAATCAGCACATGGAAGTGTTAGTACTGTTTTTTTATTCTCTTGCAGGATGGGCGGTTCAGTTCATGAGGATGCTTAATTTTCTGATGCAATGACTGTGATAATGCTTCACCAGCTAGGTTAGATGGTACAACACCACGGACTTCGTAATTATATTTCAGCGCAGAGCTACTAATTTTACAGCAGTGCTGATGGTCCTACTCGCCATCCTACCAGCTCCAATAATTCTGGTTTGGGGTAGATATGTTGGAAGTTAACAGTTCAGTTGCCATTGGATTGCTGTAAAATTCAGAAATTCCAGCATCCTGGATATCAGTAAGTTATATGTTGCCGTATTGTCTAGTTAATCTTTTCCTCAATTCTACAAGTATTTGGTATGCCGTGTTGTTTGCTTACCAACAAATATATACAAATTCAAAATATTCGTTGGGCAAATGTGCAGTACAGATTGTGCCAATCTTCTCCCGGAGCTATATGCTCAGCCTGTTCGGTTGGAGGATGCAGTTGCAGTTGCAGTTTCAATAGTGAGAGAGAACACTGTAGCGGAGGATTCGCGCAGTGTAGCAAACAAGTAGACTGTAGCAGCAGTAGCAGCAGCAGCCGGAGGAAAATCTTCCTGCCGAACACGCCCGCTTTAGCTAAGCTGCTCTTCATCTGCTCTGTCCTCTCTTCTCTGGAACATTCCAAGTACATAAACAAAGGTCATTATGGCGAAGTGGTTAGACACTTGAAATCGAGCGTATATTTAAAACTGGAGGATTAATAATTCGCTCTGAGGGACTGAGGGTCTGAGATCACTTTCGTTTTCTTTACAGGCTTACCTTATTCTTATGGACAAACGTAATAACCACCGACTCAAGCCTTTGTTCGACGGGCTTTTCAATTATTGTGATTTTGGGACCCTCCGTAATCGCTGCTTTAGCTCTCTGTAGGACACTGTTAATTGTATGTCCTCTGTGGCCACAAGAGATAATCTAGTAGTTCCTTCGTCCAAAATATTTAATATTTTTGAATTTGATTAAAGTCAAACTTGCTCGACTATGACTAATAATATTTATATTATTAATCTTAACAGTGACAAAATTTTATATAGTGTCCAGCGTTGTATATACGCTTTTTATTGTTCTAGAGAAAACCACAAATTTAGAGTGTTAGCACAGCTAAAATCCTCTTTTTTTTCCGATTCTTTAAGTTCTTGTATGACGTTCTTGCAATATTCTAACACAGTGATAATTAAAATAGCTTGTACAGGTGCATATTGCAAGATTGTATGGAATAGATGTATATCAATGTATTGCACAATGAACTAGTGGAGTCAGGAATTCTGATTAAACAATTTTTGGTTGTCTATCATTATATCACAATTGTCTATCATCTTCTGAAGTAATGTATCTTCCCGCAAAAAAAGAAAGAAACATTAGTTTTTTTCAGAGACACAGAACAACAAAGTAGTCTGTCTTTTCAAAACCAAAGATTATTTTCTTGTGATTAGTCAAATCGTTTCCAACTAAAACATTTTTTTCAATAAAGAAGACTGCTCGTATTATCATACGCAGGCGTCGTCCCCCTTCCTCGATTTTACTTATCCGCCTCGCGGAAAATAATAAAGCGGCGCTCGGTGCGCGCACTGCGCAGGGAGGAGGCCAAGGCAAAGCCAGCGACCAGAGTGCGAGCGCAGCGGGCGCGAGACGGACGAGCGCCACCGCCACGCCACCACATAAGCCAGCGCCAAAACCCTAGCTCCTGCGCGCGCCACCGCCCAGATCCGGGGCACCCTTGCGATGGCTGAGGCGGAGGCGCGGTCGTCATCGGTGCCGCGGATGGAGGAGGATGGGGCGGCCGCGGTCGCCGTGGAGGCGGACGCTAGGGCGGGGGCGAGAAGGAGGGGCGAGGAGGAGGACGACGACGACGTGGAGAGCAGCGACTACACGTCGGAGGACGAGGGCACGGAGGACTACCGCCGCGGCGGGTACCACGCCGTCCGCGTCGGCGACACCTTCAAGCAGGGCGCCTACGTCGTGCAGTCCAAGCTCGGATGGGGCCACTTCTCCACCGTCTGGCTCGCCTGGGACACCGCCCACTCCGTACGTACCTAATCTGATTCTTCATCTCAAATTTTTCTTGTTAAATTCCAAGATTCATGTTAGTATAACGCAAGAAATTTCGATCTGGATGCGGTTCATCTTGTAGTTTCTTGCGGCAGTTTGCCTGTGCCCACCAACTATTCGTTCTTTTGTTTGCCTTGGAAGATTCTAGAATGGATAAATTCACTACTATTCTATTCGCGTTTCCAGCTGTCCTAAAGAAATATATTTGATTTTTTAAATATCTGTTTTGTACTCTAGAGATATGTTTCTGAATCTCTAGAGTACAACTGAATTTGTTTCTGAATGTAACAACAAATTCTCTAGAGATACATGCAGAGATATGTTGCCAACTGAATTTTTGAAATCTCTGTTTTGTACTCTAGAGATACGTTTTGTACTCTAGAGATATGTTTCTGAATCTCTAGAGTACAACATGTCTCTGCATGCCGATGAGCAACGTCCATCTAATCAATGTTTCTGAATTTGTTGTTACATGCAGAGATATGTTGCCCTGAAGGTGCAAAAGAGCGCACAGCACTACACAGAAGCAGCCATGGATGAGATCAAGATCTTGAAGCAGATTGCTGATGGCGACCCAGATGACACCCGGTGTGTCGTTAAGCTTCTGGACCACTTCAAGCACTCGGGCCCTAACGGGAACCATGTGTGCATGGTATTTGAGTTTCTTGGTGATAACTTGCTCACCCTGATAAAGTACACAAACTATCGTGGAATGCCACTTCCAATGGTCAAGGAGATATGTCGCTACGTGCTCATCGGCCTTGACTACCTCCACCGCGTGCTCTCTATTATTCACACTGACCTTAAACCTGAGAACATATTGCTCGAGTCCACCATTGACCCCTCAAAGGATCCCCGAAAATCAGGTGTGCCCTTGGTTATGCCTTCTGCAAAGACAGATGAACCACCTCCCAAGGTGTCAGCACCATCGACAAACGGTGGCCTCACAAAGAACCAGAAGAAGAAGATCCGGAGGAAAGCTAAACGTGCAGGTGCTGCACCTTCAGAAGGCAGTAGTGCAGTGGCATCCGCTGATACAGATGGGTCCGATGATAGAGGAGATTTGGGTACAGCAAATGAGGGCAATGCTAGCCAGGATGGTGACAAGAAGAGAGCAGCAGGGGATAGACGGGGCAGCAAAGGGGTTAAGAAGAAGATGGCAATGGAGGCTGACTTGAAATGCAAGTTGGTGGACTTTGGAAATGCTTGTTGGACATACAAGCAATTCACAAGTGATATCCAGACAAGGCAATATAGATGTCCTGAGGTGATACTTGGCTCCAAGTATTCTACCTCTGCTGATCTGTGGTCCTTTGCGTGCATCTGCTTTGAGCTTGCCACAGGGGATGTGCTGTTTGATCCGCATAGTGGTGACAATTTTGACCGGGATGAGGTATGTCTTATGATTTGGTCAATGTAGTTCTTTTCAAAACTAAACAAGAAGAAAACCTTACAAGCGGGGGGCTCTTTTTTTTTTTTTTAATTATTGTGTTTGTTCTGCTGATCTCACAATCAACCAATGAACTAAAAACTTAAGTGTAACCGAGATTAGTTCCACTGTTCTTTTATGGTTTTACTGTGGTTTCAGCTGGCTCTGTAACTCTGTTTTGATTTGGTAGGAATGCCTTGATCTAGCTAATCACGTTTGCTATATTTTTGTTACCTGTGAAACCAACAGGTTCTGTATTAGAGTTTCCTTGCATACAAGAAACCACGTCATTTTCGAGTCTTTTACCTGGAGGCACCCTACTACCAGCCCCATACACGGACCTGCCTATCACAGCTCAGTTCACCCATGTCAACCAGGGGAACCATCGAATGACCTTTTTTACCCACCCTGAAAATGCGCTCCCAATGGGAATTGAACCTGGGTCCCTGAGGGTGCTACTGAGGCACCTTAACCACTAAGCTAAAGGCAACCTTGTCAATTTTCTTTCATGCATAGATATCCATTTTCCTTGGTTATATCTGTAAAGACCTGATTTTTTTCACTTCACACCACCACCAATAGTTCAATCTGCGATTGCACAGCAAGTTTCTCTCCCTAATGTTTTTGTCATAGCTGGTACAATATCTGAACCTTGTATGCTGATAATTGTGGCCTGTGGGCATTAGCAAAAATATTTACTATTGTTGTATTTCCCTTTTTGAAAATCATTTGTTGTAGTTGGTTGCATGCTTATATTGCCTTATTATTAAGTCATCTGTTCTTTTTATTTCATATATCAGGAGTTGAAAATCATTTCTTGTAGTTGGATGCAGCCGTTTGCTCTGGCCTTCCTTTATGGAAAAGTAGATGCTAGATAATACTACTGTACAATTATGTTTTTGGGGTACCATGTTACAGTATTGGATTATAAGAATTTAAATTATGAAGTAATCAGACTTATCTATCACCTATCCATCATAAAGAACACATTGGCAATAGATCCCTTTGGAACCTGACAATCAAAGCAGTTGTGCAAGAAAAACATAGTTGATGTAAAAAAAAATATGGAGAACCAAAATTGGAGGGAAGCTAAATTAGATGCCAAGCACATAGAGCTAAGTTATTTCCTTTTCGTGACGGCTGCCAACGTGTGTGTGTACGACTGGCCATTACCTCTTTGATCAGGTTCTGCTGTAATGTCTGGACTATGAAAAAAAATTTGTTAATTATTTTGTCCTGTTGATATAACATGATTTTTTAAAGTGGTTGAGTTAAACTCTGAACACTTTATGCAGTTTATTACTTTAGCTGAATCCCCCGAACTCCTTGCTTTTTAAAATCTCTAGCAGATTAGTTTGGCAGTCTTCTGGAGTTATTCAGTCCTGACGCTAAGTGTGTGCCCTTTCTAGGAGGGCCATAGCTTTTGAAAGGACTCTAGGAGGTGCCATGTGAAATTAAGATGGGAGAGTAACAAAATTATAACGTTATTTTAGCTATTTATGCAGCCCTATATTGCAGTATTTTTTTCAATAATATTTTCTGACTTGTTACCTTCCCTGAGGTAGTGTATTCTGAGCACTTTACCTTTTGCAGGATCATCTTGCACTGATGATGGAGCTACTTGGAATGATGCCTCGAAAGGTATAGGATGTTTCCCATAGCTTTTAAGCATATGTTGCTAGCCATGATTTCCTAGACAGTAAACGGTAGACAGTCGGTCGACCACCGTTTAGCGTTTAAATCTGTTTAAACGCCGTTTAAACGCGTTTAAACGGGCTAAACACCGTTTAAACGCTAAACGGTGGTCACCCGTCTAGCGTTTAGACGCTGTTTAAACGGAGTTTAATTCCGTTTAGGAAAACAAGGGTTGCTAGTGTTTTTACTTTTTCTATATATCACATCAAATACTTTGGTTTCTAGATTGCATTGGGTGGTCGGTACTCGCGTGATTTCTTCAATCGATATGGGGATTTGAGGCACATCCGACGACTGCGGTTCTGGCCTCTCAACAAGGTGCTTATAGAGAAGTATGAGTTCACTGAGAAAAATGCAAATGACATGTCAGAGTTTCTTGTTCCAATACTTGATTTTGTCCCTGAAAAGCGCCCTTCGGCTGCTCAATTGCTTCAACATCCATGGCTTAATGTTGGTCCCCTAAGACAGCAACCTAAAACTCTACCAGACTCTTCAGTTGATGGTGTTTCAGAGAAGCAAAGGAAAGAGAATGAAGAAAGAGATGCAATGGCCACAGAGTTGGGGAACATTGCCATAGATGGTGCTTCTTCATCCAAGGCAGCGAGTGATAGTCAAGCAAGTACAAATAAAGCTAATGCTACCCCTTCTAAGAAGTGAGATGCTTGGATTTCACAAGCTTAATTGGAAGTCTTGTTTCCGGTTGAGTTGCTTTTTTTCCCCCTGAATGGAAAATGGCTCTTTCAGTAGGTTTGAAATATGTTAGGGATAGCTACCCAGGAAAGAGTAGGCCTCTGCATTTGTTGTATGAGGTTGGACGGTCAAGGTTAGATTCGTGCAGAGATCCTAACCCTTCTCCTGAGAACATATTCTTTTGTAAAATTAGAATTTGCAATTTTTTTAACTCGTTTAGGAGTGAACAATTACAATCTGCAAAAAGGAACCCAGATCAATTTGTACCTTCTTTTTTTTTCTTTTTTTTTGTGAACCTGGCTGAAAACAGCTGGGGAAGTTTTGGCCATGCCTGATTGCCTGAGATTTTCTAGTGGAATCCATTTGAAGGCAGCCGGTTTTATTTTTTGGGCACGCCTGAGGGATGTAAACTCTGCTACTAGTACTATGTGATCTTTATGTGACTGCTACCTAGGTCTACTTCTGCCTCTATTTGCACGTACATGCATAACTGGATATACAGACAGTAAGTTATGGTGTGCTGCTCTGCTGAGCAATGACACAATGTTGGGAATGCCTTTGGACTTACGCGCGAGGCTATTACACGTGATCCAAAAACTGGTTTTTCAATTTCATATCATCCAATGGTTTTATGAGATTAAGATGATATCGTTATGTCTTTTTGTATTACATACACCCGAGTGTTGTATAGGAAAGAGTAAAGTGCTCCAATGATCCTTAAATTTGTCACGGGTTGTCATCTAAGTTTCTGAACTCTCAAAACCTATATTCGGATCCTTTACTGAAAATACCTTTATTGCTGCTGATGAACTACTAATCTAAATTATTATTATTTGAAACTCATGAGATGGAAACAACGGCCCATCTGGCCCGGCACATTCTCCTAAAGAACGGCCCACGTGGCCTACCCGTGACCGGTTCCCATCCAGCCATCCATCCTTCCTTCGTGTCAAAAACCCTGCTTGCCCCTCTCGCCGCCACCGCTTCTTCATCCTCCCTCGCCTCCGCCCGTTGTTCTTGTTTCTTGCGCTGGCATCAGGCTTCGGGTATTGGGATTTGTTGAGCCGATTAGTAGCATTAGGACTACGATTGTAGCTGATGTCTAATTTATTTTAATTCTTCCTCACAGTGGTGAGAGACCAAGAAAGAGAAGAATAAGCTAGATGGCAAAGCGGCGATCCGGTGGGTGTGACGACGGCGGCCGCACGGCGAAGCGTCGGCGGAAGCAGCACCTCTACCTTCTCGTGGATGACTGGGCCTGGGGATACAGCGTCCGCAAGATCGACCTGCCCATCGCCGCCGACTCTGATCCCGGACAAGTCGCGCGGCTGCCTCCCGCCGTCTTCCGCTTCGAGGCGCGGCCCCACCAACTCAAGATGGCGGCCGTCGGCACAAGGATCATCCACTGGCCCGGCCCTCGTTGTCCGTTGAGTCTCAGCCAGGTCACCGCCTTCGACGTCCGCTCACGGAGCCTCGCCGTCGTCCCTCCTCAGCCCGAGTTCCACGGCGGCCCCGTCTTGATCCCCGTCGGCGACCGGCTGTTCGTTCTGTCTGCCTATTCCTTCCAGGTGCTCAACGACCTGCAGTCTGCATCGCCGTTCTGGGAAGATCAGCTGCCCATGCCTCCCATCGAGGCGGACCACTACTTCGCCGCCTCCGCCGTGCACCCGGACGGGAGAACGATCTTCGTCAGCGTCAAGTCGACGCGCGGTACCGGTGGATTCGACACCTCCGCCCCGGCCACCTACTCGTTCGACACGGCGGCGGCGCCGCGCCCGGCCGGGTGGACGAAGCACGGGGACTGGGCGCTGCCGTTCACCGACCGCGCGCACTTCGACGCCGACCTGGACGCCTGGATAGGGCTCGCTGGCAACAGGGACAGTATCAGGCACATCTGCGCCTGCGACGTGGTGCCAGCTGCCAACGATGCCGAGTCGGAGGACGGCGGCGGCGGGCGGCCGTGCCCGTCGGCGAAGATGATGAGCAACACGGAGGCGTCGTTCAGCGACTCCTGCCTCGTGCCCATGGGAGGAAGAAGCGAGTTCTGCATCGTGCATCACGTCGATGACGACGCGGGCGGGAGCTCGTCGTTTTATCCGCGCCCCATAAGCGAACGCTGCAAGTTCCGGCTGGTGACGTTTTCTCTCGAGTATGACAAGAACGGGGACCTGACGACGGGCAACACTCGCCGGGTTCGACACTACCGCTGTCCGGATGCTGGTGGGTATTCCCTGCTGTCTCCCGCGGCGTTCTGGTTGTGAGGAGGGCCGTGGTACGTAGGATCTCATCTGGATATGTTAACCGTGGCAGTGTATGGTGGTGGTAGTAGTGTGTGGACTCTTGATAACAATGCGGTGATGTACCGATGGTTTGAACTAGTAGTATGAATATTTTGCGTCTTCTCACGACTTTTGCACGTACTTGTTCCTCTCCTAATGAGCTCTCTAAAGCTAGGTTGATTTGTTGCAGCAGCTGGTCAAACTTGTGAATTTCTTAGTTAAACAATTGTGTGAACACAGCAATTACCGAAGATTTTGCAGATTCTTTTAGGAGTGAACAGTTGCAGGATGAAAAGGGGGAAATTAAAGATCATTTTGTACATTTTACTGTTGTTTCGTGCACCTGAGCTAAAATTATCAGGGGCTGCTTTCAGGTCAGATATGTAAACTACTGTCAGTGTTGCCTCCAGAATTTTCACGTTCTATCAGAATTACCACTGCTAGCTAGTATGTGATCTTTATGTAACTGCTACTTAAATCTACTTTTACCTCCATTTGACCTATGGATATGCACAGTAATTTGTGGTGTGCGAGCTGTTAGGAATGTAACTAGACTTATGTGTGAGGTTATTACACATCATCCGATGATTTTTGAAATTTCATTGAATGATTTTGACATAGATTTTGTACCTGCAATGGTGTCGTTAACTCGTTTCCGCTGGGAGCCGCTCATGAGATCGAGGATGTTTGGGCCAGCACGTTTTCCCAACTAACGGCCCACGAGGTCCACCAGTGACCGAGGCCAATCCTATACGTAGCTTGTTCAGGATTCATTCGATAGAACGTTTTAAGATTCGTGCAAAAACACATTGAACGGTTGAGGCGCGCTGCGGGTTGAGGAGGGAGAGCATGGCTGGGCGACACGTGGCGTCTTCTGATTGGGGCGGGTGGGAGGAGCGAGAAAAAGAATCGTTTTTAAAACTTTAAATGTATTTTGCTTCTAAACCGTAAGTTCGTTTTCAAATCCGTTTGAACCTACGTATTTATTATAATTAATTCTACAAAATGAGATCCAATTTGAATATTTTTTGAATATTTTAAATTTTAAAATTTTCATCAACATTTTGAATGTATTGCGTCAACATTTTGTTTGCATTGCATCAACATTTTAGATGTTCTATGTCAACATTTTCGCCGAAAATATTGACTCAGTTGTTTGAAACTATTGACATAAGCTTACAAAAATGTTGAAACTGTTGTTTAAAAATGTTGACGGTTAGTTGGTAGGCTGAGTTAGCTTAAATAAGCCGACTTTAATAGGCTATTAGGCTGACCTACAGATTGAATACTGTAGGTCGCCCTTTGCATAGGACGTCCCGGTGATCGGGGTCACCCCGGATCCCATCCTTCGTGCCAAAAATCCTCTCCTGCCTGCCCTATTGCCGCCACCTCTTCTTCCGCCCATTGTTCTTGCGCTGGATTCTGGCTTAATTTGGGTACTATATTATTTAATGAGATGACGAGAGTTTCATTAGGAGCACGATTGGGCGGACGACTAATTTGTTTCAAATTTTTGCTCAGGGTGGTGACTGGTGATCGTGTAGAGAACAAGCAAGAACGCGACGAGCAAATATAGGATGCCAAAGCGGCGGTCCAGTGGGCGTGGGCCGCGTGGCGACGGCGGCCGTACGGAAAAACGTCGGCGGCGGCGGCAGCACCTCTACCTTCTCGTCGATGACTGGCACTGGGGATACAGCGTCCGCAAGATCGACTTGCCCATCGCCGACTCCGATCATCGCGGATCAGAAGTCGCGCGACTGCCTCCTTCCGTCTTCCGCTTCGAGGGTCGGCACGGGAAATTCCAGATGGCCACCGTTGGCACGGCGATCGTCACCGTGCCTCTCAACAAGGAGAGGCGCGTGAACTACAATCCTCGCCCCTTGCAGATCGGCCAGGTCACCGCCTTCGACGTCGGGTCGCGGGGCCTCGCCGTCTTCCCTCCGCACGCCAAGCTCCGCGGCGGCCCCGTCCTCATCCCCGCCGGCGACCGCCTATTCCTTCTGTCCTGCCGCGGCGATTCCTTCCAGGTGCTCCACGGCCTGCATTCTTCTTCTTCTTCTTCTTCTTCTTCGCTGTACTGGGAACAGCTTCCCGCGCCTCCCTTTGAGGCGGGCCATTACTTCGCCGCCTCCGCCGTGCACCCCGACGGGAGAACGATCTTCGTCACCGCCAAGGCGCTCGCCCCCGCCGCCGCCTCGGCCGCCACCTAGTCGCGTTCGACACGGCGGCGCGCGCCGGGTGGACGAAGCGAGGCGACTGGGCGCTGCCATTCACCGGCCGCGCGCACTTCGACGCCGACCTGGACGCCTGGGTCGTGCTCGCGGGGGACAAATGTAACATGCACATCTGCGCCTGCGACGTGGTGTCATCGGAGGACGGCGGCGGCGGGCAGCCCTGCCCGTCGTGGAAGGCGGTGAGCAAGGAGGAGGCGCTGTTCAGCGCGGAGCGAGACGAGGATCACGTCGGCGCCTGCCTCGTGCCCATGGGAAGGAGGCGAAGCGAGTTATGACGTGGAGGGGAGATCGTTGTCTTGTTATTATCCGGGCCCCCTGAACGAGCGTGTGAAGCTCCGGTTGGTGACATTCTCCCGCAAGTACGACAAGAACGGAGACGTGACGACCGGCGACAGCCGTCGGGTTCGGTACTAGCTCCGGACGCTGTTGGGTACTCCCTGCTGCGTCCCGAGGCGTTCTGGTTGTGATGTGATCTCGTGGCCTCTTCGTGCTCTCTAAAGCTCATCTGCGTGCTCTCTAAAGCTCTTCGTGAATTTCTCAGTTTGTTAATTGTGTGACCAGTTAGATTATTTTTGCTCCTGTTATCATCGTTTTGTGATCCTGAGCTGAAATTATCAGGGGCGGCTTTCAGCTCAGATATGTTGGATTGGACGGTCGTGCAGCAGCATCGTCCTGCCAATCGCTGATGACTAGTCCGGCATGGTCCTGTCCTGGCCCGTGGCTGCCAACTCGGCGGCTGCGGTTCGCTTGGGCAGCGGCGCAGAGCAAAGAGAGCGCGCGGACTTGTTCGGCCCGCCCGCCCCGGACAGAACACCCAAAGGCGAAGTCAACCAGGCCAGCGGCCATAACCTTCTCCTCAGCCCGCCCGCGTGCGCCCGTCACGAGAGAGCGCACCGCGACGATGGGGCGGCGTGGGCAGCCAGACGAGGCGGAGCAGCCGGGCAAGGGCGGCGCCGGCGACCCTCCTCCTCCGCCGCCGCAGGTAAGCCCGCTGCCATCTGCCGCTAGCTTTGCCGCAGATGTCCTTTTTTTTTTCCTTCCTGCGAGCGAGCAATCGACAGCTGCGGGCAATTGAATTGACACGCTTCCGCGTAATTCTGCAGTTCTTGGAGGTGACGTGCCGGAGCTCCGGCAAGGTCCGGCGGTTCGCGGCGGGGACGACGGCGCGCTACGCGCTCCACGCCATCAACCGCAAGCTGGACCCCGGGGCGCCGCCGGCGCTGCACGTCGAGGCCGTCAGGGACGGCGAGGAGCCCGTCTGCTTCGGCCCCAGCGCGCCGCTTGCCGACTACGGCCGCGGATGGAGGCTGCAGACCGTCACCGCGCAGGACGCGCCTGGAATCCTCCGCGGGGCACCGCCGCCGCCCGACGCGGTACTCTGCTCAAACTCAACTGCGCTCTTCTTTGCTCCGATAAAAAAAGATTCGATCTTTCTTCAGAATCGAGAACCGATGACGGAGAGAAAGAGTTTAATTGTTGCGTGAATTACTGGGTTGCAGAAACGGAGTGACGCCCAGGCTGCCAAGGATTTCCGCGGCGGGGACAATCTGAGGAGCAATGTCATCTACATCCTCAAGATCTTGCTCGCGTTCCTGTTCATATTCCTTCTCGGTGGATTGTTCACGTACCTGCTCGAGAAGCTCCCCGACATGTTCCAGCTTGCATCCGTGCCTGAATCTTTGTAGAATCTGTTGACTGAAGAATGTGCATCGCGAATTTTGTGTAAATTGTGTTTTCATTTGCTTCTTTGGATAAGATGGCGTGGAGCTCTATAATTTGTACAAGGTTTATCGCAATTTATTTCACCCAGTCCAGTATCACAGTTTTTTTTAGGGAAACCAGTATCACAGTTTAATCGTTTGTTTCATTCTCAGGCTTTTGGGTTTTCTGATAACCACCGGAAACGAACATCATCTTGTCCCCCAGCCCGCAAGTGTTCTATTTTTTACTCTTTGTCTGCAAAGTTCATTTTGATGTCTTCACCATCATATGTCAACGGCGCAGGCCAACCAGACTCGAGCGGAATCCAAGTTCAATCACGTTTCCTGCTTGTTGATTTATTATACGACTTCGTCCTCCTCAAATTGATTCAAAGATATTGCTAAAACAAAAGAATCGCTGTTCTTCGCAGAACCCAAACAAAGAAGCCTATCGTACGCAAAAGAGGATTGTATTCAACAACAATCAACAAAGCTCTTTTTTTTTTCATAAAAGAATGGAGCCAAACAAGAACAAGGTCATCGAGACCTGCTCTGTTTATATTTTACATAGTACAATTTAATCATCTCTTTCCCTGAAGCAGTATACACAGTACGAATTAATCCTCGCTTACAAGGGAAGCGGTTAAAAAACCTATAGCCTAACCAAAATTTAATTTGCTCTAACAAAAAAAAAATTGACGATGTTTGTATTTTCTGTAAGATCAGTATATGCCACATGACTTGTGCAAGTCCCCTCTTGGCTCAACTACGAGCTGTTATCACCAGTTCGGTAACTGTGAGCCCAAACGTTCCACCACCTTTTTGGCTCTCAAATAACACAGGAATCCAGTGCGGCTATGAGTTGTTATCACTTATCACCAGTTCTGTAACTGTGAGGCAACACTTTTAATCACTGGGTGATAATCTGTGTGCAAATACCTCTTTGCACTCTCTGAACCAGGTTGCCCTAGCCATTCATCGTATAATCTTTTTGTGATAGGGTTATCAAAGGGGTCCGATATTAATACCTGGTACACAAAATTTGCAATTAGTGTAAGTGCATAATTGACAAAAAGAACAATTCTTCAGCTCTCTAGACAAATGACAGATTGGATGAGACTCATCAGTCACCATCTATTTTCTACTTCAAGGTTAAAAACATGACAGTAAATTAGAGCAGAATCATCTGATAAATCACATGGAATAAACAGTCTGCACCGGCATGGCAGTTCCAGTTCCTTTCTTTTCAAAGAGGCTAAATTAAAGTACAAACAGTGCACCAGGTAGTAATATTAAACACAGAAACAACCCAAAGCAAATAGAAGTACAGTTTATAGGCATAGAAGAAAATATAACATAAAAAGCAAGTAGACCATCTAGTCTAATATGATGCCCCCCAAAAAAGCTAGGGATACCGATGAATACCGATGAAAATATAACTCCAAAGTCTATATACATGAATCTAGATAAGCATGGCTGACACAGACACAACACACAGACAAACAAGTTCCTTATAAGGTCTACAGATGAATACCGATGGGTATAAGAAATGTTAACACTTAGCATTTCAGCGAGGAGCTTACATCTTTTGTGTACACACTTTCCAGTAGCTGGATAAGTTCCTTGGCAGATTGGCCTTGTACAGGCTTTATTTGACCTCCCCCATTCAGACAACCTGCCAAAGGATAATCAGTGCGTCAAAGAGGATGTCTAGATGTAAGTTCACAACTCAAATATTGAAACATAAAAACAACATGCAACGACATCTCATAATGGAAAGTACCTGAAGGACACGCCATAACTTCAATAAAGTGGTATTCACATTTTCCCATTTTAATCTTCCTAACAATATTCTGAAGGTTTCTGAATCCATAACAAAGCGCAAACTTCAAGACAGGTTTGCCCTCCTCCTGAAAGCACAAGCAGCATTCGTTAATTGTTATACACACATCAAGTTAAGTCAGGAAGAATGGGGATGTCAGCAAAGCATCATGGGAATGAGTATACCTCCAAAGTAATTTCACGAAAATCTGAATTTCGCAAGGTTTTGAAATCAAGAGGACCCTCTATTTGTCTATTGTAGAGTACACGTGCAGCATGGCGAAATACTGTTTCTGCATAACCGCCGGAACCTCCAGAAACACCATACAGATGACCTTCCTCATCAACATTTGTTAGTCTGTGTTATAATGAAGCAAAATGTATGTTAATTCTTTTCACATTCCTATAAAATATGGTATTACATTATGGTTAAACACCTCCTGTATCTTATGGTAATATATAGATACATTATTACACCATTTATTCAAGTGGTTAAATGCTAGCAAAAATTTTAAGTACAAGTGGCAACCAAAAAATGTCGAGGATAGTAAGGACTTACAGTCTGTCTAGTGAAGATTCCTCCAGTGTCTTGAAATCGATAGATTTTGACTGCACAAAAGCACAAATCAAATTGAGTCTCCTAGTTTTTCAAATCCATCTCATAAGAAAGAATAAGAACTCAATTAATAACCTGTATCAAGTCTAACACTTCACCAGTTGTCAGTACCGAATCCACCTCTGTAACTTCTTTATCATCCACTGAGAAAATGAAATCATCTCGGACAGCTTCTAGTTTCTTATCATAACAGGGCATCACAGTAACATGATAGACATTGTATGGCCTACATAACACCAGAAAAGAAGTTACAATCGAAAGATGAGTACTAGTAAAGTAACCGCATAAAGATAACACCAGAAAAAAAAGTTACAATCGAAAGATGGGTACTAGTAAAGTAACCGCATAAAGGCCCGTAGTTGTTTCAAAGTAATCACTAGCATTCAACAAATGGAAGACATTACACTACCCAAACAGAGGATAAAAAAATATTTGACACTAGAAGTAATTCCATCACTACTGATTTAGAAGTTTGAACACATATGAAATTGTTCCTAAGTTAGAACATGAATGATGTAAACGACGAGGGGGTTTTTTTGTTTGGGGGGGGGGGGGGGGGGGGGGGGGGGGGGGGGGTGGCTATTGGTGAAAAGGAAAATCTTCAACATCTCGATTAGAGGTGAGGTGGAAAAAAAAAAACTCACTTGATCCCGAGCTTTTGAACCACATGGTGTTTAATGGCTGCACCAATTGCCTGTTGAGGGCTCTTGACAGATGAGATATAAGGTAGGATATATGAACCAAGAGTTTTTTCAGCATAGCAAACCCAACCTGAAACCAGAAAAAATTGCGAGACTCATGTCATGTTTCTGGCGAGCTGAGATCCTGCCCTTACGTATTTTCGCATGAAGCATATCTACCTGGGCATGCTGATGAAAGCATGGGAAGGTGAGCTCCAGCTTTCCCAGCAGATGATTGATTTTTGTTATAACGTGAAACAAATTCATTGCAGGCTTCAATAAGGGACAGATCTCTACTAGAGCTTGTGTCGTAAACAGCCTTTACACCCATTGACTTGAACAAAAAAGTCAGTTTCTTGAGAACCTGAAGTTAACGAGTAACATTCTGCATTAGTTATCGCAACTAAAATGCAAATCTTCCATGCATCTCTAGTGGGGTATGGCATGCACCAATCTTGAACAAAGTAACTTTTGGGAAATGGGTATGGGAGATTATAATAGTTACCTGTGATTGAGAAAGACCAAAGAATGCAGCTAGTGATGCTCTTGACTGGGGTGACACAGATACGATAACAGTTTTATCGGAGTTTATGCGATTGATGAAGTCACCCAAGCTTTGTTTCTCAAGCATAACCGTTTCTGCTGATGTGATACAGCCGCTAAGACAGAAATGCAACAGTTAGCATTTTTTGGCTTGAGCAGGTTCCCTATTTAGAATTGAGCTAAGTTAAAAGTTGGTAAAAAAAAAACCTGCATGCCAAACAGTCTTTTAGTGAAATCTTGACCGCTTCCTCTTGCGGTTTTGTGCTCACTGCATTTTCCTTTGGTTTGATCTGTAAACAATAAACAAGTCAGGAAAATATGGGGATGGAAAGGCAGTGGATGCAAGTTGTAGCAGTAAATAAGAACATCTTTTTTGCCTAAATGCCAATTATGGAGAAGCTGTGCTGCCATAATTTCTTATGCAACAGCCAGGGATAGATATGACGTTTCGAGCATAAGGTATAACTTTGCCTTGCTTTCTTGTTTGCACCTAATATCAGGGGCGAAGCTGGAACTAAACCGACGGTGTTGCCACACCACTATACATCTACAGCATGAGCAATTTTTTATGGTGACTTTAGCTAGTTACTTGTAGGAAAAAATTTTCACCACCCTAGCCAATGCCTAATATTAGCTATTGAAGTTCCAGCTTGGTTGGTTATACACAATAGGGACAAAAGAAAAACACCAGGGCAATATTTAGTATCCTCATTGTCCAGAGATGACAATATTCGCATTGGAGAGAGTACTGAATACACTATATTTGCTCATAAAAGACCATAATTTGCTTCCTCTTCACTGAAACAAGTTGGGGAAGAAATCTATAGTTAGGACCATTTTTGTCCTCGTCTCATACAACCAAACAAAAGAGGAAATCAATTCCATTTCCCTTCATTCCTCCTCATTTCTATCCTAGCACTTTATATCATTGTCTGCACAGCGCGCCATGCTTCTGTTCGACAGCACTACAGAAACCTACTGGGAATACTGACATGACATCAACCTCCCTGAGTTGAAAGCAAGTACGGTGCGTGAACCCCAACTGCCTCAGTAGGTTATTACCTGGAGGCGGCGGGAGGAGGCAGAGTTCTTGTTGAGGGAGATGATGCAGTCCTGCGAGGGGGCGATGAAGTCGTTGAGATCCGACGCCTGCAGCGCCGGCGAGAACCTGCTGGACGACATCGCCGGCCGGCCGGCTCCCTATCGATCGCCGAGCTGAGAGTATGGGCTAGCCTTATCCGCCTCCGGACTGAGAGGAACGAGCCGGAAGGCGTGTCTCGGGTACGGGCGGCCGGGATGTTGAGCCTCCCCGTAAAGCCCGGCGGCGGCGGGTGGCTCGCTGAGAAGCTCGCGGGACGAGGGGCGAGGAGCGAGGCGGGGCGCTGGTGCAGCCGCCGGCGGCTGGCAGGAAGCAGGCAGGCGGCGCAGGTGGTTCCCGGCAAAGCGTTGGTATCGGGCGGCGGCGCGTTGGGTTCAAGGCCTGTGGGGGCTTCGTGTTGTTTCGGCCTTCTTCCGGTTGCGGTTGGGAGAGAGCCGGTCAAATGACGCATATAACTCGGGCAGTACGTCGGTTGAGAAAACACGAGAAAACAGTTCCCAAAAAAAAACACGAGAAAAAGTAATTAACTCTTTCTTGCAACGATTAAAACAAAATTTATGAATTTTTCCGAGTTTATGAAAAAAACAGCATGAATAAGAAAAGCCGGTACTACTACAGTTTTCAATCAGCCTCACAGGTTTATCGTCGAGTATCAGTGTTTTCTTTTTTGAGAGAAGAGACGAGCATCAGTGTTGGCTCAGTATAAAGAATCACGGACGATAATGTGAAGATAAGATAAAGAGCTGAAGGGCAAGATGGATTACGATACCTCCATGCACTAAACAACTCGCCCATGTTGTTGGTCGCATTTTCTGTTACTTGTCCTTGCGAATACAAAAGCAAGCCCACCAACTAACGCTACAATTATGATATTCTCCACTCCCAACAAATTGGAGATGAGAAAGCGACCGGTGCGTAGCCTCAGTCCCTCCAACTCCGGTGTGAGTTTTATAAAATAAAATCAAAATTGATAGCAAATTTCGGATTGACCTTTTTTTATGCAACATGGTGTCGAGTGTCGACACTAGCGACGCGCGCCTCAGCGCCAGGTCCAGTTTCTACTTCTAGAAGTGGAGCCGGTTCGTTGGTGCCCGGCCGAGACGACGACGGGAGAAACCAACGGCGATCCAGCTCCAGGCTTCCGCGTGGAGTTACCACAGCAACGGGGGTGTGAGTGAACTAAACCGCAACCTCGCATCATGCTGGGAACGCGATGCAGCTATACAGAGCTCTAAGCAGATGCTACTACAAACAAAATTTGATGTAACCTGCAAGTGATACACACAGGTAAATACGATGGCGCAGCCGATAATCTTGCTTGCCATCAGGCTCGCCAGCGAAGCAGTTGAATCAGATTGAACCCTGAAATGGGCCAACTATCAGGCATTTCCGTAACCTATCTACTCCAAATCCTGATCCAAACGGGGAAAAAAAAAACATCATCGTTTTCTCGACTGATTCTTGGAATGCCGCCTCGGCCTCGTGAGCAGCTTCAGCATGTTATCAGTGAGGTCCAGCGGCGAGTCGTCGTCGTCCTCGTCCTGTGGCTTCACGCCGGACGTCTGCGTCAGCCACCCGAGCGCCTCGATGGCGGCGTCCCGCTCCGCGAGCTGCTTGCTCCGCTTCGGCTTACCCACGAACTGCATCCCCTTGAACTCCACCATGGCCCTGAACTCGTTCGTCTTGAGGTGCTTCGTCTTGTACTTGGGAGGGGTGTGCCCGGCCCGCATCAGCAGCGTCTGGAGCAGGCTCTTGGGGTTCATCCCGTCCTTGATGATGTTGCACTTGCCGTCGTCCTCGCTCCGCAGCCTGGCCCTGCTCGTCTCGCGGCCGAACACGAACCTTCCTTCGCATAAGTCACCTGCGGCGAGTTCTTGTGCGGCAAAGAGGATGTACTTGCCTTCCTTGTGGATGTCGAAGTTTGGGTCCTCAAGCTGATATTTGAATGCATCATCAGATCACAAACACGATAGTTATGCAGCTGAACAAAGGTTGACTGAAATTAAGCAAGGAACGATTATCTGCTGCTTTACTTTTTGGTACGTTTACTGGCAGATTTTCTAGTTGTGATTCGTTAAGTCCACAATGGATATGTCTAGCGAAAGTCCCCAGAATTCCTCCCCAAGTTTCAATGTCTGCATGACTCACCTTCTGTTGTATAAGTTTATCAAGTTCTTCTTTAAGTTGCAAGTAGCATTCAGCCAGGCTAGGATCCATAAAGAAATCAATGTAGCCATCGAGCATCTTCAAGTGCCCAGCCTATACAACATACATGTTAGAAGGCATACAGAATGGTGACAAAAAGATACAGGGGGAAAACAACTGATTGAAAAAAGAGTACCATGCTTCCTTTCATGACAGCACCGCCAAACAAGATCAGTATGGAGTCCGATACACCAGTTGAATCGCGGATGAAGACAGCATTCACCTTCACCTTCTCACCAAAGACCAGCCATGGATATGGGATGATCTGGTACTTTGCATTCACTGAATTCTGAATAAGAATAATGTCCGGAATTCAGAATCTGAAATCAGTACTGTACTCTTGTGTCCAGGAGTCTATACATGGCACCTCTGGACACTTCAAGGGTACAATAGCAAAATACAAGAGGGGTAATATCATAATTAGCTATTAAATAGCATTGCAGTTGAGCGTTTTGGGACATTCAGGTATGCACTTACAGCATAAAGAAGAACTTGGCCATCATCCATGGTCTTAAAGGACATGGAGTTTTCCCGATGCTGCAAAGGCAAGATACAAAATTAAATTGAACTGCCAATTCCGGTCTTATATAAAATAGAAATATGAATAATTGTCAAAAGCTGTTTACCACAACAGATGCTATCCCAGGAAAAAGACCTGAACATATGATACCACGAACCAATGATTGATTGTGGCTCAAACTATTATTCACATTTGCATCAGAGTCGATCAAACCAGCATCCTTTAAAATATAGCTAAATTGCTTCCGGAGAGAGTGGATGGCTTGCAGTGTCTGAGCAGAAAGGAAATTTCTCCAACAGTATTCATAAGAAGACCCTTCTCTCTCTGCATCCTTCCATCCTTCATAAGCCCGAACAAGGGCCATATGATCACTATAATCCTTTGCTGAGAATCTTGATTTTGCTGTTCCTGCCAACTAATATACAAAATACAATCATATCTGTATGAAAGTAAGTTTCTTTCACAATGAAAAGATTAAAAAACAACCACATGAACTAATCAGTATTGACTCTTCCCTAATTTTTTCATAAAACCTTTTTTTGGTGTACAAAAAATCGGTTCACAACAAATATTAGTCATTAATATATAGCTTTGTGGACATTAATTCTTACATCCTTCTTTTCCTGTGGCAAAAGGAAAGGATCCCGAACACTCAATCCAGCGACCACGGTAAGTACAGGATCTATGCAGCGAAAAACTGCACCCATTATAAGCATCTTTCCCAATTTCGGATCAACAGGAAGCATGGAAAGGTATCGCCCTACAAAGTTGAATCAAAGAAATATAAATGTCAGTTCCAAAATGTTTTCTGTCATGATAGAAAGGGTTAACATGCAAGACATACCTAGATCCGTAAGGTTCTCATTTCCATCTAATGCACCAATCATCTTTAGAAATTCCACAGCATTTTGAACCTATATATTTATATCAAGTGATCAGCCACATCAAAATTGGAACGGATTCATTGTGCACATGCTCCACTTAGTAAAAGTTGAAGGGACATATCTACATGTAAAAAATACTGTTAACATACAGCTCGTGGTTCTGGAGGCTGTAATGCAGCTGATAGAAACTCCCCAATGCTGCCAACTTGCAAGCTTTTTATTTGCAAACACAGTGAATTCAAAGGAGTTCTAAGAAGCTCTGGAAGCTGATAATCTGCAAATGCATCATATACGCATCTAGGATAGAGGTGATAGCATTCTCCAGGTTGCACACGACCAGCTCTGCCCCTTCTCTGCATTAAGATAATGGGAGAAACTATGAGTCATCAGAATTTGCAAAAAGGAGAGGTTGATAAACCTAAAGTATGATTATATCCAATCAAGATGTATTCAAAATTTTATACATTGCTGAAATTTTCTCAAATGTTACTTTGTTAGCCTTTCTGAAGCAGAACAAAAGGATACCTCAGCTTAGCTGCAAATTTTAACCAGAGGCAAATTTATGTTGCCTACTAAAGCAGAATAAATGGATACCTTGACCTATGACAGGCTATCTGAGAGAAAGAAGTGCATGGAGGTGCCTCATAAGAATTATTGTAACAAAGCTTCTTTCTACGCGATGATTAGTTTTAGAGAAGTAAACCTTCATATATCCTTATGATTGAGACACCTTAACTTTGTGGTTCAACTTTTTTTATGGCTGTGGGCATACAGCATGACAGTAGATAATATGAAGAAAAGAGGAATGGAGAAATGTTTACTTTGTAGATTTCATGAGGACAAAGAAACTGTTGATCACATTTTTTTTAATTGCACAGTTGCGAAAGCAATTTGGCACTCTATGTTTTAAAATCTAGTACTTGGTGATAATTATGAACTGTGGCTTATAAATGGATTAGCTCACAATAGTTTGACTTAACTCATGTTATTGCAGCTGCAGTACTTAGAGGTAATCGGCTGGCTCGGGATGATGTTTTCTTCTTCTTTTTGAATAACCAGTGCAGGAAGGATATCAAAATGGTCTAAGAAAGTGGTATGAAATTATCAAAAAGCGGAGGCCTACGTACAAGGAGACCATGGCGACAAAGCAGGAGGACCAGTGTGCGTATCTGGAACTTCAACTCCAAAGACCACTCCAACTGATGCTATGAAGCCTCAAAGCTGACATAATTTTCCTTGAAGAGCCTAACTTAAGATGTAGTTCAGTGGTCTGGGAGACTGGGAGTAATAGAGCATATACTTGGCACTTTTGTTTCGCTTGTGAGGACCGCAACTGTATCCACAAGCAGGGTGCTGGTTGGGCGAGGGCTAGCTAGTGTTTTCTCTGTTCATCAGCTTGAGCTGTCAACCGTTTAACATTTTCGCTTTCAATAAAACAGGATGGGACTGATGCCTTTAATTTAAAAATATATATTATAATGAAGAAAAAAAATTGTAATCCTAGATCCGAGACCTGAAGAAATGTCTTTCGGACTTGATATTAACCATGGTGTAAAGTTCTTAAGTTGGGATTCTAATTGAACAGAAGCCTCAAATTTAAGGCAGGCCCTCATATAGGCAAATAATAAAGAAGTGGTAATGGACAGCCAAGACTTGAGTTCTCTAATACTACATACAGAATGTGCAAAGATAAAGTTAATGAAAAGAGCACTAAATTGATGATTGGACCAAATATCCTTTTTATGAAAGCTTTAGATGAGGCAGCTCAACTGGATCTAAGGAATTACCTGGCGAGCGGAAGCTTTTGAAATCCATGATGGGAGTAGGCAGGGAGTATTGTTTAGAGCGTCATATGTGGTCTCCTTTGCTTTACCACAATCCACAACAAAAACAATATCATTAATCGTAATACTTGCTTCTGCCATGTTTGTAGCAAGGACTACCTTCCGAACATTAGGAGGTGGCTTCTCAAAAATTAGCCTCTGTTGTCAATAGGATACAAATACTGATGTGAAACACATAATGGTTTCTTAGGGAAACAAAGATTAAACCACTAATGAATGAGATAGTTCTGTTGCACATGACATGCATTTAGTCAATATGTCCAATGCCTGATTTAGTGAAAACAACTGGAATTATACAAATAAACTAGATGCGATGATTAGAGAAATTACCTGCTCGGAAGTAGCCATGGAACCATGGCATGCAAGCAGAAGAACCCTATTTGGATCACCCAACAATGGATGTGCTTTTAGTTGATCCTTCAAGCAACTAATATCATCCCATCCAGTCATAAATACTAAAACAGCACCAGGTCGCTCCTTGCGACATATGTGGCACAGAACAGCCTCAATGAGGTTGAAGCCTATGCAATCAGGATTCCAATTCGAGAGAGAATCGCGTGTTCTGGAACCGTATGTTTCAAAGCTTGAATCTTTAAGGGCATCCTGCGTTTATATAACCATATATGAATAATGTTGCCCAAAAATTATACTTGTTGATCTTTGTAGAGAAAGAGTACCTCGACAAGTGTAGTGATCTGATTTTTCCTTTTTCTAGGTAATAGCTGCCTCTGAGTTTTCCAGACTTTATCTTGGCCATAATCATCAAGTTGATTGCTTGAGGTCAACTTGTAGCCTGACCTCTCTAATATGTCTTCAAGAAAGTGTGCCCTCACTGGATGTGTGAATCCCTGAATTAGTGTTCATGAATAAGATGTGTGTAAGATTGTTGCAGCTGTATCATTGTTATGCAAATGTAGCAGAAGAGCAATACATCCAGATATGAGATGAATTCCAATATGATACACAGTAACTCACAGGAATGTGGATAGTCGGAGCTCCTCCAAAATAACTTGAGAATAGTTCCGCATTTAGAGTGGCACTCATCAATATCAACCTCAAATCCTGGCGCCGTGATAATAGGTCTTTTAGTACAATCAATAAGAAATCTGCAAAACCAGCACAGCAACAGAACTATGTTCGTGAGCTGGAAAGATATAGCCTCCAGGAGGGAAAAGGAAACAATGCAAATGCGTGCTAACCTTCATTCATTCCTCTTTCATGTATTTCATCAACAAATACATGAGTCACACCATGCAAGTTTCGGTCACTCAGCAACCGTCTTAGTAAAATGCCACTGGTGCAGAAAAGCAAATGTGTGTCTTTTCCTTTAATTCCCTCCAATCGGACTTTATAGCCAACCTATTAAAAAAGCTAGTATTGTATGCAAATGCAATGAAGAAAATGTAGTAAGGACTTTTGTCCTTATTCTTTACATGTATTACTAATGAGATACGGTAGCAAAGAAATGTAAAAGGACTTTCCAACTTACCGATTCACCAAGGTTCTCTCCTCTCTCAGTGGATACTCTTTCTGCAACTGCCATAGCAGATATTCTTCGCGGCTGTGTGCAAATTATGTTACAAAAGGCCCCTCGACCAGACTCTATTTCCGACTCCAATACAAACTGAGGCAGCTGTGTTGTTTTACCACACCCTGTCTCTCCAGAAATTACTATAACCTTGCATTAAACAAGAGTGTCAACAACAACAAACAAGGATTGCTAAATATGATTCTTCTAAAGGGTTCGTACAGCTCAAAGATGCCTTCCCAGATATTTTACAAGCTTGCATACCTGATTGCGTGCAATGGCTGCTAGAAGCCTTTCTTTTTCCTTGTATGCTGGCAGTGATTTACGGAATTCCAGCATCTTAACACCTTCAGGTGACTCCTGTTGTACAAGCAGATGGAAGTTTGAACAGATGAACCATTGTAATCGTGAAATTGTTGAAACAGCAAGCACTACGCTATATATACGGATGTTATACTAAATACTGCAGAAGGCTTAACTACTCCCATCTTTTTTTCTTTAACATGAACACGGATTTACAAAGCATATGAAGTACGTCATACCTGCCAACTTCTCTGAAAATTGCGCATTCGAATGCTTTTTCTCTGGAGTATCTTCTCCATGACTGATCGATCAAGCAGAGAATCCTGCTGCTCACCCAGGTTCTTATCAGCTTTCTCAGCCATCTCGGAACCGATTTCCGTAATGCCACCGCTTTTATCCAGTAAGAGCGCACGGTCTAGATGCTCCTGTACAAGTCCCTCGACCCTCCTCTGCAAGCTCAACGGGATAACCACCTGCATGTTTCCGCACAAGGTAAATCATAAACACCCCTTAACACCATCAATTTGCAATGAAAGAAGACTATTTGATTTTGATCGTGCCGCTGAATTGCACCAGACTCACCTCTCTTTGGGGCCGCTTGTCATCAAGGTCCGGCCTGTAATTTGGCAGCGGGACCTTGCTTGCGACAATGACCCTCCCGTACATCTCACTGCCGTTCAACACCACAAAACAGCGTTCACAACATATGAAAATCCAACAAGTTCATGGAGAATTGATGGCCGGAAGCTGAGAAATGGTAGCACAGAAACCTGTAGAGCCCCATCCTTTTGGCGAGGTTAGCGATCTGGTCGAAGTCCCTGCGGTCCCTTCGGTCCCTGGAGATTATCTCCTGCTCCTCCGCGTTGCGCTGCAGCATGCTCAGCTTCCACCTCCACTCGTCGATGTTCGCCACGGACGACGAGGGCTGTGCACAGCAATCGGAAGTTCTCGTGAGGCATTGAACCGACCAAAACAATGGAAGAATTTTGCTGCAGGCCACAGAGATGTATGTGTCGTGGTGATGGTGATGGCACAAACCCGGAGGTCCTCGTATTCGTGGTCGTACTCGTCGTCGGAAAACTGCTCGACGGCGCGGCCCCCGCCGGGGAAGCTGCAGAGGGAGCGGCTGGAGAATCCATTGAGGCAGCGCGGGAGGAGGAGGAGAGCCGCGGGAGGGATCGGCGACCGGCTCGGTGTGTTAGGTAGTGGGAGGAGGAGGATGTCCAGCCCGTGACGCAAGCCGCGGCGCATACTACCGTCGGTTGTTCTACTGTTGATGCTGCGGCGGCGGCGGCATGGCAGGAGAGGGAAGCTCACGCAGGCAACGCCGGCGTTGGGGAAGGACAGGGACTGCGCGGTGGTGGGCTCGTCTGCTACCCTTCGAGGTTTGGGCTGAAAGATTTTGTCCGACCTCAACAGCGTGGGCTTTGCATGCTGGACTATGGCCGTTGGGGTCTTCCTCCGTAGTAATGGGCCACAATATGACTGTTTCCCTCAGGAAGAAAAAATTTGGCATATCTATTGCTCTCGCAAACAAATGTCAAAATTGCGTTTTTTTTTTTGCAAACAAAATGTCAAATTGCTTCAAAAGGCATTATCTTATCTCGTTCTCTCACAGCACTGTGCTTAAATGGCTTTGGATATCCAGTGTATCACATGTGAAACAAAACCAAAACACTGCTATGCCATGAGATCGGACTACCGAATAGGTAGCTCACGTAATCAAGTTTCGGTCACTTTGTAGCTCAAGTTCAATGTGCAACGGACATAATACTTTAACATGCCTATTTTTTTCGAAATATTTAACATGCCGAATTTTGACTTGCCTCTCGTGTCATCAGTGAGAGACTAGCTAGGGCACCCCACGTGAATAATGCAAGAAACCTTGTCACCATTCCGTTGTGAGTTGTCAAGAGCAGATGGCGCCGTGGGCCTAACCACCACTGTTAGCACCATATAATCACCATCATTCACGACCAGGCAACCAAATCAAATCAACGGCCCCACGCGCCCATCAGATCAGCCCCACGGCCCGGTCCCGGTTTCCCTGGCTGATTGGTGGACCTGCGGTTGCCGAGTCATTAACTTAGCACAGTTTCAATCGTTTGATTAAGGCGTCGGAAAAAATAAAAAATTGGTTTGACAGGTCAGGAGAGATGGCGCCGTCGCCAAGCAAACTCAGCAGCCAGCATGTCGCCCAAGTAAGACCCCCACGACGTAATTACTTTTCTACCCCTCCTTCAGCGCGAGGACCTTCGCACTGATCCTCTACTGAGGGCAGAAAGAGTATTTCCTTCGATGAGTAGGGAGGAAGAGTTGGTTCGTTTTCGTTATTAATCCCTCGGCCACCGAGGCAGCGAACAGCTGAAGAAAAGTAGCGGCAGCAACCTGCGGCGGCGGCGACGAGCAACCAACCGGACCACGCCATTGCCAATCGCCGGGGCGCCTCCTAGCCCTGCGATACCACACCACCGCGCCTTCCTGTGCTCCCGCCGCTGGGTTTCTCGCCCAGCGCCGTATTCGCAGATTCGTTGCCCGCTTCTTCTGGGTTCTTTCTCGGCGCCGCGCCATGGAGGTGAGCGTCCCTTTGTTTCCTTGTCAGCCAGCGGCGGCGGCGGCTGGCAGTAGGGTTTGGAAGAGTGGTTTTGGTGACGAGTTTTGACGGTGGTGGTTTCTTCGGCATGCAGGAGGGTGGGAAGAGGGCGGTGAGGACGGTGCGAGTGCGGAACATATCAGATCTGGCGACGGAGCGGGAGGTGCGCGAGTTCTTCTCCTTCTCCGGCGAAATCGAGCACGTCGACATCAGATTGTGAGCGGCTATCGATTTCCTTGGTTTGCTTGTTCAGTTATTACTACCCGTCTACCTGCATTCTGATTTTTTGGTTCTGATTGGTGGTTTCAGTGACGGGGTGGCGACGGGGAGGACGGCATACGTCACGTTCAAGGAACCCAAGGCCCTCGAGATTGCGCTTCTGCTATCGGTATGGCCTCTTGAAATCAATTGGTTCGATACAGGATAAGGGAAATTTCTTGGTCATTTCGGTGATGTGATTTTAGGATTTGTGTTGCGAATGGTGTAGTTTTTGTGGCTGCCATTGTATGCAGTAAAGTAGGTATAAGTCGCTGTTATGTTTGGGTTGCGCAGCTGAGTCAGTAAGCCACATTTTGTATTGTGTCTGTTTCTATTAAAAATGTGCCGTGTTGGGATTGAAAGCATTGAAAAGGTGTTTTGGTTCTTGTTGTAAATACCGATTCACTCATTTTTTTTAATTTGATTTTGACGCATGGCCTGTTATAAATCAGTCGGCAAGAAATAGAAAATTGTACATACAGGTTATTCATTGTAGCCTTGTTTGTATTGCAGTTCTGTCACAGAATCTGAGGATCCTTGCACATGCTTAATTCTTAATAGTCTTTTGACTAAAAAAACGTACTGCAATTTGATTTTTTATATTACTTTGACCATATACCATGTGTTTCATTCTGTCATTCATTGGCTGTCAAAAGACGGAAATAGGATCAGTACCATCATAAATCATTTGTGAGATCGGAAGGGGGCTATTGGCCATGGAGGAATTAACAAAGAGAACAAACAAATATTTGTTGATTATTTTGTTCCTGCTTTGATTGACATGGAATTGAGCTGCATATCTTATTAGGATTACTTCTGTGACTCTTTGACTTTCTGATTCTTTCTTACCAAGTAAGCATTCATTCCAGTTATTTATTCACGTGCAGCATGCCATATTAGTCAGAAATGTATTTTCAATCTTAACATGATTATTTCAAATTGTGTAGCAATGGACGAGCTCTTCCAGTTTGTTTGTTTTCAGAGTGGAATACTCAGCAAATCTGTAGTTAGTTTTGTATCTTTATTCTATTTTGCATCTCACCATGTAACCTAAATATATCAACAGTCGGTAAAAACAGAACCTTAGAATAAGTCCCCTCCCCCCTTTATTCTACCATGAAATAATATTTTCTATTTTGCTTTTCTCCAGGGAGCAACAATTGTGGATCAAATTGTGAACATAACACCAGCTGAAGATTACATCTACATCCCTGTTACTGAGCAGGTATGCTAAATAATATATGTTACACAGATGTGATTGATATATTGATCCTTCTTTTGATGGAGATATCATTCTGAAAATCATGCAGCAAGTGGTAGTCAATGAGGTGACCGGTACAAGTTCAGTTCGTTCTGCAGATTTGGAGCATTCCGCGGAGGTACCTTTTAATCCAAGTGGACTTTTAGTTTTATCCTCCCTGAGTAGTGATATCATTAGTGTCCAGTGACCAGATGTGGATGTTGAGGGTGAGGCGGTGACTTAGAGCAACCTTGTAGTTTTAGGGGTAGAATACACTGACGGTCCCTAAACATGTCTCAGGGTGTCATCTAGGTCCCAAATTCTCAAAATGCAAACTCAAGTTGCTAAACTTGCTAAATGTGTCATTTAGGTAAAACAAAATCACGAAAAACCTTTTGTCGCTGATGTGGCTCCTTGCCGGGTATGGCTGGCCATTCCTCTCTATGACTGTTGCTACTTGCTACTGAAATCGCAACGATTCAGCCTAGGATTTTGGACATAGATGACCCACTTTAGGAAGTTTAGGGACACAAATATGGGCCTGTTTGGATCCCATGAATTAACTGTTAGCTGACTAATTTTAGTCCATGATGGCAACCTGAAACAAGTATGGGGACCGCCGTGCATTTTAATCTACTTATTTATTTGTATTATGGTGACAATCACGCAACATTTGTACTTTGGATCCCCCATGGCAAGGAAGAATGTTTGTAACTGTAGTGCATGGTGATTATGTGTCATTTGTCACTAATTATAATGTTTATTGTCCTACCACAGGCCACTGCCAGTCCCACTAGGCATGTCTACGTCAGCAAGGCCCATGATGTCATCACAACTGTTATTGCAAGGGGTTCAGCGATGAGACAAGATGCTGTGAACAAGGCTAAAGCATTTGACGAGAAACATCAATTGAGGGCTAATGCATCAGCGAGGATCAGTTCCTTTGACAAGCGTGTTGGCCTTTCAGAGAAGATAAACAGTGGAGTATCAGTTGTAAATGAAAAGGTGAAATCTGTGGACCAAAGGTTACAGGTTTCTGATAAAACAATGGCTGCGTTGCTGGCTGCAGAACGCAAGCTAAATGATACAGGATCTGCTGTGAAAACCAACAGGTATCTTCTCATCCGTGTTTGTAATATTCAGTTTGAATATATGGTTTATAATGAACTAAAATATCTGAATTGATTTTGTACGTTCATTACAGCATGCACATTCTGAACTCTGAAGTAGCTAACGACATCCTTTTTCAACATGAATTACATGTATTGTATTGCTAACTCTCTTCAATTATTTCCCCTACTTGCAGGTATGTGTCTGCCGGAACAAGCTGGCTGAATGGTGCTTTTAGCAAGGTCACCAAGGCTGGTCATGTAGCTGGCTCAAGAACCAGGGAAAAGTTCCAAATAGCTGTGTCAAATCTAACAGCGAAAGTAAGTGATAGCTGATTTTTTTACTCTCGCTTACCTCTTGTTTAATCATGATCGAAAGTTAAGCAGTGCTATTGACACATGTAGCAAATCAATGTAGTTGTAATTTGCATTTTTTTTCTTTTTTATTATACCACAAATTTCAATCTAGACCAAAATAAGAAAAAGTATGTAGTTACATTATACTGAAAATGCCCAATAGCTTGTGCAGAGCATATAGCCATATGTATCTTCTATAGTTAAGCAATCATTGATTTACATTTATTGTGTGCTGTGTGCTGCACAGTTTGTTTCCATTAGCGGATGTTCTCTTTGCCTAGACTAGATCAACTGAACATTATATTTACTTGTAACTTGTAAGTTGTAGGCCCAGTCCTTGTCATTGATCAGAATCTCAAAGAGTCTGCCATTTCCATAGCTTCAAATCAAACAAAACTTGGTTAATAAAATCATGACACTTATAGAAACAAGGAAGGTCAACGAGGAACTAGTGGAGAGTGCTGGAACAGTTCCTCAGGTTAGCGGTGCAGGTTTAGATATGCGCTATCTGTGACGTACTGACGTACAAATGTCGTATGAGGCAGACATGCAAAGCAGAAAAGAAGCCATGTGACTTCGAGAATAATTTTGTGTCTTTGCAAAGATCCTAGTACGCCATTGAATATATGCATCCCAATCAAGTAGTGCACTCCAATTATGAATGTTTTTAAGGTATAATATTATTTGCTTTGCATACTCCAATTTCACTCATTTTTACTCTTTTTTCCCTCCCGAAACAGGGCCCTGCTGTTGTTGCTTGAGCTTGCTGTGCTGGTTGTGGAAGCCCTTTCTTCCTGGGAAAATATATTGGAAGTTCTTGAGCAAGCACCTTACCTTGATTGTATGGACAGTGTGGAAATCAGTCGAGCGCATCATTGGCTCCTCCCTTTTTCTTGGGGAGACTGGCTTTTCAGCGAGTCTTATGAGATTTGGTATATAGAGGAGCTCAGATTTTGGGATTTTAGAGTCGCCATTCTTTGTAGTGTTGATGATTGATTATAGGTGATAGTGTCATTGTATTGACTGGATTCTTAATTGTCGTTGATGTCTGCTTCTTCCAAAAAGTTACTCCAGTTGAGAAATTTGAAACTCAACTACTGGAATGTCTGCTTTGTCCAAAACTTTTATCTTTTTTTATTGTTCGTACCTTGATGTGCCATGTGGTGACATTTGATTGAACAATGCATTTGCAAGAGACTTCTACAGCTTTTAAAAGATGGTGTAAGTTCGGCCCAAATGGCTTTTGTAATGGAAGCTTATATGTTGTCTACATATGGCATAGACATATTCTGCCATTGACTGGGTCCAGCTGAGTATAACGGGTGAACTGGATAGCATCCCTGAAGCCAAACTGGTACTCTTTTGTCACGATCGATGCAATGGAAGGAACGGGAATAAATTTCTTTGTTCTGATCTTATCATAAGAAACACCGCGTCTGCATACATAGGACAACGTTGTGAGCTGAGATGAAATTAGTGAGTAACAGCTATTCACTTCAGCATGCATGCAGTCATGCTTAATCTGCCAGACTAGAAGAATGTCTTTACTGCATACAGTTAGAAGTTTATAACTCACACTGTCACACACACACACACACACACAGTCAAAGACAACCTGGATGCAAAAATCGCGGCACTCAGCAACAGCTCACGCGCTAATTACGGTGTTACTGCGGCAGTGAAAACCAGCCGAAAATGCCGCTAGATTCAGCAGCCACATAACAGAATCCCGTCGTTCAAAGCAGTATATGAAGAATCTGCACGCCTCCCGCTTCCCCGACGCGGACCTTTTCTCCCCTCCATTCCTATATAGCTCTCGCCCCTTCCTTCTTCCTCGTGGACGCGACGCGCGCGCATTGCACTGTACACTAGCGCGATCTTGTTGCCTTGCCGGCCGTCGAGATGGCGACGGAGGCGGCGCCGGAGTGGCTGGACAAGGGCGACAACGCGTGGCAGCTGGCGGCGTCGACGCTGGTGGGGCTGCAGAGCGTGCCGGGGCTGGTGATCCTGTACGGAGCATCGTGAAGAAGAAGTGGGCCGTCAACTCGGCGTTCATGGCGCTGTACGCCTTCGCGGCCACTTTCGTGGTCTGGTGCCTCTGGGCCTTCCGCATGTCGTTCGGCGATCGGCTCCTCCCCTTCGTGGGCCGCCCCGACTTCGCGGCGCTTGGCGAGGCCTTCCTCACCGAGCAGGCGAGCAGGGCTTCGCCGGCGCGTACCCGGCCGCCACGCTCCTCTTCTTCCAGTTCGTGTTCGCCGCCATCACGCTGGTCCTCGTCGCCGGCTCGCTCCTCGGCCGCGTCAACTTCCGGGCGTGGATGCTCTTCGTGCCGCTCTGGCTCACCTTCTCCTACACCATCGGCGCGTTCAGCCTCTGGAGCCCCAACGGGTTCCTCTTCAAGGCCGGCGTCATGGACTTCGCCGGCGGATACGTCATCCACCTCTCCTCCGGCATCGCCGGCTTCACCGCCGCCTTCTGGGTACGTAATATTACTTCCAATTCCATAGAGTACATGATTGATTGCACATGATCTAACTAATTAACTACCGATGATGTCATGACGAACAGGTCGGGCCGAGGACGGCCAAGGACAGGGAGGCGTTCCCGCCGAACAACATCCTCCTGACGCTCGCCGGCGCGGGGCTGCTGTGGATGGGGTGGACGGGGTTCAACGGCGGCGCGCCGTACGCCGCCAACATCGACGCCTCCGTCGCCATCGTGAACACGCACCTCTGCACCGCCACCAGCATCCTGGTCTGGCTCTGCCTCGACTGCGCCGTCTTCGGCCGGCCCTCCGTCATCGGCGCCGTGCAGGGCATGATCACCGGCCTCGTCTGCATCACCCCGGCCGCCGGGCTGGTGCAGGGCTGGGCGGCGATGCTCATGGGCGTCGCCTCGGGGAGCGTGCCGTGGCTCACCATGATGGTGCTGCACAAACGCAGCCGCCTCCTGACGAGCGTCGACGACACGCTCGCCGTGCTCCACACGCACGGCGTCGCCGGCAGCCTCGGCGGCGTGCTCACGGGGGTCCTCGCGGAGCCGCGCCTCACGCGCCTCTTCTTCGGCGACGACCCGCGCTACGTCGGCCTCGCGTACGCCATCAAGGACGGCCGCGCCGCCGCGGGGCTCCGGCAGGTGGGCATGCAGCTCGCCGGGATCGCCTTCATCGTGGCGCTCAACGTGGTCGTGACGAGCATCGTGTGCCTGGTCGTCGGGATGCTCGTGCCGCTCCGGCTCAGCGAGGAGCAGCTGGCCGCCGGCGACGATGCGATACACGGCGAGGACGCGTACGCGGTATGGGGCGACGGCGAGACGTACGAGCAGTCGGTGCACGGGAACGGCGCGTACCCGATGACGTCCAACCCTGTGGCGTCCAAAGCCGACGACATGATATGATCGTTCGAGCAGTCGGGCGTGTGACGCCGTGTTTCAGATGTAAAGATCACTCCGAATATACTAATCTTCAACTGTGGGAGGCAGAAGCCTCCCACAGCGATTTGGCTCACCTGGACATCAGTGGAGTCGACGCGTGCGCTTCCTATCCCAATTCCACCGCCTGTTGCTCTCGCGGACCGACTGTCCTCCAGTTTCGCGTCGCGTCATGAGACTCTCGGCAGCCCGGTCGTCTTGACTGGGACTCCCTATGCGTAGGTCGTCCGACGAAATCCTTTCGATAGAACGGCCCACGGCCCGCGCAAGAACGGCCCACGGCGCGTTCTTCTTCTTCTTCCCCGCGCCGTCGTGCTCGCTCCCGCCGCCGCCGTTGTCGTCGTGCTCGCCCCCGCCGCCTCCGTCTCCCGTCCGGCTCCGGCGGCGTCCCCACCGCCTCCGCCGCCGCCCTCGACCGCCGCCGCGCTAAACCGGCAGGAAGTGACGCCCCCGCCCTTACCCCGCCCACCGCCGGCAGCCACCACCGCGGCTGGCGGCGTCCCCATCGCCTCGCCGCCCGCCCGCATCGCGCCGCCCACCGCAGGTCCAGCCTGCCGGCCGCCCATCTATGCTGGAGGGAGGAGGAGGAGATTTTGGGCGCACAAATCCCGCGCACTAAGGGATCCTCCGGCGAGACGCCCCTGCCCCGCCCTCCTCCATCGTCTCTGGCAGCTCCCGTCGCCGGATCCGCGGCCGCCGCCCTCCGCCGCGCTAACCCGGCTGCGCCGGGCCGTCGCCGTTGCCATCGCCGTCGGAGAGACTGGAGGAGGAAGAAAAGAACTCGACCGTCAGATGCGCTTTTGCACGAATCTCAAAGCTGTCCGATCGATTCAATCCCTTCGGGCGACCTACGTACAGGATTCACGGTCTTGACTGGATTCTTCCTTGGGCTCCCTTGCGACGGCGTCTGGGCCTCGGCTTTGCCACTGCTTTTGCTGGTCCGCGGGCCTGGTTTTGTTCATCCCTCATTGATTCGAACGGGCCCGTCGGCACTTGGTGCAGCAGCCTCTCCCGGTCGAAGCGAGGCAGCATCGAACGGCGACGCGGCGACCTCTCACGGCTGAGGCCGACGAGGCATTGAAGGTGAAGGCGACCAGTCGCCCAGGCCCAGCTGCTCCATGCGCGTGCCGCCTGAGCTTGGTGTGCGCGAGGCTGTAGCCTCGGGTGGACGCCGCTCCGCCGCATGTGCAGGAGCACGGGCGACAGGAGCTGCGCACCACCTCTGGCGACCAAGTGCAAGACAACACGGCCTGGGGCGGTGGTCGAGAGATAGAAACAGGTGAAGATGCTTGTGGAGACTGGAGAGGCTTGTGGAGAGAAGCAGATGAGCAAGTGAGGAAAGCTTGTGGAGGGAGATAGAAACAGGTGAAGATGGTTTTGATGCTGGACTCGAGGAAACTGGCGACGGGTTTGTGGGTCATGGCCGCGTGGCATGGGCCTGCTGCCAGCTGCTCTGTGAGAGAGAGAGATGACAGGAAGAAAGAAAGAATAGCTCGGCAGCTAGCCTGCTCCTGCTGCATGCGGTGCATTGTTTACAGGTGTATATTCTTTTTCTAATGGCGCGTTCGGTTCCCCCTCTAAACTTCATACCCCTCTAAAGTAAAAGAGAATCTTACTATTTAAGAATACTAAATAAAATTTAATTACAAAACCTTTCTGCAGACGGGCGTTATTTTTCGAGACGAATCTAATGAGCCTAATTAATCAATGTTTTGACACAGTAATGCTACAGTAACCATTGTCTAATCGGGGCTTAATTACCCTCATTACGTTCGTCTCGCGAAATAGATGGGGGGTCCTGAACTTAGTTTTGTAATTTGACTTTGTTTAGTACACATAAATGCTGCCAGCATCTTTAATGTGATCCTTTTATATCCCTCTAAAGTGAACCGAACACCACCTAATTACGCCATGGGATCCATGAAAATCGAGCTCAGCTCATGATTGTTTATAACCCGCGTGTATCTTGAAAATGTTTGGCCTCGGATGACAACGTAGCAGATCCATCAGGCAGCAACTTCCATGCGCGGCGGAGCGCGCCATCGATTCTAGTGTTTGTACATATAATAGGGTGCGTTTGGATCCAATGGGCTAAAGAAAATTGACTAAAGTTTAGTCAGTTTAGGGACTAAACTACCAAACGAAATGACTAAAAACTGACTAAAACATTTTAGTCCCATTAGACATCTTAGAGTAGCTAAAAGGAGCTAAAGAAAAAAAAAGGACAGCGCCTGCCCCTCATCTGACCTTTTTGGTATTGTGGTCTAGAGGTATTTTGGTCTTTTTTCAACTCATTTAATGAATTTTAGTCACTTTTAGTCCTAAAAACCAAACATGGGTGACTAAAATTTAGTCATTGTTTTTTAGTCACTTTGCTTTAGGCGGTGGGATCCAAACGCAACCATAGTATGGGTTGCTTCGTTCGGTCCATTGAGTACTGCTACAGAATGTCAGAAGATCTTTTTCCACCATTAATAGTGAAGTGACGATTTTAGTTGTTTTTGCAATTGCATCTTACTCGAAAGCTATATTGGAATCTTATAAATAATATAAATAACATAGAGTTTTTTTTTTTCGAAGAACATATAGAGTTTTAACCTACAACTATTTTGACAATGGATACAAAAGAAAAACCTACAATTTTGTGTGTTCATTGCAGAAACCTACAAGAATGAATTATGCCTTTGTATTTCCCTAAGTGTGCATATATGCAAGAAAAATGCAATCAAATTATGCCCCTTGGAGCCTATAAACATCGAAATCATGATTTTTTTTTTTTGGAATTGATACACAAAGAGGGGGAACCTAGACGATATACGACAGAAACCGCTCGCGTCGCTCCGCACGGGCGACTCGGGCGGAAACCCTAGCTGCCGCCGCCGGCGGCCCCACCCCTCAGCTCGACCTCGCCCCCGCCTAAGCAGGGCGACGGCCAACCGCGTGGCCTGCAATGAAGGCGGAGGCGGGGCTTCTCCCCACCGTTCCTCGCCCTGGACGCATCATTTTGTCCGCCGTCGTGGTCCGGCGCTGAAGGCGGCGTGGGGGCGCCGTCCGGCGGTCGGGGGCAGCGGTCGCGGTGGTCTTTCGTCGACGTTCGGGTGGGTGCCTCCCTCTGGACGGCGGCCAACTGCAGCACCACCTCGGCCCTCTCCAGCTTCAGATCTGAGGCGGCCGGCGCCGACGACATCACTGCTGGATCCGAGATCCTCGTGGCCAGACCTCGCGTCGGCGGTGGAGGGCCAGGAAGCTGAGGTGGCGAAGGGGCGGCCGCGCGCGTCGATGGGACGCGATGGCTTGCGCGTCCAGGCTGCGTGGGGATATGCTCCCGAGATCCCGGCGCCTTGCCTGTCGCGGCTCAAAGCTTGTGATGCGGCGGCGGGTGTGTGGGATGGAGCTTCATCGACGACAGCCTGGTTACCGTGCTTGGAGTGCGATGGGGTACAAGGGGCCGGACAAAAGCCATTGCTGGCTCTATGCTGGTGTCAGCGGTATTGACGCCTCTGGGCATCACGATTATCCATGGAGACGCCGCCATGGTGTCCTTGCTATCCTCATTCGTTGGATTCCCTAGGTGAAAGCCTCGACCACGGCGTCGTCGACGTCGTGCCCCTCCTTGGAGGCGTCGTTTGGGATCCCTATTGCTCTATGGTGCTGATTCTCACCATTGCCGCCAGTCTTGTCTCCCACATGTTTTTCTTCTGTTGCTGCTTGCTCTGCTTGGTTTTCGTCGCTAGGATCCAGCGAGCTCTGCTGCCAGGCTCATTGCTTCGTCTTCTTCTAGTCTACTTGGTTGGCTATGACTGCAATCTTCAATGGTCCTCCCTCCTTTGGGGATTCCTCCCCCACAGGGCGTTGGTGGCCGTAGAACTCTCAGGTAAATGGTAAAAGCCAGCCTCTGTTCTGGCTTCATGCGGGCAGCTGCTACCAACATACCGCTACGGAATACTAATTTGGTGCTTCGCTTCTTGTTTGTGGATTGGAAGTACTCGTGTTCGATTGGTGCTAGCACTTGCGTTTTCTGCTCTCTTGTCGGAAGCCGGGTTAGAGAGGCCAGGGGGCTCGTTCTCCTTATGTGACCCCTCCTTCCTTCAAGCCCCCTCATCTTCATCACTTTGGAGGCATTGGAGGACACAGAAAAGGAGTGGCGACCAGACGACTGTGAATCCCTTACACCCTAGTTAGATGAAGACAGGAGTTGAAACACACAATTTGTTGATGCGGATTTGGCAAGCAGTTTTTCTAGTGATGGTCCAGACTTGTGAACGGCGGCGCTCTAATCGGCCATAGCTCTTGGAGTTGTCCTCATTGTGTGCCACTCTCTGTAATTTCTACTCGGTATGCTGAGGTTAATCTTGTGTGTGGTTGCTCAACCGACCAAGGTGCATTGTAATGATGTACTTTTCGCGCTTCTTGCGCATTTCGAATGGAAAAGTAGGTGGGGAATTTCCCCCCGAGTCGCTCAAAAAAAAGATATATTTTTTCACATATTTCACCTTCGTTATATTCGAAAGATTCTTATCTATGTGCATTTTTCATATATATTGCTTTGCATGTTTGAATGACCGACCAATGAATCTTGGGTCCGTCACTGGGATGAAGTCATACACCGACCACTCGAGATGGACAATTTTTCAATTTTTCTGAAACAGAGTGTCGCATTTGTCCTGCTGAGGATGCTGTCCTCCTTAAATCAAAGCACTCCTCTTTCTTACCATCCATGCCAAGGAACACGACCAGCGCAGCTTTGTCTGGATTCAGGGAAAAAGAATGATTAAGCTTTAAAAAACTCGACCTGCCGGGGGTAAGACCGCCCCCGACGGCATTTCTAAGGAGGAGAGCCTCTCACGTAGGCCGAGAAAACCCCCGAACCCCTCCCCGATCCCACACAGGGACCCAGCTGGCCGTTGTGAGCTCCGGCGCGAGTCTTTACCATGTGCTTTGACCGGGGAGGACGAAGGGATTTTTTTTGCACTGTAGTGAACAGTACCATTTTACCTGGCACTGTTCACCGCAGCGCCTCTGGTGCCGCGGCTCAGGATCGAACCCGGGCCGACAGGAGCTTTGCTCCCGGAGCCCACCGGCTCTGGCCACTCGGGCGCTCCGAGCGTTGGCAAAAGAATGATTGAGCTTTATACCAGAAGGATTATGTCTATGCGATTTTTGTTGATCAAGATTTTACATACTAGTATCCCCATTTATCTTGTGTCTTTTTATTGAGCTCATAATTTGGTTATTATCATGATTAATTCTCATAAGGCACACTGCATATAGAATAACTTTGGAAGTCACCATGATTATCATTTAGTGAATTAGGATAGTGTTGCTATGAGGATAAAGTATTGTGGGTTATAAGATCCTAAGGTAAATTATGTAGATGTTTGTTTGTTAGGATCTCAACTGAAATAACAGTCTTTCCTAAAAAAACTGAAATAATAGTAATAATATTAAAATAATAATTTTGGAAACAAGCAATATATCATAAATAATATGGTATCAATAAGCTATTTATAATTGACCATGAGGGTGCCTCACAATTTTTTAGTGTATTGTGGGCTTCCAAAGCCATTGTATGATATAAATGAAAGGTCGGAGATAGTGGGAAAAATAAAATTATGGAAATACAACTGGCTAGAGAGATCTTGATATTCTATTGAGTTCCCAAACATACAAATGATTGTTATTGATGAAGAATGAAGACTGAGTTATTTGGCAGCTTCACTATTTATGAGTACAAGATTCAGAAAGGGGGGGGGGGGGGGGGGCTTGAGCCCCTATCGTTGTCTAGATCCACCAGATTATAGAACCTTTAAGAGTTTTTGTTATGAAAGTGGCAGGTACCTATTTTCCACGTATCCGTGTACAGTACCCAACGTATGATACATGGATAAGGACCCACCCCTACGAGGGGGGACAGGCGCGTACGACTGGACCCACCAAGGAGGGCCGGCGCGAAGAGAGCGCAACTCGCACACGTTCATGGGTCAAGGTGCCACGCCGCGCGGGCCCGTGGCCAGACCCGCGTGTACAGCTCAGCGCGACCATAGGCCTTACCGGGGCCACTCAGCCTTCGCTGAGCGGCTCTACTTATCCGACCCCAGCGGTCGATCTCCACCTCGTCTGACCCCTCGGACGAGTCCGTTCGAGCCGAAGGCGGCCTGCCGCAGGCAGGCCTCCGCACGCCGGCGAGGCGCCTGTAAGGATTGTGTGACCGAGAGGGGAGAGGGGGTGAATCGGGCACACCATGAACTAAAACTTTTTACAATTCTAGCTACTCTTCCTATTTACACGAGTAAAGGATACATAACTAGAGAGTACATGTGCACTAAGTGATAGTGATCAAGTAAGGATAACTATTTGCTAGGACTTGTACATGCTAGGAGCAAGGCATACATGAGCATATAAGAACAACCTAGCATATAACAATAAGCTCAACAAGTCCTATACATGCTAGTGTATAAGGTAAAGGCACTCAAGCAATCTAGCATGCATATGGGTAACACATACGGAAGCTCAAGTAGGTCCTACACATGCTAGTGTATATGATAGAATAGACAAGCAAACTAGCATGCATATAAGTAACACATGAGAAAGCTCAAACTAGTGATCATGATAACAAGATAGATACAACATAAAGCATAACAAGATCACTAGATGATATAAAGCAAGTATATGAGCTATGAGCAAGACAATAAGTGCAAGTAGTAGAGAGTGAGAGTAAGAGATTGCTCATCGATTTTTCCCGTGGTATCGGAAGGATGGCGTCTTCCCCTAGTTCACGTTGGGTCACTCCTGCCGAAGTCTCGACCCCGTCCATTCGCTCGATGGCGATCCCCTCTAGAGCACACTTCACTCCTCAAGCCGGTGATGTCCCCAAGAGCACATTTCACTCCTCAAGTGAAGTCATGGGCTTCACCCCGCCGCACACCGGCAATGCTCTCCTCCTTGGGACCATCCACCACTCCTTGAGTGAAGTCGCGGGCATGTCCTGTCGGGCTTCTCCGGGTACTCCTCCGAAGGTAACGCTCCACACTTGATGCGTGCCAAAGGGCGCTCCACTAGTGATGCTTCTTTCGCACAGGAAGCTCCAAGACCGTGTACAAACTTGTGTCGGCTTCCACACTCTCTTTGGCAAGCTCAACACCGACGCCTAACCGGTCTAGGCCTTGCCATAGATCAAAGGTAACAAACCAAGATCGCCTCTCTATGACCACACTAGTCCTAGAGGTGGATGGATGCTCTCAACCCTCTCAAGCACTAAGCTTCTTCTTCTTCTCAATCTTCAAGCACCAAGAATCCTCTCCAAAATCTTTCCCAAGTGCCTCTCTTTCTTCCTCTTGGCTCCCACCAGTTTCCCCACTGATAACAATGGCCAAAGGCACCCTCAAGGAGCGAGCAGCCAACTATTTATAGGCCTCCAACCTAAAACTAGCCGTTGCTCAAAAGTGGTCTGCCAACTAGGTCACCGTATGATACCACCGTATGATCCTGTGACTTATATCTGAGTCACCGTATAATATCACCGTATGATCCTGTGACCTATATCTGAGTCACCGTATGATGCACCGTATGATATCACCGTATGATACAATGGTTCCAGAAACATTTTCACTTTGTCCTTCATACTCACCGTATGATACCCTGACCCTCACTGTATTATACGATGACTCCACAGGTCCTTTCTGCTAGACCCCATCAGATTCACCGTATCTTACTCTGGTTGTCACCGTATGATACAGTGATTCTACCGAAGCTGAAACTCCTTCATACCTTCTTGAACTTGCTTCCAACTTCGTCCACTTGGCTCCTCAACTTCTCTATTGCCACTCTAGTGCCCGAGAGACTCTTTGAGCATCCACTCACCTCTACCACTAGTGTGATCTAAGAGAAACGACTCGATCCCCCTTGATAGTCCGGTTTTTCCTATGGACTCAAGCCTACATCTACACCAAGCTAACACTTGCTTGGTTCTAGCATGTTCTTAGCCTTGATCCATCTCCTCAACCGTGACCTCCGTCAAGTCATTGATCCTTGTCGTCGAGGCAACCAATCACCATAATATAGAGAACATGTTGGCTCAATTCATCAACGAGGCTTCTTCATGTGACCTAAGAATAAGTATGAAGATCCTTTCCTACATCCAAAGATGTTAGTCACAATGATCTAGTTATCATAAAGGACAACCTGATCGAATAATCATATAATGTGCATAAGATATGTAACAAGAACTAGCACAATAACACCATCACATAAGAAACAAAATCATCATGGTATAGGATATAAGGCAAGACTACATGATGATCAAGAGTATGTCAAGGTATAAGATATATAGAGGAACACATGACATACTCATCTTGTCTCTTACCTCATGTGCGTAGTAGTCACCTCGTATAGTCCTCATGTTCACTTCTCCTCTTTATCAACTTCCTTGCAACCTTTGAGGTGTTGGCACTCCAATAGTGTATCACTATCTATGAGACTAAACATCTTGCATACTAGCAAACCTTGTTAGTCTCAATGACTATGTTGACATCAATCACCAAAACCTATGAACCATGATCTAGGTTCATTGATCTTACAGCGCCGTCCCTTCATCTTTCGCCCGAGCAAGGGTCGGAAATTGAAGAGGAGACCGAGCCGCACCAACTTTGACTCCTTGGGTCGGAGACGAAGAGCGACCGAGAAGACGTCACCAGGATGGCCCGCGAGGCTGTGGACGGAGCGTACCAGATGAGCCGATGGCCAGCATTAACTCCTCACAAGAGAGGAACACTGTTGCTGACGAGCGGGATGGGCAAGCACGTCGTATAACCAGGCGCGCGCCGTGCTCGCACGAGCTAAGTACGCCCGAACAGCGTCTCCCTGTGGAACGAATGACGGTCACCAAACGCCATAGTAGATGCACAGTGTACCACAGCAGTGCGACAGGCAACTGAAGCACTATAGGACTCTGGGACGGGACGCGGGCGACGTCATTGCACGTCTCGGCGAAGAGGCGGTGGAAGAAGCCATGGGGATTTGACCAAGTACGCCGGTCTCCGCTGCCACTCTTTTTCTTTTTTCTTTTTTCCTCCATTGTAACCGCCTTACCCTTAACCATAAAAGGGGACGGAGGACGGGCCCAGGATCAGGGCGAATTTTTCTCTCCCCAACATTTTAGCTCAGGGAGACACTCAGACACACCCAGACGAAAAGAGACTTGGGAGCGGATCCCCCTCTCGTGTTGTTTGTAACCCCTACTACAAGCAATATAAGCGAGACCACGAACTGGACGTAGGCACCTTTGGCCTGAACCAGTATAATCCATCGTCTCCCCTTGCAGTTCACTCATTCAGCCGAGTCGCGCTACAAATTTACTCGTCGGCCGGTTACTAAATGCCGATAGGAAGCTTTAATAGTTTCTTAGTTCACTAAAACATGCCTTCCTCTAGAGAAGCTTTAAGGTTTCCCGCACAAAAAGGGTCACTAAAAGAATGACGGGATCTTGACCAATTGCCAAAAACGATATCGTCCGGAGAAGCTTTAAAGGTATCTTTATTTTTTTGTGTGTGCTAAAGAAACCTCTGTGAAACTTGTAGCTCGTGAGCTGTCAGCTTGGAGCAAGCTCGATTCGTCTCATTTCAATTTTAAACATGTCGAGTTAGATTTTTAGCTGTTAGATTTTTGAGATGGCTTGTGAGTCAGCTTTAAAAGCCTAGTGAGCCATATATAATCTACAAATACAATGCCAATAAATCTAATAAGCACTAAAAAGAAAATATTAATATTACGGTTATTTCTACCATCCCTGTTCGTAGGTGCAAAATGAGGTTTGCATTTTATGCCTGCGCCCTTTAGAAAGCTATCAAAGAAATAATTACATTTACACTTGCTCGTTCAATCATAACGAGCTAGTTAGTGAGTATAGTGAGCCGAGCCGAAATGAATTACAATTCTAATTTATTGACGTAAATGAATCGAGCTGAGCTAGATCGAGTCGAGACTAGCCGAGCCGGGCTGGCTGACAGCCACCCCCCTACCTCCGTCACGCAGTCGTGAAGACCAAACCAATTGCCTGCCTCAATCCCATCCGAACTTCCAAGACCTGTTCTTCCGATGGAAAAATAATGTAACGGCTAAACGAACGGGATTTGCTAGATTTCAGCAGGTGAAACGATGTGCGAGCGAGCTGCTCGGTCAAAAGTCGAGCAGGTGACCATGCCGCACCAGTGCCGAACCCGACGGGCATGCATGCTGCTGCCTCCACCGCTCGCGCCTCATCTCTACGGATCGGATCGCTGAGTTTGTTACAAGGATAAGCGCGCGTGCGCGGAGGCGGATCGCCTCGTGCAAACTCTATAAAATTCACCGTGGCACTCCCACTCCTCTTCACTATAGCGTTCTCTCTTCTCCCCTTCCTCTTCACTAGACCCATGCCGACGATGGCGCGCTCGCCGGCGGCGGCCACGGTCGCTTGCCTCCTCGTCGCGTTGTTCTTCCTCGTCATGTGTTCGACGCCGGCGACGGCGGCGGAGGGGTACGTCAAGTACAAGGACCCCAAGCAGCCGATCAACGAGCGCGTGGACGACCTCCTCAGCCGCATGACGCTGGAGGAGAAGATCGGGCAGATGTCGCAGATCGAGAGGGCCAACGCGACCACCACCGTCATCCAGAAGTACTTCGTCGGTAAGTGCAAGTATCTGATCGATGCATGTACTGTGGCTGCTGGTGATCGATATATAATCAACCAATGTGCATTAATTATCGTGGAGGGAGCGTGCTGAGCGGCGGCGGCAGCGTGCCGTCGGCCAAGGCGACGGCGTCGACGTGGCAGAAGATGGTGACCCAGATGCAGAAGGCGGCGCTCAAGACCCGGCTGGGCATCCCCATCATCTACGGCATCGACGCGGTGCACGGCAACAACAACGTGTACAACGCCACCATCTTCCCCCACAACGTCGGGCTCGGCGCCACGCGGGACCCCACGCTGGTGAAGAAGATCGGGGAGGCCACGGCGCACGAGGCCAGGGCAACCGGGATCCCCTACACCTTCGCGCCATGCGTCGCGGTACCTCCATATATTCTGACTTTTTCTGATCAGCATTTCCATTTGTGATTAACGTGGATCAATGTAACAATCGACGATCGAATGTGCAGGTGTGCCGTGACCCGCGTTGGGGCCGCTGCTACGAGAGCTTCAGCGAGGACACGCGGCTGGTGCAGCTGATGACCTCCAACATGGTGACCGGGCTGCAGGGCGACGTCCCGGCGAAGCACCCCAAGGGCGTGCCCTTCGTGGGCGGGTCCAAGAAGGTGGCCGGGTGCGCAAAGCACTTCGTCGGCGACGGCGGCACCACTCGCGGCCTCAACGAGAACAACACGGTGCTCAGCTTCCACGACCTGATGCGCATCCACATGCCGCCCTACGACAACGCCGTCATCAAGGGCATCGCCACCATCATGATCTCCTACTCCAGCTGGAACGGGATCAAGATGCACGAGAACAAGTTCCTCATCACGGAGACGCTCAAGAACAAGATGAACTTCAGGGTCAGTCGGTACTGAATCCTTCTTCGCATTCTAGCTAATTGACTGCCTCACTTACATGATGCAAACAACGCAGGGCTTTGTGATCACGGACTGGCAGGCCGTGGACCGCATCACGACGCCGCCACACAAGCACTACTACCACTCCATCCAGGAGACCATCCACGCCGGCATCGACATGGTGATGATCCCCTACGACTACCCGGAGTTCGCCGCCGACCTGGTCTCCCAGGTGAAGAAAGGCCAGATCAAGCTGGACCGCATCAACGACGCCGTCAGCCGCATCCTCCGCGTCAAGTTCACCATGGGCCTCTTCGAGGACCCGCTTCCGGACCCGCGCCTCGCCAAGGAGCTCGGCGCGCAGGAGCACCGCGCCGTCGCGCGGGAGGCCGTCCGCAAGTCGCTCGTCCTCCTCAAGAACGGCAAGAAGGGGAAACCCATGCTGCCGCTGCCCAAGAAGGCCAAGAAGGTGCTCGTCGCCGGCAGCCACGCGCACAACCTGGGCTACCAGTGCGGCGGGTGGACCGCCACGTGGCAGGGCGAGAGCGGCAACAACGTCACCGGCGTCGGCAAGACCATCCTCGAGGCGGTCAAGTCGGCGGTGGACAACGACACGGCGGTGGAGTACGCGGAGAAGCCCGACAAGGAGACCATCGAGAAGGCCGGGGACTACGACTACGCGATCGTCGCCGTCGGGGAGGCGCCGTACGCCGAGACCGCCGGCGACAACCAGAACCTGACCATCCCGGATCCGGGGGAGAAGGTGATCAAGGACGTGTGCGGGCTCGTCAAGTGCGTCGTGCTCATCGTCTCCGGCAGGCCGCTGGTGGTGGAGCCGTACGTCGACTACATGGACGCGCTCGTCGCCGCGTGGCTGCCGGGGACCGAGGGCCAGGGCGTCACCGACGTGCTGTTCGGGGACCACGGCTTCACCGGGAAGCTGCCACGGACGTGGTTCAAGTCCGTGGACCAGCTGCCCATGAACTACGGCGACAAGCGCTACGACCCGCTCTTCCCATTCGGCTACGGGCTCACCACCAAGGGAACAACGAGCCAGACTTAGCAATCAGATTTAGTACATGTTTTCGAATTCTTTCAGTGCAGGTAGCCAGATCCAGCCACAAGGGGAATTTGAGAAAATAATTAAGCATATGGTTTCACTTGTGTAATACTACTTAGGAACGGTTCATAAATTCACTGAATTAATCGGTCGGTGATATAGGTGTGGCACTCTTGTCAGTTCTAGTTTTTATTTTTTTTTAGAAAATGGAAATAGTTTCCTACTTGTCAGTTCTAGTTGGTTTTGCAGAGCGGCCATCCTGTGGAAAACTGGTGATTTGAGAAAGATGATTGATTTAAATAGTTTCATAAACAGAAACACAGAAACATAATCACACGACCCTAGATTTAATTAGATAGATGCTAGTATAACTTAGGATAGATAGAACAGGGTAAGAACACATCCAACTTTGCTTCCAACACCACCATTTGCGAGCATGTCGCGGGCGTTGCAACTTGGAGTCAGTACGCCTAGTCCTCGGGGTGACCTTGATCTCGCCGAACTAATACTAGATCGATGCTTCCCTCCTCGTCCCGCCAGGACTGCCTACACCCGTGCATCTCCGCCCTCCACATCGCCCTCGTCATCTGTGACCTCGATCTCAGCGTATCCCTTGGTGCGGAACTGATGGAGGATGCTCTCCTCCTCGTCCTGACAGGCCTTCATCAGCGCCTCCCCGCTGTCAAAAAGCTCCAGGAGTTCGGCAGCGATCTCCAGCGACTCGGGGTCGGCGGGGTCCGTGGCCTCGCGGATCTGCTCGGCGGTGGGGCGGGCGAGGGAACGGCGGGGAGGCCTCGCCATGATCATGTCGATCTCCTTCTGGGACACCATCACCTTCTTCGTCTTCTTCTCCTTCTCCACCCGGCCTGTGCTGCTCCCCTCCTCCATCTCCCTCTCACGCTCCGTGAACAAAGCCTTAGTCGAGCGGATAGCTGTGGTCTGGTCTGCCCCGATTTTCTCGATCGGTGAGGCTGTATATATTGGTTGGCTGCTTGGCCGGCCCCAGCCCGAACTCTTTTTCCAAGGAAAAATACAACACGATTTTTTAGGCCGTGGTGATACATGGTTCTTGCGCGCCACGCCGCCAACCTCTAGCTGGCATCGGAGTCGAAGTCGGATAGAATTCGGGCCTTGCAGCGGCCAAGCGACCGGAATCGAACCACAGCAGAATGGTGGCATAAACTGAAGTGGTCCACTAGAAATCAAAGAGAACAGTGCTTGGCGCAGCAGGTACGTACGAGAGCCGTCGAGAGCTCGAGCTCTGTAATGGGAGAAATCGAAGCTCGAGCAGCAGGCCAGCAAGCTGTTTGCACTCATGGTCATGGGTGAAAATAACAAGTCAGGTTCGCTCGTGTACGTACGTGCTCCGTGCTCGCAAGCAGAAATCAAAGTCGTCGTGTGAATGGTCGCGGCTTGTCCTCACATGCTTCGTTGCTGAATCAGCTCGTACATCACAGCCACAAAGCACAAAATAATCAAACCTAGTGCTACGCTCGGGCCTCGGGGTTGTCAATGGTTGCACGAATGCTGAGATTAATTAGCTTCCAGCCACATGCTACGCTGGTGCTCTGCTCGGTGCAAGAGGAGGAGGAAGCGTCGTTGGGCGCTGGAGGAGCTCGTTGCGGTATTGTCTCATAGACTGTAACGAAATCTCGAGACGGTTTACCTTCTTTCATAATGCCTATATGGAGGGAACACGGAATATTTTGATCTGCTTGACAATTACAACTAGTACAAATAATGTGAAAGTTTTATCATAGGCTTTAGTTGAAGTGTTTGAGATGCCTAAACACAAGTTAAGGGGGTGTTCGTTTACCCCCCTCTAAACTTTAACACCCGTCACATCAAAGAGAATCTTACTATTTAAATATATTTGTATTAATTTAATGACAAAACCTATGTCACGACCCCCCCTCTAAATCACGAGACGAATCTAATGAGCCTAATTAATCTATGTTTTGCTACAGTGATGCTACAGTAACCATCATCTAATCACGCCTTAATTACCCTCATTTGATTCGTCTCGCGAATTCGAGCGGAGTCCTGAAATTAGTTTTGTAATTAAACTTTATTTGTAATCACAATATTCATTGGAAAAACCCTCTAAAGTTTAGACCCAATTCAACGAACACCCCCTAAGAACTTAGGACTATGAACGTCTTGTCACCCAAAAGTGTCCAAGTGTTCTTATAATTTTCCTCTCTTAAATGCAAGGAACGATTTTTAAAACAAAATAACTACATTCCAGCAACAACTTACAAATTATTGGGCAGTCTAATGGACAATTTGAGAACAACAGCGGATTTTTTTTTTTTGTAATAATCCGAAACAGAGAGTAAATCGAAAGACAACACTTCACTAGGGTACAGGCCCAAAGGCCCAAAAGGCCCATCGGACGCACTGCAACTTCTTCTGTCGCAAGAAAGAAAGGGGGAGAAATCGAAAGCGGCGACGCTGCAACTTCTTTTTCCTCACTCGACTCGATCCATCGCTTCCGCAACGCCGGCGACGTCATGATGAAGCTGGACATGTCCGCCCTCGAGACCCAGTTGGGGGTCCCCGCCGGAGAAGACGGCGGCCTCCTCTTCGACATCGACGGCGCCGCCATGCCAGCCATGGAGTTCCCCGACTGCCCCAACGTGTGTAACCGATCCCCCGCTCTCCTCGATCTCCTTACCCTAGTCAGATTCGTTATTGCTGATTCGCCTCTTTGTCTCCCGAGCAGTTCGACCAGTTCCAGGCGAAGACAAAGGACATGGTGAAGAACAAGCGGGGCACGACCACGCTCGCCTTCATCTTCGACCAGGGCGTCATCGTCGCAGCCGACTCCAGGGCCAGCATGGGCGGCTACATATGTGAGCAACTAGCCTTCTTCTAGGACTCGTAGCCATGTTATCGATTTGTTAATGTAGAGTTCGGATTTCAGAACTTGTGTTGATGTGTGATTTTGTGAAGAAGAGAAACATCAATTTGCTAGTAGTTTGCACCTTACATTTACTCTCTCAACTCATTTTTGCTTCATATGTATGATCCAGCGAAATTACTTAGCCTTCTCAACTTTTATCCCAATGGGTCTTTCATGTACAGATTTAGTTAGGCCTCATCTCAAAAACTTCATTAATGACAAGTGAAGAATATGTTAAGAAATAGAATAGGCGATCCGTTCTTAAGCAATTGTCTTGGTAATTATATTTGAACTAATTATACTCTCATATATGCTTACATGTCATCACTAAGTAGTTGGAAGATAAGTATTCTCTATGGAATAGTATTTTCAGATAGCTAAAGCCAGTAGGTGGATCAAGGTAATGCAGAGATAAATTAGGATTTGAATGGTGAAAATGTACTTTTACTTGGATTACTGATTCATCTCAATTATGTTCCTTTGAAGCACTATATATATGATAGATAGATTGAAGAAATTGATGAAGCTTCATTCTTGTACTGGTTAGCGTTCCCTGTGGTTTCTAAATAGACTATTGTGTTGGGTTCTTATATATTTCTGGTTCATATAATTCAGACTAGAACTTTTGTTTTTGTTTTGATGTTTGTTCTATGATATAAGGAGTTGTACTCTTTTAATGATCTATATCTTTTTATTCAGCTTCACAAACTGTGAGGAAAATTATTGAAATAAATCCCTACATGCTGGGAACAATGGCTGGTGGTGCTGCTGATTGTCAATTTTGGCACAGGAACCTAGGCACCAAGGTCAGATTTTCCTCTTGCTTTTGCTTGTTGTTATTTGCATCATCTTTGCGTACACTAATCTAGGTTCTCTATTATAGTGCCGCCTCCACGAGCTTGCAAACAAGCGAAGGATCTCTGTCACTGGTGCTTCAAAGCTGTTGGCTAATATCCTTTATTCGTACCGTGGGATGGGACTATCAATTGGTACAATGATTGCTGGATGGGATGAGAAGGTGAATTGTTGCCTCTGATTGTATATTTTCAGTTTATTTACGTTGTTTGATCTATTCATTGAAGATTCTTCGTTTCATGTAGGGTCCTGGCTTGTACTACGTTGATAGTGAAGGCGCCAGGCTCAAGGGAAACAGGTTCTCCGTTGGCTCTGGTTCCCTGTACGCTTATGCTGTCTTGGATGAAAGGTAGGATCCTTTTCCTGTCTGTTGTGTTTCTCATCTGTTTAGTCTTCTAAATTCGAAGGTGTCTTCTAAATTCAAAGGTATATCCTATAAAAGAAAATCGAAGGTAAATAATGTTTTTGTGACCTTTCAGTTACCGCTTCAAGATGTCGGTCGAGGAAGCTGGTGAGTTAGCACGACGGGCTATTTATCATGCAACGTTCCGTGATGGAGCAAGTGGGGGTTGTGTTAGCGGTATGTTTTAGTCTACTTCGTGATATTTCTTCATCCTGTTTTTGATGTTATTTGTTTTTTGTGTTAACATGGTATGTTTTAGTCTTCTTTTTGTTGTCTGTTTATCGTATTTTTGCTATTATTTATTCATATTATAACATAAGTTTCTTCTTAATCTGTATAGTGATATTGCATCTATCTCCTTTCTCTGTTTTATGAGTAGCAAAACCAACGTTGTTGTAGAAGTATCAAGACAAAGATGGGAAATTGTTCTTGTGACGTTAGTACCTGGGACAAGTTCTGTCCGAAATTTTTGAATTCTAAATCTTGATATCTTGCATCTACCACATTGTATATGTTTGCTGGTTATGATTTGAATCGATTTCTCCTTTTGTATGGTTCTTGGGTAGAAAAACTTGGCTCTTCTTAACTAGAAGGTTTGGCTTCCTGAGAATTTGCATGGTGCTGAACATCTTATGTTTGTGCTTGTTGGGATGGGAAATGCAGTCTTTGTTGGAGATTTATCTTTGTAGTTCTGTTAGCTAGCATATCCAAGTTCTTTTTTTTTTGTTGGTTGAGATGACGCTGCATGTTCAGTTCTCACTAACCATTCCTGGCATTACCTTACTATGTTGCCAGGAATGTTGATGGCATGTCAATTGCTCTTCTTTTCTTTTTTTTAATGAGGTTCCTTATGATAATCTCTTGTTGTTAGCGGGCTAGTTTGTGACTGACATAACTGTTGCTTGCATTGCAGTTTATCATGTTGGCCCTGATGGGTGGAAGAAGCTTTCAGGCGATGATGTTGGTGAGCTGCACTTCCAGTACTACCCGGTTCAGAAAACACCCGTTGAGCAGGAAATGACCGATGCATCTACTTCTTGAACCTGCTGGCTAGAAACCCTGAGTGGGGCGCATGTATCCAGTGAATTGTAGAAGCTACATGTTACCGAGGACTTAAAACATGTCTGTCTACTCGTTGCAACTGATTTCCTTTGTGTTCTGTTATTGTTTCTGAGTAACATGACACAATTACTTTACCGATATAGATTTCCCTTGCATTCATATTTACTAGAAGCTATGAAGTTCGTTGAATACGTCGCAAAACAGTACTCAAGTAGTACTGCTTCTTCATTTATTTAATATGTGGTCATGCTTTGTAGTATATGCCTAAAGTTATTTTGTCAGTTTGCAACACAACTATCCTTGTTTTGATGTCTTCAAAGTTTGTGCACTATGATGCGTATCATTTTCCTGCATAACGAAGAGGAAACACAAACATTGGTCATCATTTATAGGGTAAACACGGTTGAGTTGTTTCCAGCCACTTGCAATGCAGCGATGTTTCGTCATGTCCTTGGTCACACCGGATGGAGTTGCACTTCATTTTTCGTTTGCCAAAGTGGCATTCGTAAAATAACGCCAGCTCTCTGACGCTAGGAGCTGGGAGCTAAGTACCTTTGTTAGTTTGATTTCAGAAGAATACTACACGCGATACCTTTGCACGGAACATCGTGCCAAAGTATGTTCAGGGAAAAAATTATTTTACTTTCAGTTTGGGAACTGAGATTTTAAGTGAAGAATATATCATTGAAATTCATCTTTGAATTTCTTTCGCTGTGTTCCTTTACAAATGCACTCAATTTGAAAACTTGTGATTGCATCTGAAGCACAGAGAACAAGACATGGATGCAAATCCATAGAAACAGTGAATCTGACCGTAGTCTTTTCTTCACACATGGGAGGAGGAGAAGATCAGTAGATCACAATCTCAAGAATGAACAAGATTCTAGCCAAATAAAGGAAATCAAGAAGGAACAAGAAGAAGAGGGGGAAGGGGAATGGGCACGGCCAGTGAGGCAGTGATCCCTGGCTAGTCCGCTCCCCTACGTCGCTTCGCAGGGCCACGGCGAGGGGACCTCCTTTTTTTTTTTTTTGAGATTACACAGTACAACTCAGACACTCACAACGCACGCACACTCACCCCTATGAACACACGTACGCAAACCCTACCGGCGAGGGGACCTCCTATCCATAGGTTATCCGACGAAATCGTTTCGATCGAACGGTCCACGGCCCGTGGAAATCGGCCCAACAGCGCGTTCTTCTTCTTCCCCGCACCGCTGCATCTAGCTCGCCCCGCGGCTCGCCCCCCGCCCGGCTCCCGGCGCGCCGCCGCCGCCGCCGCCTCCGCCGCCCGCCCGCCGCCGCGCTAACCCGGCCGGACGTGACGCCCCCGCCCTTACCCCGCCCGCCGCCGGCAGCCACCACCGCGGCCGGCGGCGTCCCCTCCGCCTCGCCGCCAGCCTGCATCGCGCCTCCCACCGTCGGTCCGGCCTGCCGCCGCCCTTATATGTCCGGGGGAGGAGGAGGAGATCATGGGGGTACAAACCCCGCGCATTAAGGGATTCTCCGGCGAGACGCCCCCGCCCCGCCCTCCTCCATCGTCTCCGGCGGCTCCCGCCGCTAAATCCGCGGCCGCCGCCCTCCGCCGCGCTAACCCGGCTTCGCCAGGCTCGTCGGCGACGTCTCCGGTGGCCATGGCGTCGGGGAGGTCCGAGGAGGAAGATGAATCGACTGCCGTTGGATGCGTCAAAAGCACGAATCGTAAAGTGTTCGATCAAAACGTTTTCATCGGATGACCTACGTATAGGATTGACGCACGGCGAGGCAGGCGTCTGCCGCCGTGGCGCAACCGGCTCGGTTCCGTTGCGGGTGCCAGCTCGCTCACAATTTGTCACGCGTTCGTTGGCCACACGCCGGCTTCAACGCTGCCTGTTTTTTCTTTTTTTTTTCTTTTTTTTTTTTTTTGAGATCTTCAACGCTGCCTGGTTGGCCTGTCGTCCTTTACGAAATTACGAGGGCGACGGATCATGGACCAACAACAGCCAGAAAGTCACGGTGCGAGCGAGGCCCACGCATGGGTGGGCCAGGCGGGTGCCTGCTTTAGGCCTTTGCAACCTGGAATGTTCTCTTTGGTCCCGGAATCTGTTCACGCGAGCACCCGGCCCGCGGCGCCTTCACAGCGTCGTCGATGGAAATGATCAGATCCCACTCGCGGCAGGAAGGAAAGGAGGTCGTCGTGTATACGCTGGTGCGTGAACGAGCGAGTCCGGCTGGTAGCGCGAGTAAATGACAACCGATCGAGTGACGAGGTCTCTTTCCTACGAAGAGAGCAGTGATGATGTCCACTCCTGTCCCGTGTCACATTCGCGTTATTTAGACGGGCCCAGCTCAGCTGCAAGTCGGGAGAGTAGCAGGCAGTACAGAACCTTCCGGTGCAACGCTCTGCGCGGCCTTGCATTGCCCGGCCTGTTTGCTATACGAGGCACGAGCTAAGTACTGTCATTTCCGCGTCCGGAGCTAGTAGTACTAGCTGCAGCAGTAATAGCCAAGTGGGAAGAAAATACGTACATTGCTGGATTAGGTTTACCTTAACCCCTCGCACGTCCTCTTAATGGCGCCGACACACGCACGGCACATCGATTGCACGCACCGGCCGGCATGGCACGCGCTCGCACAACGCCAGCCGCGTTCTTGGATCCCCGCAATAAAAATGCGTCCCATCCCATAGATCAGATCACACGGCCCGATCGACCAGATGAGTTGTCGTCGCGCGCGTCTCCGAAGTCGTTAAGAAATTTAGATGAGTTGGTTGGTTACGGGCGCCTCGGATCGGAGAGGACCACCGGCTGTTGCTGAGGGGCCGCCGTGCACTAGTCTAGCTCCCGTGCGCGCCGTGGCCTCTCTCCGTTTACTCACACTTCCTTCGCAATCCAGCCAGGCTTGCCGCGCCGCCCTAGCTGGACGAGGGGGCCTGCGCCGCATGTGCGGCTGTTGTTACTTCACCTAACACTGTCTGTAATTGTGCATTAATTGTGCAGATGCTACTGAAGTAATAGTACCACGATCGTATTATTCCCATACTGTTCCGTCTCGTTTCCTCGTCGTATCTACACTGCACTTTCCTCGTTCCGACTTCCAAGTGGCTCTGCCTTTGTTCTCATCTCGCAGCTGTTTTTTTACTGGTCGATCGGGGACTGAAAAGTTCAGTACCGGCATGTTACTGGGCTACCTAAACGCTTCGTTTCCTTGTGACGACACTCGTAACAAAAGTCACGAACCCCTCGTTCGGTTACTGTCGTTCGTCGCGCATGCCATAACCGTGATCTCGATCTAGATCTCTGAATCTCTCTCGCTCGCATTCAGTTCCATCATCTCTCTCGCTCGCATTCAGTTCCATCACTGCCTCCGTTTTCCGACGTGACGATCTGTATGGGAGAAGCGAAGGGTGGGTGGTGGCGCAGCTAGTGCTGATAAGGAGTAACAAACTTGACAAGGTGTGGGCCGCGCGGCTGCGCACCGGACACGTGCACGCGATGCGACGTGGTTATTGGCCCTGACACAACTTGCGTGTGCCTGCCTTTTTCAAGTACTGAGCTGTTCTTCATTTGCGGCTGCACTCTGATCTCAACTCCACGTTTTTGCGGCCACTGAAAACCTGCAGCTTTCGCGGCCGCGATTCCCTTTTCTGCAGGGACCGGGGAAAACGCAGACACTTTCGAGCTGTTCGGTTGAAGGCTGCTGCTGCTGTTTACTATAGCTGCTGTTAGAGAAATAACTGCGAACACTGTAGCTGCTAGAAGCAGCACTGTAGCAATATAAGGGGGGGAGAAGCAGCAGCAGCAGCGAGCCGAACACGCCCTTTGACATTTTCGCGGGCGCGTGTGACAGGGATCTGGGGCTTCAGATCAGGTTTTGGGATCCGCTGGTGATAGGAGAAAGCCACAGATGACATGCATTTCCGCCAAAAAAAAAAAGAAAGAAAAAAGCGGCACATTCCTGACGAGTTTACATGCCCCATCTATCTACAAAACCCGAGCTAGTACTACAATCAATGGCGTACGCGTCCCTTTTGGATCTCAGCGTTTGGAGTACAACGTTTCAATTTGCAACGGACAAATGGTACTAGTAGTAGAGTTCTTCGTCGCTTGATGTTGAAACAACAGCGCAGAGCTTTTGCACGAGCTTTCCAGCGCTGGAACGTGACTATCGTTTCCCAAAGTTCGTTTCCCCATTTTTTTTTCTTCCTCCCCAAATGCTGCACTTTATTTACTGAATACAAAATTTTGTGCATCGAAATTAGCAGCCCAGCCTCCCAATGCCTAATGGACCGTTGGTTACAGGGCATTAGATTAGCCGACACCGGCAACGTGCCAACGTCTCTTTTCGCAGAGCAACCGCTAATAAATCCGTTCACCGTGCCTTGTTAGCCGGATCGCAAATCTGATTGGCGTGCAGGTAAGAGCAGAATCCGGAATTTTTTATTAGTGCGAGCAGTGGCCGTAGTTTATGGGGTACGCTTCACACTGGGAAGACGTATGTCACCGTCACGTATGCCGGGAAAAGAAAACAAACGAGAAAGCTGGCTGTCACGACTCCCGAGCCCAGACCAACGTCCACCCCGCGCTCTCACGTCGCTTACCCTAGTTCGCATTAAAACCTCACTGTCACATGGGCCCGAAAAGAACAGCTAAACTTTCGTTTCCCGCTTGTCAGTGACTCATCCGAAAGATCTCCTTGTGGGTACAGATCCGGTCCCCACTGCCGGCGACCCGCACGGTCAAATTGACGGTCGCTGTAGATTCTCTGGTTTAAAAAAAAGAGCCGCGAGTAAAGGTGGAAAGCGAGGACGACGCGGGCAATAAATCCTCTGCCCCTCGTCGCCAGCCTCGCCTGCCCCGGCTCAACCGCCATCTTCCCCGCGTTCTCGCTGTGCTGCTGCTCGCCGAGCAGAGCAGCGCCGCTCACCCGCGCGGGCCTTTCCGCCTGGAGCTGCCGCTGGTAAGTGCTGACCCTTCCCCCCAACCTCCATTGCTTCTTCTCTTCACCCCTCTCCGTCACCATCACAAGCGGCTCACACGCGTCAGCTAAACCCTTGTCGTCTGGGTTTATGCGTTCCGGGTTCTTCCAGGCTCGCCAGCCGCCCGCCACCGACCTTTCGCCCCAAGAACGGCCGCAGGCCAAGAAATTTTTCTGTGTGGATGTGGATTTGCGAACTAATCCTACGTGTCTAGCTTGTCCGGCGGCATCTTGCGTTGTAGTAGTAGACTTTCTTGTATGAGGTGATGGCAGCAGAGTAGTAGAGTAGTACCAATCCATCCATATTCTTGTAGTACGTGGATGTGTTCGGCGTTTGTTTGTGGAGTTTATTAGCAGTGGACTGACGGGTGGAGGTGGAGGTGGAGACAGAGTGATGACCAGCTCGCTACCTTGGACGTGCGCCTCCGATGCATGCCAGCCTCGCATCGGCATCGACCATGGACGGTTGCGCGCTGCACGCGCGAAATTATTCGCATGGGCCGACCGATTTAATGATGATTAATCGGGGTTGGCGTGCACGCCTCCTATGGCCGTCTTTGCTGAAAATATCTTTCTCCAGCTGCCTCGTTTATTTTTTCTTTTCTTGAAAAGAAATCTTTGTGCATTAGTGGTTAGTAAACCTGCTTGGTCGAGTCTCCTGATTTTATTCAGCACTTCCGCAAGTGGTTAAGCCGTCCCATTCCGCCTGCATTCCGCGGCCTGGTGATGTGGTAGTGCTAGAAGAGTTAGACTTTGCTAAAGCATCCGCTGCAGGCAAGATGGTAACCAATTACATCTTCAGCTCCGACGTCCCTGTCGGAGAGACGAAAGTCGCTGCCTTGCAGTTTGTGGAGATTATTCAAATGGTTTCGTGGAGCATGCGCACTACTAGCATGCTGTATCGCTGTACCGTAGTCCAATACGGAAGTATCCTAGCTAGCCCAGTGGGAAATTGAGCGGATGATTGAAATTGAATGGGGGAATTGATTATCAAGAATTGCCGGTCCGAATAATAGTGGCCACTGATCTTATCCGCAGCGACACTCCAACCGATAGATGCCGCTCGTGGTGCGGCGAACGGGAGCCTGCCCAAGGGTGGTGGAGGTGGAGGTGGAGAGGTCTCCTTTGTTTATGCTTAGCCGTCGTCGCTAGTGACAGCGCGTTAGGTCCACCCCTACTAAATCAAGGCCGGATTTCTTTCGCTTTCTCTTGATTGTGTCTTTTGCCTTCCGATTATCGTGTCGGCGCATCGCACGGAGGTGGTCACTGATCAACTTACCACTGTGGTGCTATAAGAGGAATCGAGGCTTCCTTTACTTTGAGGACATGCTCACTCTTACCAGGCAGCTACCATAAGCCTGTTTGCCGCGCTCGTGCTCATGCGGATTGCTAGTTCGGCTCATTTGAGTATATTGTGACTTGTGAGGTATTCATTGAGTTAAGCTTTTAAAAGTCTTATGTCCCTGAGGTGGCGCCTATAGTCTTCTGTTCATACTGCATTTTGTGTTTTCATCATCCGTTTGCTTTTTGGATGCCGTTTGGATTTGATTATTCAAAGTTTAGGTACCCGCTATTATTGTTTCCCATATAAACTTGCTGGTTTCCAGCAACTTGATTTGCTTTAGACAAAGACAGCGGGAAAAATGTACCTGGGCTTAAGTTATCTGCAGCCTGCTTTTCTATTTTTCTTATTTGTGATGGTTACACCAGCATCTTGGACTGTTCTAATGTGAGAATTTTTTATGGTTTGTTCAGACAAGAGAGTTCTACTATAATGCCACTTCTTTGTTGGATAAGCTTCATTGAATATTAACTCATCTGTTTGATTGACACCCTTTGTATAGGTCTATATATAGGCGGTTCTTGGTGATCAGCAACACACTGGCAAGATGGGGAGTTTGCACAAGCTCACCCTTGTTCTCTTGTTCTGCCTGGTGGCCTCTGGGAGAGCAGAGTATGCCAAGTACAAGGATCCTAAGCTGCCTGTCTCTGTTCGCGTCAAGGATCTTCTTAGTCGGATGACTCTTGCTGAAAAGATTGGGCAGATGACCCAAATTGAGAGGGAAAATGCCACTGCGGATGTGTTGGCTAAGTACTTCATAGGTATGCCAGATTGTACTAACACTGAAGAAACATGAAAGGTGATGGACTCGAGACATGTGTTTTTGACATTGCTTTGCTCTTTTGCAGGTAGTGTACTGAGTGGTGGAGGCAGTGTGCCTGCTCCTCAAGCATCTGCTGAGGCTTGGGCCGCCATGGTGAACGGGATGCAAAAGGGCGCTCTTTCAACTCGCCTTGGTATTCCGATCATCTACGGTATTGACGCCGTGCATGGTCACAACAACGTCTACAAAGCTACTATCTTTCCCCATAATGTTGGGCTCGGAGCTACCAGGTAACAACTGCTTCTAGTTTGATTTGATCGTAAAATCGTAGATTTTTTGTGTCTTGGTAAGTTAGGTTGACAAACTTATGTGTTGATGTGCTATCTTTAGGGACCCTGACCTTGTGAAGAGAATAGGAGAAGCAACTGCTCTTGAAGTCAGGGCTACCGGAATTCCGTATGTCTTTGCTCCATGTATTGCGGTAATAGACAATTCTTACTGCTTAGTTGTGGATCTTTCGGTTCAGTAACAAATGTGCCTTTTTATTATCCTTGGGAGCTTATCTGTATAGCTGACATTATGTTATCCAGGTTTGTAGAGATCCAAGATGGGGACGCTGCTATGAAAGCTACAGCGAAGACCCAAAGGTCGTCCAGTCAATGACTTCACTCATCTCTGGTTTGCAAGGGGATGTTCCGGCCAATGACGTTGGGAGACCATATGTTGGTGGAAGGTAATATATACCAAATAGAGAATATATGAATTGTCTTTGTTGCGGCCTACAGCCTCCTGTTTGAAAGTAGGAAGGAGTGCTTGTTTACAAGATTGAACTAACTTTGTTTTCGTTGCTGTACTATGCAGCAAGAAAGTCGCTGCATGCGCAAAGCACTATGTTGGTGACGGTGGAACGTACAAGGGAATCAATGAGAACAACACAATCATCGACACTCATGGGCTGATGACCATCCATATGCCTCCTTACTATAATGCTATCATCCGAGGTGTCTCAACTGTCATGGTCTCATACTCTAGCTGGAATGGAGTGAAAATGCACGCAAACCATTTCCTAGTTACAGACTTTCTCAAGAACAAGCTCAAGTTTAGGGTCAGTCGTTCATTACAAATGTGAAAATTTTAATTTTTTTTTCAGGTAAAATTTTTCAGAGATACTGATATTTGCTTATTGTAACTTTTTTCTGGACAGGGTTTTGTGATTTCCGACTGGGAAGGCATTGATCGGATTACCACTCCTCCTCATGCTAACTATTCTTACTCAATTGAGGCTGGTATTGGTGCTGGTATTGACATGGTGAGAATAAAATATGCTATTCATGTGTAACTACTTTTTTATTAGAAAGCAGTAAAGAATATACCTTATGATTAGTTCACTCCTCCTTTTCTCTTTGTATTTTTTAAGTATACTTTTAGAAAAGTAGAGTACATTCGATTTAGATATGAGTAGCACTGGATGGGAATAACAACTTGCTTATAGCTTCAGAAACCAATCTTATCTTCCCTTTTTTTTTTGTCCCCCCTAAATTTCCTGTACAAATGCTGACCATGCTCTGAAATACATTATTTGCAGATAATGGTTCCATACAGATACACCGAATTCATCGATGACCTCACAACCCAAGTCAACAACAAGGTCATCCCCATGAGCAGAATCGACGACGCTGTTTACAGGATTCTCCGTGTCAAGTTCACCATGGGCCTGTTTGAGAACCCCTACGCGGATCCTAGCCTCGCTGGCGAACTCGGGAAGCAAGTCAGTTCTGAACACTCTACTCTTACGTTGGCACATTGGACACCTCTGGAGGAATGATTACTGATGAATTTCTTTCCCTTCTGATTTATAGGAACACCGTGAACTGGCACGGGAAGCTGTCAGGAAATCGTTGGTGCTGCTGAAGAACGGTAAATCCGCGTACTCTCCATTGCTGCCTCTTCCTAAGAAGGCTGGCAAGATCCTCGTCGCCGGGAGCCACGCCGACAACCTGGGCTTCCAGTGCGGAGGATGGACGATCACGTGGCAGGGACAGGGCGGCAACGACAACGTCACTGCCGGCAAGTATTCCGTTGCTTGCAGCAACATGTTCAGACAAGGCACCATTTCTGAACTCTGAACAATGGCTTTCCATGATGGAACAGGCACGACGGTCCTGTCGGCGATCAAGTCCACCGTTGACCCCGGCACGAAGGTGGTCTACTCGGAGAGCCCGGACAGCAGCGTCCTTGGCGACAAGTACGACTACGCGATCGTGGTGGTGGGCGAGCCGCCGTACGCGGAGACGTTCGGCGACAACCTGAACCTGACGATCCCGGAGCCGGGGCCGAGCGTGATCCAGTCGGTGTGCAAGGCCACCAAGTGCGTGGTCGTGCTCATCTCCGGCCGCCCGCTGGTGGTGGAGCCGTATGTCGGCGCCATGGACGCGTTCGTGGCGGCCTGGCTGCCGGGGACCGAGGGCCAGGGCGTCGCCGACGTGCTGTTCGGCGACTACGGGTTCACGGGGAAGCTGTCGCGGACGTGGTTCAAGTCCGTGGACCAGCTGCCGATGAACGTCGGCGACGCGCACTACGACCCGCTCTTCCCGTTCGGGTTCGGGCTCACCACGAAGGCGACGAAGTGAGTGAAGTGAGGCTTTTAGAGCGGGAGCCCGGTGGGCGAGGCGCGCCGTGCGCCGCGGCCGTGGTGGAGCGGGAGCGTGAGCTGCGTTGGGTTGTGAGAGTTTGGGATTTGGTGGGTTGGGTAGTTTGTGCTCACGCACGCATCATTGAATCGTGGTGTTGGGTCTGTGGGTTGGAGAGAAATAAATTAAGCAGTGGTGCATTCTTGAGGCACGATTTGTTAGTGTGAGTTGGTTTGAAAGGAACAATAAGATCCGGCGGCTTGCATTCGCTCTGAATTTGCTTTCTGCAACCTGCCGTGCGTGCCCTACATGTAGTTGTTAATCTCAGTCCTGTCGTATAGCCGTAAACCATGTGGTCCCCTACATGTAGTTGTTAATCTCAGTCCTGTCGTATAGCCGTAAACCATGTGGTTCAGATCACCAGGCCGCTTGATCCCATTGGAATCGCTTCCAAGGACGCCTGGTATGTCGGAACACGTCGTCAGGCCCAAGGCAGCCTCCTCGGTGGCGTGGCGAACGCATCCTCTCACGCACGGCTCGGCTCGACCATCCGCGGTGGCTACCCGCTGGCTGCGCAGGCAATACGGCAGCAACGCAGTCGGCGGCGTTTGTGCCGAGGACTTCACGAGCTGGGGACACAGGAGAGGAAGAGCTGGGCCGGGTTTCGCTTTGTTGGGCCGGTTGGGCCATTTTGACCTGCTTGCAATCGAAAATGGAAGCAGATTGGCGTGCGGAGCGTTGGGGTGATAGTTCTTGCTTGACCTGATTATTCGCTAAACAAAGACCTTCGCTCTTTTTATTTTTTGTTTTCATGTCGGCTCAACGCCAGGCTTGATGCTTTCCCTGTATTACGATCGTACGATAGTCTCGTAGGTCGTCTTATGTAGCATAAAACATGGTGTGTGTTTTTGCGCTGCTTGAATCAGCCTTCAGTCCTCATCCTGGGATGCTTCATGCTCGTGAAATGAAGCTCACCGGTGCGCGGCAGCTCCTTCACGCATGACATAGACTCGTCATGCGTGACATAACCTAATTAGCCCAAAGGTCCTGGATGGTTAATTAGGTAATTACAAAATTGCCCACTCCAATGGATGGTTGGATTACAACTATGATACCTCCAACTAGCTAACATGTATCATGGTCTGCTGTAAAGGTCCTCGAGTAGTAATCTGTTCCCTTGTTCCATAAGCTCCCTCAGACAGATCGTTCAGGTGGTCAATAAATTAATAGAGTAATCTGTTTTGGCTGTGCTTGGTGGATGGTGGTGTTCTTTTGCATCTGCAGGTGCGCCTGAACTATTATTATTTACCTATAGGCACGACGAATTAACCAATAATGCACGTGTCGTTTCTTGGCCTGTTTAGTGTTTTCGGCGATGCTCTCTTCATTGTTTGTCAACTTGTAGTCATCTGAAACGCCAAAGGGAAATAATATTTATGCAGCTCCATGTTGTAGGACAATATTGGTCATGCATGTATTGGAGATTCAGTAGATTCACAACAAGCTAGATGGAAGAATTATCTGTTGTCACAGAAGATGGACAGTGGCGTCTGGCGTGACTGTTACTAGCAAAACTAGACTGTTTTTTTCACCACCATGTAATTCGTATTGAGATTCACCTAGGCACCGAGCTCACTTTGACGCGTCCCTAGAACTGTCTGAAAGGTTTGTTTCAGTTCACCGGTGAGTGTAGGAACGGGTACGTGTTTTCTCTCAAAAAACAAAAGAAAAAGGAGATGACAGTTTATATTCAATGAACATTCCAACACTGAAAAATAATTTGTGTATTGGTAACTAATAAGTATTTTGGCTAATATTAGATCATCAATATTATGTAAAGCAAAAACTTTTAATGATTAATGCTACAGTTTGATTAAATGCCCATAGCAACCACGACTCCATGACCACCGTACTACTCCATGACCATCGTACTAGCTGTAACGAAAATAGCAAGAACAACGAGATTATTATTAGCTTAGACCCCCAAAGCTGGCATTTCGTCGTTTCTATTGCACCGACGGGCTTTGTAGATGCTATACGTACAGCACCGACTGATGGATCGACGTGCCGTCCCATGCGCATGCATGCATGTGGCCACCTCCGTGTTGAAAGTAATGACGTTCGATCGGACAGCACCGGAGGGAGCAGCTGTTCTGTCGACGTGAAGCTTAGCGCGGTGGTAGAGCATTGTTCGAGTTCCTGAAAAAGGGAGCTGTCGCATGTGACGCTGCGTGCACCAGTCCCACTTTCTGAAACGCAAACTTTCAACAGATCGGCTGACGAAATGGGCCCGAAAAGAGTGGTGGCAACGTACGGCCAGAAACAAAAGACAAATTAATTGATTGCTCAACGAGATTCTGTAAGCTGGCTTCAAAATGACAGCCAGTTCATTTTATGTTTGATCCAACTGTTAAACAATCATGTAATTCGGTAGACAGGGATATGGTTGTTGCTTAGTTGTTGTAATCGTAGATTAGTTAGATTGTAGTTGAGATATGTTGTAGATCATGGCAACAACCTAATCCCTGATCTATCTCCTTGTAAACCACGGCGATGGTTGTTATCGCCTTCTATATAAACATGCAGGCGTCGGTCCAGGAGGGCAACGACGTTTACCACCAAAGCTTCCATCGTGCCTCTGATTTTCACATGGTATCAGAGCTGCAGAAGAATAGTAGATCCAACCTCCTATCCACTTATGGCGAGCTCGTCGTCTCCCATTGTCAATCCTCTGATCGGCCAAGCTATCTCCGAGAAGCTGACCAGATCAAACCATTCGCTGTGGAAAGCACAAGTTCTCGCTGTGGTGAGGGGCGCGCGCCTTGAGTCCTATCTCACTGGCGCAGCCAAGGCCCCCGCTCCCACCGTGAAGGAAAAGAAGTCGGACAAGGAAGAAGAAGACGTCCCCAATCCGGCGTATGAAGCGTGGGTGGCCACGGACCAGCAGGTCCTTGGCTTCCTGCTCACAACCATGACCAAGGAGGTCATGTCTCAAGTGGCGGCCTGCAGAAGCGCTGCAGAAGTCTGGACCGTCCTCGAGACCACGTTCTCGTCGATGACGAGGGCGCGCTCCATCAACACTAGGATTGCCCTTGCCACTACAAGGAAGGGCGATCTCTCCATTGCTGAATATGTAGGCAAGATGCGCTCCCTCGCCGACGACATGGCAAACTCCGGCAAGCCTCTGGACGATGATGAAATCGTCTCGTACATCCTCACCGGCCTCGACGACGACTTCAACTCCATCGTCACGTCTCTCGTTTCAAGGGTCGAACCGGTGTCGGTTGGCGAGGCGTACGCTCAGCTCCTCAGCTTTGAGCAACGCCAGCACCTTCTTCGCGGCACGTCTGATGTCCACTCCTCGGCCAACATGGCAACCCGAGGGCGTGGTGTTCAGCGTGGCCGCGGAATGATGAATCGCGGCGGCAACAATGGAGGACCGCGCGGTGGTGGCGGCAACAGAGGAAGGGGGCGCGACACCAACGCGCCGCGCCAGAACACATCTGGCGGCAAGGATACAAGGCCCAAGTGCCAGCTCTGCTTCAAGCGGGGCCACACGGTGCTGAATTGCTGGCACCGATATGATGAAAGTTTTGTCCCTGATGAACGTTTTGCAGGGGCGGCAGGTTTCTACGGGGCTGGCACCAACTGGTGTGTCGACTCCGGGGCCACGGATCACGTAACGGGTGAACTGGAAAAGCTTCAAGTTCGTGATCACTACAAGGGCAGCGATCAGATCCAGACGGCAAGTGGGTCAGGTATGGAGATAAGTCATGTTGGTCATTCAGTTGTGCATACCCCTTGTCGTGATCTCATCTTGAGAGATATTCTTTTTGCACCGAAAGCTAGCAAAAATCTTGTATCTGTACATCGTTTAACTACCGATAATTCTGCTTTTCTAGAATTTCACTCTAAATTTTTTGTGATCAAGGATCTGGCCACGAAGAAAATTCTGCTTAGAGGACCATGCCATAGAGGTCTCTACACCCTGCCGTCAACATCTTCAATAAAGCAAGTGTGCAGTGCCATTAGACCATCCCTTGAGCAATGGCACCATCGTTTAGGGCATCCTGCTTCTTCAATTGTGGAGAAGATAGTTAAAAGTTTTAATCTTCCATGTTCGTTTGAGTCGAATAAACAGTCAGTGTGTGATGCATGTCAAAGGGCTAAGAGCCATCAATTACCTTATTCTCGATCTCAGCATGTGTCTAATTTTCCTTTGGAACTTATTTACTCCGATGTGTGGGGCCCTGCGTGCACTTCTGCTGGGGGAAACACCTACTATGTTAGCTTTATTGATGATTATAGCAAATATGTTTGGATTTATCCCCTCAAATTCAAGTCGGAAGTTTTTCAAAAGTTCCATGATTTTCAGAACCTTGTTGAGCGTTTTTTTGATCGCAAAATTATCACCATGCAAACTGACTGGGGAGGCGAATATAAAAAGTTGAATGCCTTCTTCTCACACATTGGAATTACACATCATGTGTCTTGTCCGTATGCCCATCAACAAAACGGCTCTGCCGAGAGAAAACATCGTCACATTGTTGAAGTAGGTCTCTCTTTGCTTGCGCATGCTTCGGTTCCTTTGAAATTTTGGGAAGATGCCTTTATTTCTGCTGTTTATCTCATCAATCGAACCCCTAGCCGGGTCATTAACTTTGAAACGCCCTTGGAACGCCTCTTTAAACAAAAACCAGATTATCATTCCTTGCGCACTTTTGGGTGTGCTTGTTGGCCCAATTTGAGACCTTACAATTCGCATAAACTTGAATACCGCTCTAAACAATGCATCTTCCTAGGATATAGTCAACTCCATAAAGGTTTTAAGTGCCTAGATCCTACTTCTGGCCGCGTGTATGTTTCTCGTGATGTCACTTTTGATGAGTCAATTTTTCCCTTTGCTAGCATGCGAGAAAATGCAGGGAGGCGCCTTCATCATGAGATTTCTCTCCTTCCTGAATCCCTACTAAATCCAAATACTTTTTCTCTCCGGGGTGCACACACTAATGATCATATGACTAATTCTCCAGAAATTACTGATGACAATGGAAGTGTACAGGCAGAATTGCAGGCTGCTACATGCGATGATGATGCACACGGCGCTGAACACGAAGCTGATCTACCTGCACCAGAATCTGGCTTGGGATCACCACCTGCAGTACCTGCAACTGCACCGGTGCCTGACACCGAGGCTGATCTGCCTCGTATCGCGCCGGAGACTTCAGAGCGCACCACGCGGCATCCACCAACGGGCGCTGATGACAGCGGCCCGTCCTCCACCGCCACGCGTCAACCGGACTCGTCGCTCCAGCAGGCGAGTTTCCCTGCCGCATCCGACCAGGTGCTGCCGGGGGCGAGTTTTCCTGCGGCGCCAGTTAATGCTCCAGCATCAGGATCGTCTGCGGCTGCCGAGGACGCTGCTACAGCACGACCAAAAACCAGGTTACAGAGTGGTATTAGGAAAGAAAAAGTTTACACTGACGGTACTGTTAAGTATGGTTGTTTCAGCTCTACAGGAGAACCACACAATTTAGAGGAGGCCCTTGGTGATGAAAACTGGAAGGAAGCCATGGATGCTGAGTTCTTGGCACTACAAAAAAACAAGACTTGGCATCTTGTCCCTCCTCAGAAAGGTAGAAACATTATAGATTGTAAATGGGTTTATAAAATCAAGAGAAAACAGGATGGCAGCCTGGATAGATACAGGGCTCGTTTAGTTGCAAAGGGGTTTAAGCAAAGATATGGTATAGAGTATGAAGATACTTTTAGCCCAGTTGTTAAAGCAGCTACTATTCGTATATTGTTGTCTATAGCTGTTTCTAGGGGATGGACACTTCGGCAACTGGACGTTCACAATGCATTTCTCCATGGTATTCTTGATGAAGAAGTTTACATGAGGCAGCCACCTGGATATGAGGACAAATCTCATCCAAACTTTATATGTAAGTTGGATAAAGCTTTATATGGTCTAAAACAGGCTCCTAGAGCTTGGTTCTCTAGGTTGAGCAAGAAATTAATTGAGCTTGGTTTTAAAGGTTCAAAGGCAGATACTTCATTATTCTTTTATAGAAAGGGTGATATTGTTATATTTCTACTCATATATGTTGATGACATAATTGTTGTGAGTTCAAAACCAGAAGCAGTTCCAGCCTTACTACAAGACCTTCAGAAAGAGTTTGCATTGAAAGACTTAGGAGGTTTGCATTATTTTCTGGGAATTGAGGTAAATAAGATACCGAATGGTATTGTTCTCACACAAGAAAAATATGTTGGTGATATATTGAGAAGAGTAGAGATGTCTGAATGTAAACCGGTGAGTACTCCACTGTCAACTAGTGAAAAAGTTACTGCACATGGAGGTACTCCTTTGGGTCCGAAAGATGCAACTCAATATAGAAGTGTAGTGGGAGCTCTACAATATTTGACATTAACTAGACCAGATATTGCTTTTCCTGTCAATAAAGTTTGTCAATATCTTCATGCTCCTACTACATTGGGCAGCTGTTAAGCGTATATTACGATATTTGAAGTCTTGCACCAAGCTTGGGTTGAAATTATGCAGATCAAGCAATATGTTAGTAAGTGCATACTCTGATGCAGATTGGGCAGGATGCTTGGATGATAGAAGGTCCACCGGTGGTTTTGCTGTGTATTTGGGGTCCAATCTTATTTCTTGGAATGCAAAGAAGCAAGCCACTGTGTCACGGTCAAGTACAGAGTCGGAGTATAAATCACTTGCTAATGCTACGGCTGAGATTATGTGGGTGCAAACTTTATTAAGAGAACTTGGAATATCAAGTCCACCAACAGCTCAGATATGGTTTGATAATATGGGTGCTAAATATTTAGCATCAAATCCTGTCTTTCATGGGAGGACGAAACATATAGAGGTGGATTTCCATTTTGTCAGAGAAAGAGTAAGTCAAAGGTTGCTTCGGATAGATTTTGTTCCAACTGGAGAACAGATAGCAGATGGATTTACCAAGGCATTGCCGGTACGACAGTTAGAGAATTTTAAATACAATCTCAACTTAGGAAAGTTATGATTGAGGGGGAGTGTTAAACAATCATGTAATTCGGTAGACAGGGATATGGTTGTTGCTTAGTTGTTGTAATCGTAGATTAGTTAGATTGTAGTTGAGATATGTTGTAGATCATGGCAACAACCTAATCCCTGATCTATCTCCTTGTAAACCACGGCGATGGTTGTTATCGCCTTCTATATAAACATGCAGGCGTCGGTCCAGGAGGGCAACGACGTTTACCACCAAAGCTTCCATCGTGCCTCTGATTTTCACACCAACCCCTTTTTTGGGCTATATATAGACAGTGTCATTTGGTGATCAGTAGGAGTACTACACTACGTACACATCACTGGCAACATGGGAAACTTGATCAAGATCACCGTCATTCTCTTGCTCTGCTTTGTGTCTCTGGGGAAAGCAGAGTACCTCAAGTACAAGGATCCTAAACAGCCTATCCATGCTCGCATCATGGATCTGCTTAGTCGGATGACTCTCGCTGAAAAGATTGGCCAGATGACCCAAATTGAGAGAGCAGACGCCACGGCTGAGGCACTGGGGAAACACTTCATAGGTACGCATTCCTGTTTATTGTAGTACTAGCTAGTGCTCAAGATTTTCTTTTTCTTTTTCGAACGGAAATGGAATGAGACCGTGCCAGTTTCATCAATTAAATAAGATATTGTGCTCAAGAAATGTATGGCAATGGCACTGCATGTTGTGCTGTCATGCAGGTAGCGTGTTCAGTGCTGGAGGCAGTGTGCCTGCAGCTCCTCGAGACTCTGCTGAGGCTTGGGCTTCGATGGTGAATGGGAAGCAAAAGGCCGTTCTTTCTACCTGCTTAGGTATTCCGATTATCTACGGCACTGATGCTAACCATGGCCACTGTTACGCTTACAAAGCCACCATCTTCCCCCATAACGTCGGGCTTGGAGCTACCAGGTACAAGCTCTTACTGCTTTGAGAAATGCGCTAACTAGAGAGGTTGATAAATGATATAAATTAACAGTGTTTATGGTCGCGCTGTTTTGTTCCAGGGAACCTATTCTGGTGAAAAAAGTGGGAGAAGCAGTAGCTCTTGAACTTGAAGCCACGGGCATCCCTTATGCCTTTGCCCCCTCTCTGGCGGTAATGGACATGACTTCCTGTTGGAGCTTTGGATAATTTTTGTAACTGGAACTCATTTTTGCAGATAATTAAAATGTTTGCAGGTTTGCAGAGATCCAAGATGGGGACTATGCTATGAAAGCTACAGCGAAGACCCAGATGTTGTCCGATCAATGACCGTTTTCATCTCTGGCTTGCAAGGCGATGCCCCGTCAAGTTCTCACGGAAGACCGTATGTTGGTGGACGGTAATACGAACTTAGCAATATTTTTCCTCCGGATACAAAAAAGAAGTCGTTCCAAAAGTTTAATCAGATACTAACTTTTTTTTGTGTGTTGCTCTGGCAAACTGTGCAGGAAGAAAGTCGCTGCATGCGCAAGGCACTATGTTGGCGCTGGTGGAACGTTTATGGGAATCGATAAAAATGATACGATCATCGACACTCGAGGACTAATGGGCATCCATATGCCTCCTTACTACAACGCTGTCATCCGAGGTCTCTCCACTGTCATGCTCTCCTACTGTAGCTGGAACGGGGTTAAGACACACGCAAACCGTTTCCTGATCACTGATTATCTCAAGAACAAACTCAAGTTCAGGGTTAGTTTCTCTTAGCTAATGCTGAAAACCGTTCTCTCGATGCATCCTTTCAGGTTATCACATATTCGGTAGATACACTAATATCACATCTACTCACAACAAATAGGGTTTTGTCATTTCCGACTACGAAGGCATCGATATGATTACTTCTCCTCCTCGGGCTAACTATTCCTACTCAATTGCGGCAGGAATTGGTGCCGGTATTGACATGGTGAGTATAAGATATGGGAATTATGATCGTCTTTAATTAACAGAACTCATCTTACAATAGACATAAGAAACCTCATGGTTACGATTCAGAAAAAACAAAAACACTTATGGTTACTAGCAGAGCACTCAATATTTTTCCTTACAAAATGGTAAGTGCTACTCGTAAATAGTGATTTGGATAAGGACAGTAGTTATGGGTAGGAGGAATGTTGTCGCTTCGAGCTGAACAAATGTAATATAGCAGAGCACTCAATATTTTTCCTTACAAAATGGTAAGTGCAGGTGATGCTTCCTAGCAAATACACAGAATTCATCGATGGGCTGACACTCCATGTTCAGAACAAGGTCATTCCCATGAGCAGAATTGACGACGCCGTGTACAGGATTCTACGAGTCAAGTTCACAATGGGCCTATTTGAGCTTTCGCCGACCCTAGCCTCGCCGGTGAACTCGGGAAACAAGTCAGTTCCGAAGGCCCTGTCGATGTTCCTGTTACATTTCACAAACATGGATCATGATAACTGATGAATTTCTTCCTTCCCGGCCTGTCTTGGTAGGAACACCGGGAGCTGGCACGCGAGGCCGTCAGGAAGTCCTTGGTGCTACTGAAGAACGGAAAATCTGCTCACACTCCGTTGCTGCCCCTTCCGAAGAAGGCCGTCAGGAAGTCCTTGGTGCTACTGAAGAACGGAAAATCTGCTCACACTCCGTTGCTGCCCCTTCCGAAGAAGGCCGGCAAGATCCTCGTCGCCGGAAGCCACGCTGACAACTTGGGCTTCCAGTGTGGAGGGTGGACCATGTCTTTTGACGGACAGAGCGGCAACAACTTCACTGCCGGTACGTAACTAAATGGCGTCTTCCATTCAGTTTCGTGAGGTGATGAAATTAACGAACACAACAGGCACGACGATCCTGTCGGCGATCAAGGCCACCGTCGATCCCAGCACCCAGGTGGTGTTCTACGAGAACCCGGGCAGCAGGATCCTCAAAGACAGCAAGTACGAGTACGCGGTCGTGGCGGTCGGCGAGCCGTCGTTCGCGGAGGACGGCAACAACCCGACCCTGACGATCCCGGCGCCGGGGCCGAGCGTGATCCAGTCCGTGTGCAAGATCACCAGGTGCGTGGTGATCATTGTCTCCGGCAGGCCGCTGGTGGTGGAGCCGTACGTCGGCGCCATGGACGCGCTGGTGGCCGCGTGGCTGCCGGGAACCGAGGGCCAGGGCATCGCCGACGTGCTGTTCGGCGACTACGGGTTCACGGGGAAGCTGCCGCGGACGTGGTTCAGGTCCGTGGACCAGCTGCCGATGAACGTCGGCGACGCGCACTACGACCCGCTCTTCCCGTTTGGCTTCGGGCTCACCACGAAGCCGAGGAAATGAGAGTAAATTGTGGCAACTTGGAATTGGTTCGAGGTTAGAATTAATTCTTCCGTTTGAGCTTTGTTCTAGCTAGATTCGATCATTGTATTCTTGAGATTGTGTGTGTTGTTTGTGGAACAAATTGGGAGTGTTCGGTTGGAGGATGCAGTTGCAGTTTTTTGTGAGAGAGAACACTGTAGCGGAGGAAAGCAGTACTGTAGCAGAGAGAGAAGGAAAGAAGCAGCAGCAGCAGCCTCCGGCTGAAATTCCACCTACCGAACACCCTGAATAAAAGATCAGGCACATTGCATTCGCTCCGATTAATTTTGTCTCTGCGTGCTTTTTTTTTTTTTGAGCACTTGTCTCTGCGTGCTGCATATAGCACAGGTTTGGCTCTACCTCCTCTGTTGGTAATCTCTATCTCTTTTTTTTTTTTGGGTACACCACACAGTTTTTTTTTTATTTTTTATTTTTACGGAAGGGTACACCACAGAGTGGTTGGGGCCAATCGGCCAAACGTCCGCGCGCGAGGCGAAGGGGGCATGGGTCGCTGGCTGGCCCGCGCCGAGAGATCCGACGGGCCTTAGTTGAAACAGGCCTAAAATCCTGATACTGGCTAGCGAGGAGCTTTCGGCACAGTGGGCCGATCATTAAAATATTCCTGTGAATGGGCTGCGAGGAGCTTTGGGCGCAGCGGGCCAGAAATTTCTGCTCGCGCGGTGCGGAGCTCGAAAACCCAAGAACCGTGCGCCGCGGCGTGTGGCGGCGTGCGCATCGGCAGCTGCGGTGGTGACCGGCTGACCGCTGCACGTCAAACCGGGGGGCAGCGCTTTGTTTGCGCCGCAGTGTCGACATAGACATTGTTACCCCGATTCCTACCTTCCCTATGACAATTTGTTACTCCGGTTGTGTTTTGTCTCGCGACGGAAAGGTGTTGTCCAATCCAAGCAAGCGAGCCAGGCATCGACGCGAGCGCAGACGACGTAATCAAAATGCTCGCGTTTCTCCTGTGCTTTGGATGCGCCGATCGACCGGAGTGGCCGAGGTTTAGAGACATCTTTGTCACCGGGATGCAATGCAGCATTGGAAGGTGTCGTCGTCCAAGCGAGCGAGCAAGAGGGGGCCTCAAGCAATTAACGCGAGGTGCGTTGGATCGGAGGAGATTCTCATGGAGGAGTTTGATGATTGACTGATGAGGAACCCACAGGTTGCTGCCACCACGTTAATCTTATATTTACTAATTGGAGGCTCCTTTTGAAGCCTCTACGTTAATCGGAAGAAAATGCAAGAAATTCTCACAAAAAAGAAAAACATCTGGTCGTACAAAATAAAGTAAGATAAACAATGGCCTTTAGATCTAACGTGGTCTTAGATCTTGTGATCTAAATTACCCACCTATGCCATTACAAAAAACTTAGTCAAAAGGACTCTTAATACCTATTTACAAATTACCCACCATGCCATTATAAATAAAATATATATAAATTTGGAATTATAAAAAATAGCAAAAAATTCCTCTAATTTCTGTTTCTAAATTACCCACCATGCCATTATGAGTCAAAAAATTAATAGTTTCGAAAATAGAAACAATAGCTAAAAATACCCCTAATTCCTATTTCTAAATTACCCACCATGTCATAGTGAGTCAAAAAATAGTTAATTGGGAATTATAAAAAATAACAAAAATACCCATAATTCTTATTTCTACATTACCCATCATGCCATTATTAATAAGGAAAATAAATTAAAATTAAAATTAATAAACCATGTGAATTTTGAAATAAAACCCATTTGAAAATAAAATATAATTTCTTTCAATTGTTAGGGAAACACCTTAAAAAGGATCCCATAGATAATAAGTAACTAAAATTCAGATAAAATAACTAAAAGGGATAGGCATCTAGATATAAAATAGAAATACTTTAGTTAGGAATATGATTTTTAATGTGAGATGAAGCATGAAGTGAATAAAATAGTATTTTTTTTTAGCACGTGCCAAGCACGAGTTGAAAGGCTAGTTAGTACTTAACATGTCTCTGTCTCTTTGCTCGGATCAATCGGGCTTCTTGTAGTACGTTAAGCGGCTAGAGCCTTGCTTGTGCGTGTACATTTCTGTATCGTCTTGTCATTTGGTCCCTTCCGTTGAAGTATGCAACCACGGTAAAATCACGTCACGACTGCTGGTTTATCCACCACTTTAAAAAATATTAAGTTACGGCACGATTAGTTCAGTACGTAACAGCGATGTGAGTAGTCAGTCGTCATTGTGTGCCGTGAACAACGTCTTCTCTTTTACCGGACAGGTAAACCAACGGGGCCGCCGGTCTCAATTTACGCAACACAATGGTGAGCTGGCGAGGCTATCCGTCAGTGGAGTTTTGCGCGTAAAAGAGGAGCCATCAGAGTAGTGGTGTCGAGAAGGGCGCGTTCGTTGTACTTTTTTCTAAACTTTAGATCTATCACATCAAAAAGAATTGTACTATTTACATATATTTTTATTAATTTAATGATAAAACCTATGTCACGACCCCCCTCTAAATCGGTAATGAGCCTAATTAATCTATATTTTGCTCCAGTGATGTTACAGTAACTATCTTCTAATCACACTTTAATTATCCTCATTAGATTCGTCTTACGAATTCGAACGGAGTCCTGAAATTAGTTTTGTAATTAAACTTTATTTGTAAATAAAATATTTGTTTAAAAAACCTTTTAAAGTTTAGATCTCATACAACGAACACACCCTAAGTCAGGACGTCGGGCCGGTCGTACGGATTGGGTCTGTCCTACCAATTGGCATAGGTTCAGTAAAAGAAAAAAAAAACAGTTTTTTTTTTTTTGAGGATTAAAGGATTGTATTAAATCAAAGACATGATACAGAGATGGGTCGAAATTGATCCCATTGAAATGTTTGCAATGCCTGTTGCACTGGGCAAGCTAGATTGTTATTTAAAGCCATACAAGAGGTAATACAGGAAGCTGTAACATGTTCCTGTCTTGCTCTCTTAGCTAGTCTATCTGCTCTTGAGTTGTATCTTCGAGGAATCTTCGAGACCACAGATCCACCAGTGTTGATTAGTGCTGCAAATTCTTGCAACATAGGCCTCAGCAACCAGTGGCCTGGTCGATGTCTTGGATCGTTCTGACGCACCGCCTGAGCCAGTATTTGGCTGTCAGTATAGTACGAGGCGTGAGTCCAATTGAGGTGTGCAGCCAGGCGTGCTGCAAGCAAAAGTGCTTGTCCTTCCGAAGCCAACGGATCCGTCGGCTACAGCAGGAGTGCTTGTATGGATATGATTGTGTATAACGTCCGCGTCTTGTCGATGATGAAGACCCCAATTCCTGCCGGTTCAGCTGGCCAAAAAGACGATGGAACCTGGAAGGAGGCGTCGGTGAAGATTCTGTAGTCGGTGCGGTGTGTAACTGTTGCTGTTGGTGGTGCTGGCTGGTCGCTGCTGTTGGAGTCATCTGGTGCTGACGACGTGAAGTCCTGATGGTCGTGAAGGTGGTGCTCGGCTGCAATGGCTTGGGCTTCATTAAGGACGCGATGGATCGTCCAGTCGATCTTGTTGAAGCGGTGGTCATTTCTTGACTTCCATAAACACCAGAGAACGCTCCAGATGTAGCCTGCATTTGAATTGTTCGTACCTTGTTGTAGGATGATTTGCAGCTGCTGATGAATGCCCCGGTCTGTGTGTGGTAGTGCATCTGTTCGCAGTCCAAAATGTGATCGGAACCACACTGCCCTTGCATAAGTGCAATGCAAGAACAAATGATCCTCTGTTTCCGGGGCTCCACATCTGGAACACGCTCCATCCGCCGCTTGCAGGATCCTCTTTATACGTGAACCAGTACTCAGCGCCAAGCGAAGTAGACGCCAAGCGAAAGTCTTGACTCGTGGTGGAATGCAGCGATCCGGCCAGATAGCTCTGAGTAGCTGCAGTACCTGCATTGACACAAAAGGCGGTGGTTTCTCTGCGTTTGCTCTGGTGGCCAGTTGGATGTAGGAGCTTGTAGAGGTGCATATGCCTGTTGTGGTTGGTTTCCAGCATAGGACGTCATCACCTTGTCCAGGAAGCGGCTGTACCTGCATAACAATATTTGCAATATGTGGTCCGAACACAACATTTAATTTTTCCTCATTCCATTGTTTGGTACCTGGGCGCCATAGGTCTGAAATTATGTTTGGGATCTGATATTGTCGTTGATTGAGGTCGAGGTGGTCGTGTAGTTGTTGCCAAGCAGGACACCATGGTTGATTCCAGATGTTGGTGTTTCCATCGATGACCTGCATGGTAATGTCATGGAAGAGTTCTTTCCTTACCTTGAGGAGCGACGACCAGAAGGTAGATTTTGGTGGGTACAGCGGCGCTGTCCAGAATGTGCCCTGTGGAAAATATTTGGCCTGCAATATAGCTGCGACGAAGGAATGTGGCTCAACAACAATACGCCAGGCAGAAGAAATAAGCATGCTCTTGTTTACCAATAAAATGTCACGAATGCCGAGGCCCCCGTCCTTTTTTGAGGTGGTAATGGAGTTCCAAGAGCGCAAGTGCAGAGGTTTTGTGCGCTCCGAGTCCTGAACTCCTTGCCACCAGAAAGTGCGAATGATTGCTGTAATCTTAGCTAGGAATTTTTTTGTGAAGAGAATGTTTGCCATGTAGTAAATTGGAATGGATGCAAAGACGGATTGAATGAGAGCAAGTCTTCCAGCATGGTTCAAGGTGTTAGCTTTTGTAATGGTCAGCCGAGATTTAAACTTGGTGTAGATGAAGTCATAGGCTTTAGATTTGTCTCTGTGTGTGATGAGAAGGGGATGGCCTAAGTGCATAGTACTGGGCAGGAAATCTGGTACTGGAAATACCGCTTTGATGTGGGCTTTTGTGATGTCATCCACCTGGCGGCTGAAAAGAATGGATGATTTGGTCCAGTTAGGAGTTTGGCCTGAAAGGTTGCAAAATTGCTGCAAAATTGTTCTGATTTGATGCACCTCCTGATAAGTTGCCTGTCCACAAATTATGAGATCATCTGCAAACATAATGGGGTGAATGGGTGGGCACGAGGTGCCCAGTTTCACTCCTGTGAGATGTGACTGATCAAGTGCACTCTGCAGGCGCAATGAAAGCTCATTTATTGCGAGGACAAAAAGGTAAGGCGAAAGCGGACACCCTTGACGTATTCCTCGAGAACCCGTAAAGCGACCGTAGGATTGGCCATTTATATTGACAGAGAAAGTTGGAGTAGATATGCATGATGAATCATGTTTATGAAATGACCATGAAACCCCTTACGACGAAGCGCATCCACTATGAAAGACCATTCTAAGCGATCAAAGGCCTTGGCAAGATCAATTTTCAACATGAAAGCTTTCTGCTTAAAAGATTTTAGCTGAAAAGAATGAACTATCTCCTGAGCTATGATTATATTGTCAGTAATCCTTCTGCCCTGGATAAAAGCATGCTGAGAAGGATGTATGTAGTCGGGCAGTTCTCGTTTAATTTTATTGGCCAGAGATTTCGCTATGAGCCTATAGTTAACATTTGTGAGACTGATTGGTCTATAGTCTGTAACTGAAGCAGCAGGATATTTTTTTGGAATGAGCACTATATCTGTACAGTTGAGTTGCGGTGGAAACGAACCTGTAGTGTAGAAATGTGAAACAAGGTCATGCATATCCTGTTTGATCCATTGCCATGCTGCTCGGTAGAAAGCGACATTAAGCCCATCCGGTCCTGGTGCCGCGTTGAGCCGCATATTCTTCAGGATCTGTAAGCATTCATCCATGGTAGGCGGTGTGCAACATGAATCAGAATCAATTGTTACCTGATGTGAATGATTGAGGTCGTTGTTTGTGGTGGAGAGGGATGTTGTGAAGAGGCTATTAAAGTAAGCAATGAACTCCTGTGAAATGTCTTCCGGATTTGATATTATGTTTCCACTGGATGTTTGGATGGAGCAGATCCTGTTCTTCGTGCGCCTCTTTGTGCAAGCCTGTTGAAAAAATTTTGTGTTTCTGTCTCCTTTTGTTGCCCAATGTTTCTTGGATCTCTGGTGGTAGTATTCTGTGAGCTTGTCCAAAATATTTTGATGTAGCTGGGTGAGTGAAGCCTCTGCTTGGTGATCGATGGTATTAGGTGTTTGGTGTTGGAGGTTGAGGATCTGAGCTTCTATTTCCTGGAGTTGCTGGTTTAAAGGTTTTTTCTTTTTGACCCAGACTTTGAGGGATTTTGTTAGGTGCAGTGTGCGTCTATGGAAAGGCTGGTTATTTGTTTGCCCCCAAGCTTGTGCAGCCTGTTGATGAAAATCTGGTTCTGCGAGCCACCAGTTCTCAAATCTGAAACGACGCTTTGGCTTTGGGATTTTGGAATTCATGATTGCAAGAATTGGCGTATGATCACTGTAAAGCATTGGCAGATGATAGATAGTGGTATTCGGAAAAGCTTGACACCATTCTGCATTGGCAAGACAACGGTCCAATCTTTCAAAAGTTGGGTTAGTCGTAAAACGTTTATTAGTCCAAGTATAAGCTGGCCCACTATATCCCATATCAATCAAGCCACATTGTTTAACTAAAGCACAGAAATTTGTAACACGAGATAAGTTGGGAGGACCAGGCCCCCACTTTTCACTTGGATGCATTATATTATTTAGATCTCCCATACAAAAAGCAGGTCTATCTGGACTTTGCACAACAAAAGCTGTTACATCTTGCCAAATGGAACTAGTCTGAAGATGGTGAGGGTCACCATAGATACAAACCAATCTGAAGCCAACATTACTAGATTTTTGTATAGCATGAGCTAGAACATAATACGGACTGGAGCTAACTACAGTAAGTTCTATGTCGTCCTGCCACATTACCCAAAGGCCACCAGATAGACCGGTTGCCGGAACAACAAAACTATCGTAAACAGAAAAATGGTTTGTCAACTGTGAAGCTGTAATCTTTGAATTACGAGTTTCTGAAACAAAAATTACCTGGGCACTGGTGGAGGACATGAGACGGCGTAGGTGTTGCATCTTGCGGCTACCAAGGCTCCCTCCTGAGCCTCGGCTATTCCAGCTAAGAAAGCTCATGGCTGAAGGTCCGTCAGCAACGCCGGAGAAGTTGCTGCAACCAGGTGGATGAATAAATCCCCAAGTCGGTCATCAATTTGGAGAAAGAAATCCCAAATCGATCCGTGTGGAGTCCTTCTTCGAGAGGGAAGTGGAGCGGCGGCGGTGGGGAGATGGCGGGGCGGCAGCGGTGGGGAGATGGCGGGCCGGCGGCGGTGGAGCGATTGCGGAGCGAGGTGAGATGGCTGCAGGGCGTGGTGGAGCGGCGGCGGCTTGTGGCAGGGCGGCGGCTGCGGGAGAGAGACCGGTCAGGAGAGAAACCAGTGCGCTGCGTCGAGCGAGATTGAGCTGTGAGGAGGATACGGCACGCGGCCGACAGCCACACTGGGCTAACTAGACTTGGGATGGATCTGAGGACGAAGGCGGCGGCGACGGCGGCGCGCGGCGGAGCCGTCGCACGTTTCGCCTCCGCCTGTTTTCCAAACCATTGCATGGCTAGGAACAAGAACAACTCCGGAGCAGTTTTCAACAACTACGAATAGGATTACGGGATTGCTCTCACGCGTGGCTTGCGGAGTCGGGCCATCAAAGAGAAGAGAAAGAGGGTGTTTGGATCACCATAACTAAAACTAGTCAGGCTAGATTTAGTCATTTTTAGGGACTAAAGTTCCAAACAGATAAGACTAGAACTGACTAAAACTCTCTAGTAGAGAAGGAGGTAGCTAGAGACTAGAGACTAGTACTGATTAGTTTTAGTCATGGGACTGAAGGGTATTCAAACACCCCCAAAGATTTGAAAGCATGGGACGACTCGTGCGTTCGGCCAGTACGCATGAAAATATCTGACCGGATGTCATACATGCGTGATTCCTTGCTTGATCGCAATGACGAAGCACAGTGCCGATATCTATCTGATCAGCCCCGGAGCGATCGTCGTAGGTCGGCGCTTCAGTGTTGTTTGCTTTTTCCCAAGGGCAATTCCCTGCTCCCATCAGGTCGCATTCTCGTGTGTAACGAGAGCAGCGCCGGAGAAAGCGACGGACGGCTAATGTTGGGCTTGGGCGTGCGAATGCAGGCAGGGGATGGATCATGCAAGGGATTGCGCCGGCCGGCGCCCGGCGAACAACGTGGAAACTGGACAGAACGCAGCGCGCGCGCAGTTCTCTCGGGTCGCGCGAAGTCTTCTTGTCTCGCGTGCACAGTGTGTGATGTGAACAATGGCAGCTCACAGCAAAAGCAAGAGCGCTGTTTTCTAGTACTACCAGTAGGAGTATGGAGTAGGAGTAAACTTGCTTGGACGGGTCTACTGCCGACCTGAATCTGCTACTAGTAGTAAAATCCTAGTCTGAACTCGGAAGCTGGACGCCGTCTCGTGGAAATTCACCAGCAATGTCCGTGGATTCATGCGCGTCGTCCGTCCGTCCGGGGCGCTCATGTCTGGATCGTCATTGGCATTCGCCGTCGTCTTTGTACGGCGCGCCGCGTGCGTGCTCGTCACGCCGCGAGGAAGGTGCGCGCGACTGACATACGTTGGGGCACGCCGGCGCGCCGCGCCGCGACGAGACGTTGGTGTCTGACCGCTGCGGCGAGCGGCCTACTTATCGGCGGATGATCCAACAGCGCCGAGGCATCCCGAGTCCCCACCACAATCTGCGTCGGCAGGTTCACGTCAAGCGCTGCAGTACATTGAGCCCTTGCGTTCACAAGCGCACGTACGCCAACCTAGTTTCTGGATTCACGGCGAATTAGTCATTTGCGTGCCGTGAACTATGCGTCCACTTTGCACTCGAGAAAACAAAAACAAAAACGGCAAGGATTACGCTAGCCATCCACGAATTTGGTGCGATCTCGGCTTTATCTGCTCTTAGTGTAGCTACCTGCTCCGTTTCACCTAGTAAGAATGGGATCCGTACTCAAATACAACCACTAGTATGAATGTACGATAGGTTGTCCGTCATGTTCGCCTTGCCTGCTGCTTATCAGCAGCTACAGTGTTCGCATTTATTTTTTCAGCAGCCGTTACAGTAAAACAGCTGCAAAGCAGCCTGCCGAACAGGCCCGTCGTCACCTCTGATTATTGTTTTAGGGGCCAATTGCGTACAAGAGAAGAAAAGCGCGGGCACCCGTGTCCATGACGCCTAATGACGCCAAGAACATCACGGTCGACCGTAGTACCAAAAACATTGGGGGTACCGATCGATGGAAATGCCCCGTTCTCCACCGTCCTCATCATATGACCAAGTGGCCGCCCTGTATAGCCGAGAAAAGGAGGACGGTCCATGGCGTGCCCGCTAGCTATCTCGTGCTGCGGCTGTGGCCGTTTGCGCCAACCGCCAAATGCAACGCCAAGATTGGAAGGAAATCCTGCACGGGTGAGGTTTCACATGTCCCAGTGGCCAGTACTACTCCACGCCATGATGAGAAGAAAGAACTGTGCCGATGTAGATTTGCCTACTGATCACGAGAGGTCGTTATCGAACATATTATCGAGGGCCGATCATGGCATCGGTCCCTTGCGCTTTCGCAAAGGCGCAATTCCTGCCCCCATCAGGTTCAGGGAATTCAACATGGCCCATGACGTTCGCTTTTCCTTTTCGCCGCCGCTATTCTCACATGACCACCTTTTAGATTCACCGTCACATGCTGCCGGATCATGAAACGCAACGGCGGCGAGCTTTCAGATGGCTGGCGCGCCGTGACGAGGGCGGAACGCAGACGATAGCTCGATCTCCCCCTCGCGTTGCGCCACAACTTTTCGGCGTCCGTGCGCCGGCATTCGGCTCGGGTCGCTGCAAAAGCGCCCGACGGGCTTTCCAGAGACCAGGGCACTGCTTCACTCCCGCACGATGACCAATACATGGTGTGGCGAGCACAAGCGTGTCTTCAGTTTTTCACTGGCCGAGGAAGGCCGACCTGAAGCAAATTTCTCGTAACTCGCGGCGGATTCCTACGCCATCTCGTTGGGTTGTTGGGTCTGCGTCACGAACTTGCACGGCCTCATGTTCGGCCAGATTTGTGCTGTGCTCACCTTCAGTTCCTGGCCATTACTGGCCTCATAAACGCGGTTTCCGTATACGACTATTACAGGGCCGCGTTGTTCACATCTGCATTTGTTCTGTCAGGCTGCTCCATTGAATTTGAAGGAATCCAACCAATCCAGACGTCGCCATCCTTATCGTCGCGCTTACGCGACGCGCGCCTTCATCCGCATCGCATTATTATTGGACGGATGAGAGCGCGGCGTACTGTATCATACAGTACATACATCTGCACGGCATCATCCATCGCGTCGCGCGCCTCATCTTCTTCCGTTCTCCCTTGTGCAGTGCATTCAGCACACGCACGGCTCCAAGACTTTCTGAATAGATAGACAGTGGGACAAGTAGCGTGCCACTTGCTCCTCACTTATCTCCAACTGATTAGTTCTTGGTCTATTTCTTTGCGACGAGATTTATTTAATTTAATTTCTTTAGACATGATTTCATTCCTGCCTTCCTCGTTCCCGTGAGACTTGAGAGATGTTTGGTTCCCAGTCATAGTTTGCCACACCTAATGTTAGGCTTGCCACAGCAAGTCAGTGTTTGATTGATGAGTAAACTTCGGGCCGCCACAGCCACAGGACGCCTCCGCCACAGTTTTCTTAGCCAGAAGTGTGGCGTGCTATTTTGACGCCACAACCTCAAGCCGCGCGCCACATTAGCAAAAAGCTGATCATGGCCCCACATATTTGCAGGTTTCTCGCTCTCTCTCACAAGAGCTCTGCCATCAATTTTTTAATATAAAATGACATGCAAGCTGTCAGAAGAGCATGGACCGATAGCAAGTTGCAAGTTTTTTTCTTATAGGAAATATTTGGTAATAGTAGGTCAATTAGATTAATCTGGTATTAGCTCTTTTGCATATTTTTATCTTAACTAATATATTTTTATTAATTATTTTCTTTAATTTGTAAGTGATTCCAACATGTACCAAAAAAATTATAAAATTTTTGTGGTAACGAACCAAACGATAGCCACACTAATTTGCCACACTTTAGTTGCCAACCAAACATTCTATTCTTGCCATAAAATGTAGCAAGCCACAAGTGTGGCTAGTACTTAACCTTAGGCGTGGTAAATTATGACCGGGAACCAAACATCCCTTTGTGCCGTGAACAGAATCATTTCTACGGAAGCCTTTGGATTGCTTGTTTGGAACGCAACAACCTAAGCATATAACATGTTCATCGTTTTGATTGAAATACACTACCATTCCCGGTGAGTTTTGCAATAAACCAAAAGCCGTAAATCAATCGGCTTAATAAGAACCTAAGTGTGGCCCGAAATTAGCCCGAATATTTTCAGCTGGCGGAACAATTTATTTTTTGGCGGGAGTGTGATGCTAACAACAACTGTTGCTTTGGGAGAGAGGAACATCCACATTGTCGACAAACGTGATGGCACACTCAAAAACTAGTCCCAAATTATAGTAACGATAATAATAAATAACTCGAACAGAAACAATGGGACACGGCACACGTCCTTATCATATCCTTCAATCATGTATGTTCCCTTCACGAGGTCCTCCTTTTGATCCACTCCACTGTTGCTTGCATCCCCATTAATAAGTTCTTGGGCGCCTATCCTCTCTTCTTAAGAAGAAGGTGATTTCGTTTTCACCTCACTGGTCAATCTTCTCCATGACTTCACAATAACATTACTATTTTACGAAGATTGCTCGTTGTGACTATTACAACAGGCAGTTAATTAGGGCCTACTAATTCAAAAGGCAACAAAGCTATACTGAATCTACTAGAAAATATACACAAATTGAATTTATAAAAAAATTGTTGGGACCTGAGAGGGGGTGGAAATGTTGAGATCATGTGTTTGCACGAGGCATCTCTAGTCTCTTAGCAAATTACCATGAGTCCATGACATGCACCCGGACTAGTCATAGCATATTCATGAATTTACGTGCATTGCAATTTGTTGTGTATCGTTGTTTCATGCTTTCAAACACTCAATTCTTCTCTTTTATGTTGTTGATTCTCGGGCAACATGTTTAATTCATTTTGCGTTAAAAACTTGCGTTACATAAGTTATTCCTGTCGACAACAATGTATTTTCTTTTCTTTTGCAAAAGAAGTAAAACCTTGCTAATGGCATGCAATTTTCAAGTACAGTATATTTAGAGAAAGAGAACCGTTTTTCTATAATACCGATTTCATTGTGCAAACATTGGGAACGTCCAACAAGAGATCTTCGCAGCTATGCACCGTCCACGGCCCCAAAAAATAACGAAAAAGAAAACAGCTATGCAACAGCCACAAATTTAAACGGTACAGCTTCCAAATTCAAACACCAAAAAATGCACGAACCGAACAATCAACTCGCCCGTATCACGCAAACAAACAAAAGAAATCCGGGACAGAAGAGCATTAGAAGCATAGAGATTTGCAAAGCTGTTGTACAAATCACACACACACAAAAAAAATCAACGCTCCCCTAACGTGTCTGTGTTTGCATCACATAGCAATACTAACCGTTGGCTTTCTCGCTGAAAAAGCGCAGATCGCCAAAAAGAAACCAGACACGACCAACATGGCTGTCCGTTCCCTTTCCCACCCCACCTAACCCCTACCCCACGGCCCGCCGGGTCAACACCAGCCGTCCGTTCCCCGCACGGACGGTTCAGATGCGTCCCCGATTCGAACGTTGGGGTTTATTGCTAGTCTACGAGACTTCCTGCCCGTCCTCTGCTTCCCTGTATGTCCGTTACTGCTCGCCAGTGAACGCGCCCGTTTCTTGATTCCCTCGCTTCCCCTGCTATAAATCACTGCCGCCTCCGTTCGCCATTGCACAACCTGTCCTCCACCCGCCTAGCCGTTGCCAGCCTTCGTCTTCCTCCGTCCTGCCATTGTTGCTTGGCTGGTTTGGCCAGTGTTGCTTCTGTTCTGCGGGCACTCCACTTGTTGGAACAGTCCGCGGACAAGTTGCGGCTGTGTAGGCGGAGGAGGAGCAGGATTAGATTGGGACCGTGTCGCTGTCGTTCCCGTCACCGGCCATCCGCCACGGCCCATCATCCACCGGCGTCGTCACACGCAACCGCCCTCGCGCGCGGGAGAATCCTTGCCTTGAGCAGGAGGACAACTGCTTAGCACCACCCCGTAAGTAACCAAAAGCTCTTATTTATAAATCGCGCACGGGCATTACCATTTCTAGTCGTCTTCCTCCACCCATCTCGCATTTCCTCGCCAGCCGGCCTGCCTGGTTTAGTTCTCGTTCCATTGCGTTGCTTTCTTGCGCGTGTTTCGGTCGACGGCCGGCGTGTCCTCACATGGGGACGACGGGGATGAAACTGCTAGCCCGAGTGAGTCCTGTTCTTGGTGAGATTAAAGGAAAAACAGAGTATTTTTGTTGCAATCCTTTATGTGGTTGTTCACACGCATTCTGCACTATTGAGGCTCTTGTCGTCGTCTTTACTCTTTAGTAACGGCAGTAGTAATTAGTAATCCAGGAGTGGTAGTTCTCGCCGGTCCCGTGTCACGGGTTGTTTTCGCCGCCGGAAGGCAACAATCCGGCGCGACCCCCACGCGGACGGCGAGTCAACAGATGATATTTTCGCCGGGAGGGAGTGGCTCGCATTGAAGGTCCTGGTGCCGCCATGGAGGGCGCGGTCCCTGCTCCAACCACTCCTCATCTGCTTGCTCCGTTATATAAAGCGCGCTCGCCGGGGAGGAGAAGGCAGGGTGCTTCGCCGCGTCCGCCTCCCTCTTCCCACCTGCTCCCCGCTTTCTGGTAAGACGAGTGAGGTTTTCTTGCTCAATCTTGCAGTAGAACATCTTGTTGATGGCATGTAGCGCGTGTCTGTACTCTGCACTGGGGTTGAAGCCCTGGAAGAGAGGCCGGCCGTTCACGCGGGTTGGGCTCGCTTTTTTTGAAAGGGAAAAAAAAAAAATGGTGCCGCTTTGTGTTGTGCGTGCGAGAGAGATTCCAAACGGTTGCAACAAACGCATTGAATTTCTTCCCTGTCCGAAAACACACTTGTAGCTGTACTTGGCACTTCGTAGTATAAACCGGGGCCCTGTTCTTGCAAGGCTTCCCGGCATTTGCAACCTCTCCTCTGCTTCTGCCTTGTGGTGATTAACATTTGCAGTTTCTCGCCTCTGCTTCTGCTGATTGGTTCGCTCTCTTGACTCTTGGCTTTAGCTCCTTCGTCTATTCTTCTTCCTGATTGGTTTCACTGTCATGCAAGCTAAGCAAATCGTTAGATATAATTATGCTGGTTTTCTTGTAAGTGATGTTTTGCGAATGTGCTCGTGTTTTGTTGTAGTGTGAGCTATTGTTTTTTGTTCTTATTTAACCCTGCGTAGATTTTAGTACTCTTTCAGATGTTACTGTCCTAAAGTATCACTGCACAGATTTACTCTGCATACTGCATGTTTCTAACACTGCTTATCTTGCCACTACTCACCATAGTGCTCTGCCACTAAGCGCTGTAGTTAAAACAAATGTTAGCATCAGGACCCGTCATAAGATTGCTCAGCACATGAGCAGAGCGGCTTTTGCTTTCACAGCGACATCAATAAAAAAGGGACGCCTTGATCTGACAAGAGTAGACTACAGTTGTTTTAGTTTAATTTTGTCATTACAAAATTGGCAAAGCCCAACGCATGGGGCACGTTCGAGAACTCCAAAGTCAGTCGTTGTCGCCATGGTTTCTTGCATCTCTGCATCTCGGCACACGCGGTTCGCGCCGCCGTTGACCCGCCATGGCCAGCGTCGCTGGCCGCATCAGGTCCGGCGTGCTCGAGCCCCTGGAGGACCGCTTCACGGAGATTCTGATATGGTCGCTGCGATGCTATGACGCGCAGGTCCGGAAGCGCCTCGTTCCGCTCCTGCTCCGCCACAGGATGGCGCTGCTCACGGCGCCGGCGCTGGCGGCGCTGCTGCTCCTCGTGTGGACGGCGTACGGCGACGCCGGCGAGTACGTGCTGTACAAGGACGCGACCAAGCCCGTGGAGGCCCGCGTCACCGACCTGCTCGGCCGGATGACGCTGGCCGAGAAGATCGGCCAGATGACGCAGATCGAGCGGCTGGTCGCGTCGCCGCAGGTGCTCAAGGACAACTTCATCGGCAGCCTGCTGAGCGGCGGCGGCAGCGTGCCGCGTAAGCAGGCGACGGCGGCGGAGTGGATGGACATGATCAACGAGTTCCAGAAGGCATGCCTGTCCACGCGCCTCGGCATCCCGATGATCTACGGCATTGACGCCGTCCACGGCCACAACAACGTCTACGGCGCCACCATCTTCCCGCACAACGTCGCGCTCGGAGCAACCAGGTAAGAATATTGCAGCCGTTCTCCTTACTGCCTTCACTTGCATTGCGATTCCTTGTGGCATGCTAAGTTGAATTGCGACGCCGTCCTGATGTTCCTTTGAATTGGCATTGTGCAGAGATTCTAATCTTGTCAAGAGGATCGGTGCCGCGACCGCGCTCGAAGTGCGAGCCACCGGCATCCAGTACGCGTTCGCGCCATGCATCGCGGTGAGCATCGTGCATCCCCTGATGCGACATGAACAGCTTTTCTTTGCTTCATTTGTTTTCACGGCGCTGATGTTGCTGTTGTTGCGCAGGTCTGCCGTGATCCGAGGTGGGGGCGGTGCTACGAGAGCTACAGCGAGGACTACCGGATCGTGCGGGACATGACTGAGCTCATCCCGGGCTTGCAGGGCGAGGTTCCACAGAACTTCACCAGCGGCATGCCTTACGTCGCCGGAAAGTAAGAACCTCGCGGCACAGCTTGTGTCAGTCCGTCCATCCATCCGCAGCCGCCGTGCACACATGTTCTGAACGGCTGTTGCAAAATGTTTGCAGGGACAAGGTTGCGGCATGCGCCAAGCACTTCGTTGGCGACGGCGGCACGCAGAACGGCATCAACGAGAACAACACCATCATCGACCGCAAGGGATTGATGAGCATCCACATGCCGGCCTACCTCGAAGCGCTCCGGAAGGGCGTCTCCACCGTCATGATTTCCTACTCCAGCTGGAATGGCATCAAGATGCACGCCAACCACGACCTCATCACCAACTTCCTCAAGGGAAGGCTCAACTTCAAGGTGAAAATCTTTCAGATGCTCGTTGCTCTGATTACGTGGCTTTCAGATCTTATTCAGATGCTCATAGTTTTTGCTTGTGTTATTGCAGGGCTTCACGATCTCAGATTGGGAAGGCATTGACAGGATCACCAGTCCTGCTGGAGCCAACTACTCCTACTCTGTCCAGGCTTCAATTCTGGCTGGCATTGACATGGTAAACCATATCAGCTGCTCTGTCTCACCGTGCTGTAATTTGTCAGCAAGTCTGGATCCAGACATCACTCGGACATGATTCTGATCAAATTTTTTTGCGATGCTGCAGATCATGGTGCCCAACAACTACCAAAACTTCATCAGCATCCTGACCAGCCACGTCAACAACGGCGTCATTCCGATGAGCAGAATCGACGACGCCGTGACGAGGATTCTGCGCGTCAAGTTCACCATGGGCTTGTTCGAGAACCCCATGGCCGATCCTGCAATGGCCGACCAGCTGGGGAAGCAGGAGCACAGGGACTTGGCAAGGGAGGCAGTGAGGAAGTCTCTCGTTCTCCTCAAGAACGGCAAGCCAGGCGACGCGCCGCTGCTGCCGCTGCCCAAGAAGGCGGCCAAGATCCTCGTCGCCGGCAGCCATGCCGACAACCTGGGGTACCAGTGCGGCGGGTGGACGATCGAGTGGCAGGGCGACACGGGCCGCACCACCATCGGCACCACCATCCTGGACGCCGTGAAGGCGGCCGTGGACCCGTCGACGACGGTGGTGTTCGCCGAGAACCCCGACGCGGACTTCGTCAAGAACGGCGGCTTCTCGTACGCCATCGTCGTCGTCGGCGAGCACCCGTACACGGAGACCAAGGGCGACAGCATGAACCTGACGATCCCGGACCCCGGGCCGAGCACCATCCAGACCGTGTGCGGCGCGGCGAAGTGCGCGACGGTGCTCATCAGCGGCCGCCCCGTGGTGATCCAGCCGTTCCTGGGCGCCACGGACGCGCTCGTCGCCGCGTGGCTGCCGGGGACCGAGGGCCAGGGCGTCACCGACGTGCTGTTCGGCGACTACGGCTTCTCCGGGAAGCTGCCGCGGACGTGGTTCAAGTCCGTGGACCAGCTGCCGATGAACTACGGCGACGCGCACTACGACCCGCTGTTCCCGCTCGGGTACGGGCTCACCACACAGGGCAAGGACAAGGGGTACTAGACGGTGGTAGTGTTAGGAAATTGGAACGGGCGCGGGGACATGAACTGGGTGTTCTTGGTTCCTTGGCCATTCATATCGATTTATTTTGATGGTGTACGCTCAGTTCTCAGTGTGGAGTAGCATCCACTTGATGAGCGGCCTCTTCCTCGATTCTTATATGATCATATTACTTTCCTCTTATGCTCAATTACCTTTCGAGTGCTTGGTACTTAAACACTGAAATCAGCAAAAACAGAGTCAGATATGTGCGACAGAAAACTGGTTCCTACGCATCCTACAGAGTATCCATTGCCAACAAAATCAGTACTGAGTTGGCACATTTCAAAATGGTTAGTACACATTTGAAAGAAAAAGAAAAGGTGGCAAAAGGTAACAAAGGAATATCAAGAAAAGGGGTACAAGTACGAATAAAACAAACGCTGAAAACAAGCGAACACTTGCAGAAAACCAAAAGAATCTGCCATTTCATTGATGGTTTGTGCCCTATTTCCTTAGTACATTTGCAACTAAATGTTTTCTACTGAACCATAAGCCAACCCGCTCATCACTCATGTTCACATTTCCTTCCGATAGGGCATCCCTGCAGCATATGAAGATTTTTTTGGAGGTGAACATGCCGTTATGCATCGCTAATTTGGCAGACCTTGCTGACAGTATGAACAAACAGATTCTTTTAACAAACCATCGACAGAGGACCACTGGAGCCAAAACATGAGACATTTGGCATGGCGATCACAACAGCAACGGCATCAAGAAATTCCAAAGAATACATGGCCCCGTCTAATCATTGTTGCTTACAAACGAAGGATTTCCTATACAGCACTCGGGTGCCAGCGGCACCTGAGCACCCAGTGTTTGAGATTCGTGCAAAACAGATATCCGACGGCCCACACATCTTCTTCCTCTCTCATCTCTCTCTCTCTTTCTCGCGTCGTGCCGCCGCCGCGGCGCCTCTGCTAGCCGCACTGGCCGCCATTGCTCTGCCATGCGCGATGGAGAGGAGAGAGCTCCACTGGAAAGTTATTTTCAACGGGCTGGAACATTTCTTTAGTAAGCTTCGAACATTATTTTCGATGGGCTGGAACATTTCTTTAGTGAGCCTGGAACAATTTATTTGTCTGGAAAAAATAAAGTCCAACGTCCCTCTGAATTTTCATTAAGAACAAGAAGAAGCCCACAGAAGCCTACTGGGCCGGGCCTCACCGGTGAGAGTGCAGCAGCATCCCGGGAGCCACAACCCATAGCACAGAGGTGAGCCATAAACGATCTGGCCACTTGGTGCGTCTGGCGGAGTTTCAAACCCGGGTCAGTTGCCTGTGGGATGGAGCAGGTAGCCGCCCGAGCCAAGCTCGCTACGCACCTGGAACATTCTTTTAACATTTCTACCCTCCGTATGGAACAATTAGTGGAACAAGTGCAGTGAAACATTTCGCTCAGCGGCTTGGAACCATTCGGGCTCGGAACAATTCGTTTTGTGCAGTGGAACAATCGCTCAACGTCTCGGAACAATTTGTTTTGTGCAGCGGAACAATCGGCTCAACGGATCGGAACAATTCGTTTTGTGCAGTGGAACAATCGGCTCAACGTCTCGGAACAATTTGTTTTGTGCAGCGGAACAATCGGCTCAACGGATCGGAACAATTCGTTTTGTGCAGTGGAACAATCGGCCTCGCCCGTTTTCTTGGGCTGCGCGGCTCTGGTTTTCTCTGCTGGGCCTGCTAGGCGAGTGCCCCACGGGCTACTTGGCACTAGATTATAATGGGCCGTGGGCCGATAAAATATGTAGACTGGATCGCATCTTGTCTAACAAATGGGCCGTTGTCCAACAAGACTGACCCATCAATAATTTGCAGGCCTGCCCCGGGTCAGCCTAAAGACGGCCGCCGCAGTTCGCACAACCCTTGCGCCGCCGCATCACACAACCGGACCGCAGGTGGAGAGCTTATCGGCGGCGGCGAAGATGGTGTCGCTCAAGCTGCAGAAGCGCCTATCCGCGAAAGTCCTCAAGTGCGGCAAGGGCAAGGTCTGGCTCGACCCCAATGAAGTCAGCGAGATCTCCATGGCCAACTCCCGTAAGACCACGCCGCTTCCTCCTCCCATCCTCTTCTTTCCGGGCTCTTACCGCGTAGCGCGTCCGTCCGTCTGTGGCCCGTTCGTCGATTGCTCGGTGGGTTAGGGGCGTATGGATCTGTAGTTCTGCGAGGCCTGCTAGGTATTTGCCGTTTGCTATCCTGAGGTTTATACCCCTCCCCATCTGAATGGGTTGTTGCGGAGGCAAGTCAGTTCATCTTTCTGGAATAGGCAACGTTGTTTAGTTGTATTGGTTAGTATTGATTTGATCACGAAATCTATATGCATATAGGTATTTCTTGTATTAGTGGATGTTTGATTGTGGCACTGTTAATTTGTGTATCAAGCTGTTGTTAGTGCCATCTTGTTTAGTGCTACTGTTGTACCAATCTTGTCCATGATACTGCCTTGGGTCTTCAATGTGTGTGTAGGGCTGCTTTACCCTTCTGTGTTGTACCTAATGCTATATTGCTATTGAGCCTATCACTCGCCTTTGGCAACTATGTAGGTTTTCATCACTCCACGTTATAGATAAGTTACTAATTTTCTTGTTACCCAATGTTATCGATCTGCAGTCTTGGTATTTGCCCTTATGTGTTTTATACATTTAAAGCTGCTCACTTGTAGCTCAATTATTAGTATCTGATTGAGTGATACTCTTTCCGCCAGGCCTTCTTTTGCCTACGAAATTTGGCTTGCTTTCTTAGTATTGTGCCTTGCTGGTTACTGTCATGCTGTTTTTTTTTTTTGTTACTCTTCTCTCCTATCTGATTCTGAAACGAATTTAACATGGCCAATTTGTCACAAAATTTGCAGGTCAGAACATCCGGAAGTTGGTTAAGGATGGTTTCATCATCAAGAAGCCTCAGAAGATCCACTCAAGGTCCCGCGCCAGGAGGGCTCATGAGGCCAAGCAGAAGGGACGTCATTCTGGATATGGTATATCACTTGGATGCATATTTTGCTGTTCTCTTTGTCTTGCAACTGTGTTGATTTGCTCTCTGTTCAGGTAAGCGTAGGGGTACCAGGGAGGCTAGGCTTCCCACCAAGGTTCTGTGGATGAGGAGGATGCGTGTTCTCAGGCGTCTGCTGCGCAAGTACCGTGAGGCCAAGAAGATTGACAAGCACATGTACCATGACATGTATATGAAGGTCAAGGGTAATGCTTTCAAGAACAAGAGGGTGCTTATGGAGAGCATCCACAAGTCCAAGGCTGAGAAGGCCAGAGAGAAGACGCTTTCGGATCAGTTTGAGGCCAAGCGTGCTAGAGTAAGGCAAGCCGTGAGAGGAAGATTGCCAGGAGGGAGGAGAGGTTGGCCCAGGTAAGAGGATTCAAACTGTATTCATCACTAAACTTGGGTGCACATGCTTTCATTTAGATGACAGTTTAAGATTTGTTTGTTAATCTGGTGTAAAGCTTAAACTTGATTCCTTCTGCTTAGTTGCAACATGCCAAGCAAAGGTTAATTTGGTAGTTTAATAGATATTTATTTTCTGTTTGTCTAAACAATATACCGGGGGATATAATTTTCTCAAAGGCTAAGGATTAGGGCGGTATTATGTTTGTTTTGAATCTACCGTTAAGTGTGTGTGTTTTTCATTATAGGGCCCGAGAGAAACTGCACCAGCAGCCGCAGCTCCAGCTCCACCGCAGTGTAAGAAACCTTTGGAACTCCTTCGCTATCTTTTATATTCTCACACTCTTGTTATGTTGATGCACCTGTCTGCTTGTTTCCAATATCACAGGGCCCCAAAGAAAGCGAAGAAGTGAAGTTGTGATACGAAGCTGTAGCTTTCTGGTACTAAGGGCTAGCCTAATTTTGGAGCTTCTGAATTGTTTTGTTATATACTTTAGTGCCGTATCTGGGATATCATATCATGTTTGTTCCGTTGGATGTAGCAGACTTGTTTTATGCAGTTTCTTTGAAACAATTGATATCAGAGAATCTGGGTATGTTTTATGTAACCTTGTTCTAGTTTGTCAATTCTCCGTACTTACTGTATAATCGTTCACTGTTTAGACTTGCTCGCTTAGCCTTTGGTCCTTCCACTTTTTGAAGTAATCGTGTTGGTTACTTCCAGTCCGTTTTTTAGGGCAACATAGATTCTGTGGATGGTATGTGGCCAAGTGCACAATCTGGATTGTCTCGATATCATGGTGCTTTGGTGCGTCTGTTACTCTGATTTAGGGCGATTGTGCATATATGTAGTTTAGTATCAGTGTCCCTGCGTAAGATCTACGGAGGAACGACGCTTCCTCAAGCTCCAGGTCCTCAAGCCATGGCTTCCTCAAGCTCCAGGTCTCCCAGTTAGTTTGGAACATGGTAAAGGTTCGCAGAATCCATACCAACATGCTCCCGGGTATTGCTGTCATGATGGGGCAATCCAGTTTGTTTAGGAGTCGCAGTGGGGCCGTAAAGGTGCATAGTGTCACAACTGATTTGTGTGTTTAGGTTGATAGTCTGGCAATCAATAAGGAGCGTGAACAATACAACATATGGGAAACGTACTTTCCTCTCCAAGATCTTGCGGAATGCGGTGCCTTGGCATCACACATAACACAGTGATATAGTGTCACAAGTCTGAGAAACAGAAATGACAAAATGTAGCACATTGGATTCGTTAAATGAAACAAGGGAGACGACGGGCAAGTCCTGCTAGTACCGCGCGGCGACCTAGAGCGTGCCATGTGAGCCGGCACGAGCCTTCTCAAGAGTCGGCAACGACAGGACCGGAGGAAACAGAAACACGACTCCACAGTTAAGGATGCGGCTTCTCTGCTCCCAGCCGCTGCTCCCATGCGTCACTCCCACAACCAGGCATTGCTGCCCCAGCATAAAGCAAAGTGCAAACAGTAGACATGAACACAATGTTTCAGTCAGATGGAATGCTGCTGTATTGCACAAAAAATAGAGTAGCGCTTCTGTCAGTTGCCTGAACTGAAACCATGCCCACTATTCAGTTTGTAGTAACAGAAGTCCAGGACATGGGCAATCCACACAAAACCGTGTGCTGACCGAAATGGTCTTGCCTACTGGCAAATTAATTCGAAAAAATATGTACTTGAGTTATTAGTTGCCTAGTGCATTGTCGCAGGCCCGGCATTAGGAGACTTCAAGGAGGAAAGGAGACTTCAGTGAGCATTGAACGCGCTCAATTGGGTCATATATGCGCTAGACTCAGGAACAACTAGTAGATGACTATAAATCTGAGTCTGACTTTAGTCCAGTTCGCACCTTTAAATCAGAACAAACTAATCATCTAGAATAATTGATATCTCATAGCATCGCATAATCACACCGCAAAACTGGTGTGACAAAACACATTGGACTCAATTTGTTTGTGGTTCGCATGAGTCATGCCTCAAACAGAGAACATGTCAGTATGGAACACTTTGTGATATCAAGCATACCAACAACTGCTGCTTCTATGTCTATCTACAACAAGTGCCCAACAAATGGCCATACAGACGTACAAGCAACATCACGTTGCTTGTCCTTGCAACCGTGCATGTTCTGGGCCCTTGGCCTTGTCTCTCGCCAGCCCGAGTCGATAGCAACTGCGCAACACTTAACCGCATGCTCTTTTCCTCGCCTATAAATCCATCGGCATAGCACCAAACATTTCATCAACCCGTCACCCAGCCCAGCAAAGCACTACATCCATCTGAACTCTACCAGATACAAGCTAGCAAAGTTCTTTGAAGCAGCCATGACCATGATCAGTGCCAAGAGGCTCGCTCAGATGGCGAGGAAGTGGCAAAGGGATGGCGGCCCGGCTCATGGCATCGACGCGGAAACCGAAGCCGACAGATCACCGTGCCGCCCGTCGTCGGTGGCCGGCAAGGGCCGCTTCGTGGTGTACTCTGCCGACGGGAGACGGTACGAGCTGCCGTTGGCGTATCTCGGCACGGCGTCTTCGGCGAGCTTCTGGCCATGGCGCAGGAGGATTCGGGTTTCGCAGGACGACGACGGCAGGATCACACTGCCGTGTGACGCCGCGGCGATGGAGCACGTGATGTGTTTGCTTAGGCGAGACGCGTCCGAAGAGGTCGAGAGGGCGTTCTTGAGCTCCGTTGTTAGGAC